>CM041794.1:66568378-66613378 GCA_023376895.1 Aspiorhynchus laticeps | reverse complement strand
GTGATATCAATAAAATAAATAATAAGGTGTGATATCAATAAAATACATTTTTAATCAGATAATTTGATTTATTTTAAAAACACTTTGTACACAAGACATTTTGAACATCTGTATCACTTAGACACAAACATTCATCAAGAATCAGCATATGAATCTCAACGATGGTGACAATAAACAAAAAGCTTCATGCTGCAGTGCATTCTGGGTGCACCAATCAAAACTCATTCATGGCTCCCAGAATGCATTGCAACATGAATAAATTAAGCACCCGAATTATCTTAGTATTCTTTTATTCTTACTATTTGCTTTAATTTTTGCTATTTTGTTGTGACTTTTTAGTAGCTTGTTTTGTGATGATAAAAGATCTGTTTATCTGAATATTTTGTTGATTGTCACCATTGTTGAGATTCATAGGTTGATTCTCCAGGTCTATGTGTGCCATCTACAAAAATTTCTTGTGCTCAATTTTTTTAAATTGTCCAAACAGTTAAAATGCAATCTACAGAAACAAAGAGCTTCAATATTCAATAGTGTAAAACATAATCAATTAATCAAGCCACTACATGATCATTGTTTTCAGCATCAAGTAGCCAACATCATCTGATCACATTTTTTCCAAGTTTTTATTTGCTATAATAATCTGCTCTGTGAACAGAATTATAGGAGAAATATAAAAAAAAAAATATATATATATATATATATACATGTAAATTTAAGGGTCGAGAGCCCAACTAAAGCAAACACTGACCACAGTGATGGTGATGTTGAAGTTTTGTGAAATAAAACCAACATCTAAACCTCTGTTAATTCTCATTAAGAACTTTTGTATGACAGAAATAAAGTCAAACTGGTTAATAATACTGTAAGTGAAGCTGGTGATGCTGTTTGTGGAGTTGTTTAATCTTCCTCTTGAGAGATTTAATGTGTTTTATTTCAGTTGATTTCATCTGAGGCTGTGACTAAGTCAGTAGTAGTTGTGTTTCTGTTCGTCTCTCTCTGTTTTTCTGTTTCTCTTTCCTTCAGTAATTCTGCTTGTTAACTTTCTCATTAAGTTCAACTCTGCTTCAGTGTTACTTTAACACACTGTATTGTGGGACCAAACACACTCTGAGCAGTGTTAATCCCTGAAGATTCTCCAAATAACTTCCCCAACCCTTCAAAGAACTCCACATCATGACCATCTCGGGAAACATTCTGGGAACGTCATTGACACCGGCGGGACGCTCTGAGAACGCTCTGGGAAAATTACATTTCTAGCAGGGAAATCCATATACCTGACATGAGTGCATCCACGTCATCCACCAATGAAAAAAGAGGCGTGAATTTGGTTAACAGATTGTGGGGTGACGTAGGCAGCAATGTTATTGGATGATAGTTAACACATATTGTGTAGGACACACTGTGTTGTTTCTCTCTCTCTCTTTTTACACATCAACTTAAAATTACTCAAAATTTGTTAAAATAGCCACAACACAAAAAATGTGTTAATATTTAACATCCTTTTTTAGAGTGTACATTTGAGTTTCAATTAATGACCATCTATACAGTATAAATTCTGAGTATCTCTTGTTCTTTGAAACCACAATAATGGGGAAGACTGCTGACTTGGCAATGATCCAGAAGACGAACATTGACACCCTCCACAAAGAGGGTAAGTCACAGAGGGTCATTACTGAAAGGTGTGGCTGTTTACAGAGTGCTGTATCAAAGCATATTAAATGCAAAGTTGACTGGAAGGAAGAATTTGGGTAGGAAAAGGTGCACAAGCAACAGGGATGACTGCAAGCTTGAGAATACTGTCAAGCAAAGCTGATTCAAACACTTGTGAGAGCTTCACAAGGAGTGGACTGAAGCTGGAGTCAGTGCATCAAGAGTCACCACGCTCAGACGTCTTCAGGAAAAGGGCTACCAAGCCACTTCTGAACCAGAGACAACGTCAGAAGCATCTTACCTGGGCTGTGGAGAAAAAGAACTGGACTGTTGCTCAGTGGTCCAAAGTCCTCTTTTTAGATAAAACTAAATTTTGCACTTCATTTGGAAATCAAGGTCCCATAGTCTGGAGGAAGAGTGGAGAGGCACAGAATCCATGTTGCTTGAAGTCCAGTGTGAGGTTTCCACAGTCAGTGATGATTTGGGCTGCCATGTCATCTGCTGGTGTTGGTCCACTGTGTTTTCTGAAGTCCACAGTCAACGCAGCCATCTACCAGGAAATTTTAGAGCACTTCATGCTTCCTTCTGCTGACAAGCTTTATGGAGATGCTGATTTCATTTTCCAGCAGGACTTGGCACCTGCCCACACTGCCAAAGGTACCAAAAGCTGGTTCAATGACCATGGTGTTACTGTGCTTGATTGGCCAGCAAACTCGCCTGACCTGAACCCCGTAGAGAATCTATGTGGTATTGTCAAGAGGAAGATGGGAGACACCAGACCCAACAATGCAGATGAGCTGAAGGCCACTGTCAAAGAAACCTGGGCTTCCATACCACCTCAGCAGTGCCACAAAAGGATCACCTCCATGCCACGCCGAATTGAGGAAGTAATTAAAGCAAAAGGAGCCCCTACCAAGTATTGAGGACATATACAGTAAATTAACATACTTTCCAGAAGGCCAACAATTCACTAAAAATTTTTTTTTTTTTTATTGGTCTTATGAAGTATTCTAATTTGTTGGGTTTTTGTTAAATGTGAGCCTAAATCATCACAATTAAAAGAACCAAAGACTTAAACTACTTCAGTCTGTGTGCACTGAATTTATTTAATACACGAGTTTCACAATTTGAGTTGAATTACTGAAATAAATGAACTTTTCCACAACATTCTAATTTATTGAGATGTACCTGTATAGTGACTTCATTAAATGATCCACTATGAAAATACAGTTTTATCAGCGTACTTTTAGAGAGGAACTTATCAACAAATCTACCTAACAGTGCATCAATGAAAGCAGTTTGACAATTACAGATGGGTGTGTTGGATCAGGGTTAGGTTGGGTACCGTTCACATTTTAGCCGGTACGGTACTTGTACCGGTACCCAACGGTACCTTTTTTCAGTACTTTACTCTCTGTGTAATAACATAAACATTTATTTCAGTGAAAAAAATAAGTCCAAAACTCTCAATTTCAACATTTTGAACAATAGGGTCCTACAATTTTTATTTTTTATTATTCCAGAAATTCTTGTGTTTTAAAAATTGTGAATTATGTGAATATTCCTTTAAAAAAGTTTTAATAATAATTGTATTTTTTCTACAATTAAGTGGTTAAGCCCTTGTTTAGCTATCCTAATGCTCCAAATAGTAATTAAACATCTAAAAGTATCTTTAATTGTATATTTTCTGAGAGGATAACCTTTTCTCCGCTCGCTTCTCGCACTGACTGTCATCTGAAGAGCGCGTATAACTGCGCGCGATCCCGATAAATACACAGAATTACAGTATTTCAGTATTCCCGCAAACATAATCTGTTATGTCTTAAGTGAACGCTTGGGGAACTGATGGGGAAAAACATCTGGGCCCGTATTTATCAAGCTTCTCAAAGTGCCATTTTAGTCTTAAGTGCTCAGAATTCATGAAATTTACTCCTACTTTCAAACTTAAGTATAAAAGCAAGTTATCAAACTTCTTAAAGCTAAGAATCACTCTTACTCTCCCAGTTATTTAAGACAGCTGGAGAGGTCTCTCAAGTGGTTAGGAGTTGCCAGCAGGGGCTTGTGATGGCGCTGAGGAGACAGAGACGTGCGTGAATCTTTCAGGAGAGGAGGAATGTCTTTGAAATGTTTGGCGACTAGCAGTTAATCAAATAAGTTACATTTCCTCAGTTATTCAAAACGAGCAAAGAACATTTACACACCAAAGAACATCATAACTGACTTCAGTCTAGCGCGAGTATTATGCGATCTACACTTTATGATGAATAAATCTCTTACCCCTTATTTACACTGCACGCGTCTGCAGCGCGTTACAGCTCCACAGCCACCGGAGCTGATCAGCCGCGCCGTGGCAAGTTTCTGAAGCCGCTCTCCGCGCTGCATCACTAAAGATTAAAGTCTATTTTTGACGGATAATAATAATAATCGTCTCGCTGTCGTCAAAGGCATCAGCAACAGTCGATACACTATAGGCCTACTATCGTCTATCGGCACCCTAAATTAAGTTGTGATGATGCTTCGTTTCCTTGCCATAATGTGTTCTCTTAAAGTCTTTATTGTCAAATGTGTGTTGAATGTAAACTATTAGGAATTTAACCAGTCAATGTGAATTTATCTGAGAATATTCTTAATTAAGGAAATCTATTCAGTGATTGGTCCATGCATATGTCGTCATCCAAAATCCCGTTTGTGGCACAGCAAAGTGTCGTGAATCATCTCTAAGACTGACACTTAAGATTTAGTCCTACACTTTGCTTAAAGTACGATTAAGATGATTGATAACTAACTTTTAATCGCAGCTTTGAGCCAAGAATTTTTTTCCACTTAAGTCAATTCTTAGCAGTGTTCTTGAGAGTAATTCTTAGAGGCTTGATAAATACGGGCCCTGGGCCCGTATTTATCAAGCTTCTCAAAGTGTCATTTTAGTCTTAAGTGCTGAGAATTCATGAAATTTACTCCTACTTTCAAACTTAAGTATAAAAGAAAAGAACTGGAGGAAAACTTTAATCTTTCTCAAAATCAACCTTGCTGACTCTATATCGACTTTAAACGGGTGTAGCAGTAATTTTTTGTCCGATTCCAAAAAAATCATAGAACATTTTGAAGGACTTTTAATGGAGAATGTGAAAATAAAAATAACTTGCTCGACTGGTTTTGTCAGCACAGGTCACATTATTCTCGTGAGGAAGAACATGTGGAGGCGCTAATTGACAACCACGCATGCGGGATGTTCCAGATGGTGTGGCAAGTGTAAACACATGAATCAGACATGGGTCACAATTGAAAGAACATGTAAACGGACAGCCCAAAAAATTGGATATAGGCAACAAATCGGAATTGAGCATCAAGACCTGCAGTGTAAACGAGGCCTAATAAATAAGTACTAGTAACATGAAAATGGGTACTGTGGTGGTTTCTGCCTTTACCACGAAGAATCACTCTTGCAGTCTTGGGGTTTTGATGCCAGAAGAGAGACTTTATTATTGTAAACAATAAAGCCGAGAGACCCTGCAGGGAATCTCACGAGTCTGTTTCTACACACTCTTATATAGTTTTCTCCTTTAAGGCGTGTTCCATACATTTCCTATACCATTGTTTATCTTCTTTTGGCTGTGCCTCCATCTGCTTCCTGGAGCAGATAATAGGCCTCAAGTTACGTTACGTTAAAGGAGGAGACCCTATCCTGACAAAACAGGATGTGCAGCTTTACCTTACACCATACGTCAGCACATTCTATTCTTCTGCAGGCCTATACTCACACAGACAGATACAATTTTATAATAGTAGAACAACTTGATACATAAATGACTATTTTCACATTGATTAAACTTGATTAATTTATATTTTGATTAATAAAACTCTTCTACAGTACTAGTACTGTTTATTGATTAAATGATAATATGGCTTGCCATACAGCACTGCTTTGTATCAAAGACTATAGATATACAAAGATACTTATGAATGGGAGAAACTGTAATGTGCAATATGGGGGAATAGCTCTGCCTTCTGAATAAAACAGCCAATTGGTAAAGTCATCACATCACTGCAGCAGCTGTTAGAAGCTCCGGTTCCCACAGAAACCTGAGACTCGCGCTGACTGCACATGTGCATTAGCTGGTCTCGCCTGAAAAATGTGCCTTTTTTAAGGCTCTTTGAGCATAAGAAATAGCATTCATGGGCAGTTGATTTCAGATTTTGCTGCTGATTTGAAATATGTAATTCAATTCAATTAGATTTCAGGATCCCCCCATTCATTTAGGTAGGACTTGGTCTTGGATGCCAGAAATAGCTGCCCGGAAGCATTGCCAATATGGCCACCAAGTGAACAGACTTTCCTTGAAAGGGACTTTGTTTGTATTTATCATCTTCAGTCATGTGACATCAAAATCTAAATATGCAAGTAAAAATAATGATAAACTCTCTCATTGTAAATGACTTATATCAGTACAAATTATAATAATAATAATAATGACACATTTTCCAATCAGATACCAATCAACCAGCAAACTGGTCGACATAGCTGTTAGAAAACTAACTTTGTTTCTCAGCACATAAGGATGACATTCTTACTGTGATTTCAGACTGAGGTGATCTGGTTTCTCCACTGCATGGATCCTCACATGTCGTTTCAGGTGACTTTTAATAGAGAAACTCTTTCCACACTGATTACACGTGTGCGGCTTCTCGCTGCTGTGGATCGCCTCATGTGTTTTCATATTTGTTGACTGACTGAATGTCTTGTCACAGTGTGAACACTTGTAAGGTTTATCTACAGAGTGAATAATCTGATGCCGTTTTAAACTATATGCTGAAATAAAAGTCTTCTCACACTCAAAGCACATATGAGCTCGTACACCAGTATGAATTTTCTCATGTTTACGTAAATATGGCAGCTGTGAAAAACTCTTTCCACATACAGAACATGAATGTGGCTTCTCCTTTGTATGAACTTTCAGGTGCGTCTTCAGGCCTGACTCCCCAAGAAATGTTTTGCTGCATTGATCGCATGTGAACAGCTTCACTCCAGTGTGGCTCCTCATGTGAATCTTAAGACTGTATTTGTGTGGGTATCTCTTTTCACACTGATCACATGTGAACGGCTTCTCTCCTGTGTGGATTTGCATGTGTCTCTTAAGGTGTGAGTATTGCATGAAACTTTTCCCACACTGTTCGCAGGTGAATGGTCTTTCTCCAGTGTGGATCCTCATGTGATTCTCAAGACTATGTTTGCTTGTCAAACTATTTCCACACTGAGTGCAGGTGAAAGATTTCTTGGCTCTTCTTTTCTTTAAAAATGTATTTTCTAAAAAGGCATTAATTTCATGATGTTTCTCCTCCGCTTCACTCAGTTCTTCACTCTCATCGTTCTCTTCCATCAGCTCTGAAATGAAATAAAAAGATCTTACGTTTATTACCAATGCATCAAAACAATTCAAAGAGAGATTTATGAAGTGATAGGACAAAAAAGTGAGCCCTGATGTAACAGATGTAAAACATTATGATCACTTTTATGATGCATTTTTATAAATGAATAATTAATTATATGTTCCTGAAACTTCTCATGAATGAGGTACACTGATCTTACAATTATTATTATTAAAACATTATAGAAACAAATCACACAATATATTTGATTAGTGATGTGGTGACGTCTGCCGCTGATATGAGAAATCACTCTCGAAGTCTTGAGGTTTTGATGCCAGAAGATAGACTTTATTATCAGAGACATTGAAGCCAAGAGACTCTGCAGAGTCTGTGTCTGCACACTCTTTATACAGGTTTCTATGAACAACACATATCATTCAGGCCCACTGATCTATAATAGAGAACTGGATTGCTCATGGCTGGTGTGGTTACCCATGGTCTGCGGTTGTGAGGCTGGCTGGATTAATCATTCAGGATGTACTACCAAATTCTCTGAAACGCCTTTGGAGATGGCTTATGGTAGAGAAATGAACATTCAATTCACGGGCAACAGCTCTGGTAGACAGTCCTGCAGTCAGCATGCCAATTGCACGCTCCCTCAAAACTTGCGACATCTGTGGCATTGTGCTGTGTGATCAAACTGCACATTTTAGAGTGGTCTTTTATTGTGGCCAGCCTAAGGCACACCTGTGCAATAATCATGCTGTCTAATCAGCATCTTGATATGCCACACCTGTGAGGTGGCTGGATTATCTTGGCAAAGGAGAAGTGCTCACTAACACAGATTTAGACAGATGTGTGAACAATATTTGAGAGAAATAGGCCTTTTGTGTACATAGAAAAAATCTTAGATCTTTGAGTTCAGCTCAAGAAAAATGGGGGCAAAAACAAAAGTGTTGCATTTATAATTTTGGTCAGTGTATATACATCTGACATGTAAGGGATGATCAACGGCTAGCCGTGCATTAAAGGATTTTAATGCATGACGTGGAGGCAAAGAACCGCCCGACGCGAAAGTGCATTAAAATCCTTTAATGCACGGCTAGCCGTTGATTATCCCACTTATTCCATGGTCATTTGCCAAGTAATAGACAAGTAAAACTTGTCTTGCTTTTTGCAGTGCAATATTTGAACCAACGGGTAAAAAAAGACAGTTATTTTCGTGAGTTACGGCTTGTTAGCTCGGTAAGACCACATTTATTTGAATTAGTTATAGCATGTATTTCAATTAATTATCGATCGAGAGAGAGAGATGACAGTTGTGTGTACCTGCTTTCTGCGTGTGCGCATCTCTCGCTACAAAAAAATAACTTCAAAATCAGCGATTTTATCATCTTGTTGCTGAGGAATATAATGTAGTGATCTAGTATCTATCTTTTATTTTAGTAAAAAAAATTGCGGGGAAGTGTTGGAAGTGTGTGTGTGTGCAGCACAATCTGCAATCTCTCTCTCTCCGCGCGTGTGTGTGTGTGTGTGTGTGTGAGAGCGATGCGTGTTGGTTAGTGTGCATCAATTAAATACATAATTAACATAGAACGGTGATTAAACTGACTTGGAACTACCTGTGCATTAAACAGTTGAACTGCATACCTGCCAGCCAATCAGAATCCAGTATTCAGACAGACCTTGGAATAAATAAATATATATAGAGAGAGAGAGAGAGAAGTGGTGGTGGGCCACCTGGACTAAAATATGCCAGGGCCGATTTTTTTGTCCCAGTCTAGTCCTGATGACCGCATAATAGTAACACAGAGGTCTCAGTTCATCACGTCAGCACAAGATCATCACACATTTTCTCTTAATAGCAGCTTAACATATTTGAGCACACAGTTAAATGCATGACTATAATAGTATAATAACTCACATGTATACGGTTATACTCACATTGATTATACTTGATTAATTCTTCTACATTGACAAAATTATCTAATGTGATATTAACATAAAAATACAATACTGCCATATTTTTACACCAACATTCAGACTGATATTTAATTTATTTTACTAAAAACATTTTCTTTTTTTTTAATTATTACGAGCTTTTCACACATATGCATGTGAATGTGGGGCTCAAGCGAATTTTGCTGCGAAGAACATATACTTTTGCAGCAAGGTGGATTTGATTATATATTTTTACATTTGGAATGATTATTATTTGTTTTATACATTTGTAAACATGCCTCAAAGTGTGACATCATATCACGGACGTTGCAGTGTCTGTAGGTGCAAATTAATAAAAAAATAAATATCACAATGTTCTAAACTATATTGAGAAATGTCCAACAATTTTGGTAAAACATTTGTGAACCAGACCTATAATAAATGTAAAATAAAACAGTTAAAAGTAATATTTCATCTGACCTGTACAACAGCATTTAGTGCCACGTAAAAAAAATAAAAAAGAATCTAAGATTACGGGATTAAAGTCGTAATATTTCGAGAATAAAGTCGAAATAATATAAGAATAAAGTCAAAATGCTACGAGAATAAAGACTAAATATTTTGAGAATAAAGTCGAAATATTACGAGAATAAAGTTTAAATGTTTTGAGAATAAAGTCGAAATGTTTTGAGATTTAAGTCGAAATATTACAAGAATAAAGTCGAAATATTACGAGAATAAAGTCGAAATATTACACGAATAAAGTCGAAATATTACAAGAATAAAGACGAAATGTTTTGAGAATAAAGACGAAATATTACGAGAATAAAGTCGAAATATTACACGAATAAACTCGAAATATTACAAGAATAAAGACGAAATGTTTTGAGAATAAAGTCGAAATATTACAAGAATAAAGTCAAAATATTATGAGAATAAAGACAAAATGTTTCAAGAATAAAGTCGAAATATTACACGAATAAAGTCGAAATATTACACGAATAAAGTCGAAATATTACAAGAATAAAGACGAAATGCTTTGAGAATAAAGTCGAAATATTACGAGAATAAAGTCGAAATATTACACGAATAAACTCGAAATATTACAAGAATAAAGACGAAATGATTTGAGAATAAAGTCGAAATATTACAAGAATAAAGTCGAAATATTACGAGAATAAAGACAAAATGTTTCAAGAATAAAGTTTAAATGTTTCGAGAATAAAGTCGAAATATTACAAGAATAAAGTCGAAATATTATGAGAATAAAGACAAAATGTTTCGAGAATAAAGTTTAAATGTTTCGAGAATAAAGTCGAAATGTTTTGAGATTTAAGTCGAAATATTACACGAATAAAGTCGAAATATTACAAGAATAAAGACGAAATGTTTTAGAATAAAGTCGAAATATTACAAGAATAAAGTCGAAATATTACGAGAATAAAGTCGAAATATTACACGAATAAACTCGAAATATTACAAGAATAAAGACGAAATGTTTTGAGAATAAAGTCGAAATATTACAAGAATAAAGTCAAAATATTATGAGAATAAAGACAAAATGTTTCAAGAATAAAGTCGAAATATTACACGAATAAAGTCGAAATATTACACGAATAAAGTCGAAATATTACAAGAATAAAGACGAAATGTTTTGAGAATAAAGTCGAAATATTACGAGAATAAAGTCGAAATATTACACGAATAAACTCGAAATATTACAAGAATAAAGACGAAATGTTTTGAGAATAAAGTCGAAATATTACAAGAATACAGTCAAAATATTATGAGAATAAAGAAAAAATGTTTCAAGAATAAAGTCGAAATATTATGAGAATAAAGACGAAATGTTTTGAGAATAAAGTCGAAATATTACGAGAATAAAGTCGAAATATTACACGAATAAACTCGAAATATTACAAGAATAAAGACGAAATGTTTTGAGAATAAAGTCGAAATATTACGAGAATAAAGTCGAAATATTACACGAATAAACTCGAAATATTACAAGAATAAAGACGAAATGATTTGAGAATAAAGTCGAAATATTACAAGAATAAAGTCGAAATATTACGAGAATAAAGACAAAATGTTTCAAGAATAAAGTCGAAATATTACAAGAATAAAGTCGAAATATTATGAGAATAAAGACAAAATGTTTCGAGAATAAAGTTTAAATGTTTCGAGAATAAAGTCGAAATGTTTTGAGATTTAAGTCGAAATATTACATGAATAAAGTCGAAATATTACAAGAATAAAGACGAAATGTTTTAGAATAAAGTCGAAATATTACAAGAATAAAGTCGAAATATTACGAGAATAAACTCGAAATATTACACGAATAAACTCGAAATATTACAAGAATAAAGACGAAATGTTTTGAGAATAAAGTCGAAATATTACAAGAATAAAGTCAAAATATTATGAGAATAAAGACAAAATGTTTCACGAATAAAGTCGAAATATTACACGAATAAAGTCGAAATATTACACGAATAAAGTCGAAATATTACAAGAATAAAGACGAAATGTTTTGAGAATAAAGTCGAAATATTACGAGAATAAAGTCGAAATATTACACGAATAAAGTCGAAATATTACAAGAATAAAGACGAAATGTTTTGAGAATAAAGTCGAAATATTACGAGAATAAAGTCGAAATATTACACGAATAAACTCGAAATATTACAAGAATAAAGACGAAATGTTTTGAGAATAAAGTCGAAATATTACAAGAATACAGTCAAAATATTATGAGAATAAAGAAAAAATGTTTCAAGAATAAAGTCGAAATATTATGAGAATAAAGACGAAATGATTTGAGAATAAAGACGAAATGATTTGAGAATAAAGTCGAAATATTACAAGAATAAAGTTGAAATATTACGAGAATAAAGACAAAATGTTTCAAGAATAAAGTTTAAATGTTTCGAGAATAAAGTCGAAATATTACAAGAATAAAGTCGAAATATTACAAGAATAAAGACGAAATGTTTTGAGAATAAAGTCGAAATATTACAAGAATAAAGCCGAAATATTACGAGAATAAAGACGAAATGTTTTGAGAATAAATTTGAAATATTACACGAATAAAGTCGAAATATTACACGAATAAAGACGAAATGTTTTGAGAATAAAGTCGAAATATTACGAGAATAAAGTCGAAATATTACGAGAATAAAGACAAAATGTTTCAAGAATAAAGTCGAAATATTATGAGAATAAAGTCGAAATATTACACGAATAAACTCGAAATATTACAAGAATAAAGACGAAATGTTTTGAGAATAAAGTCGAAATATTACAAGAATAAAGTCAAAATATTATGAGAATAAAGACAAAATGTTTCAAGAATAAAGTCGAAATATTACACGAATAAAGTCGAAATATTACACGAATAAAGTCGAAATATTACAAGAATAAAGACGAAATGTTTTGAGAATAAAGTCGAAATATTACGAGAATAAAGTCGAAATATTACACGAATAAACTCGAAATATTACAAGAATAAAGACGAAATGTTTTGAGAATAAAGTCGAAATATTACAAGAATACAGTCAAAATATTATGAGAATAAAGAAAAAATGTTTCAAGAATAAAGTCGAAATATTATGAGAATAAAGACGAAATGTTTTGAGAATAAAGTCGAAATATTACGAGAATAAAGTCGAAATATTACACGAATAAACTCGAAATATTACAAGAATAAAGACGAAATGTTTTGAGAATAAAGTCGAAATATTACGAGAATAAAGTCGAAATATTACACGAATAAACTCGAAATATTACAAGAATAAAGACGAAATGATTTGAGAATAAAGTCGAAATATTACAAGAATAAAGTCGAAATATTACGAGAATAAAGACAAAATGTTTCAAGAATAAAGTCGAAATATTACAAGAATAAAGTCGAAATATTATGAGAATAAAGACAAAATGTTTCGAGAATAAAGTTTAAATGTTTCGAGAATAAAGTCGAAATGTTTTGAGATTTAAGTCGAAATATTACATGAATAAAGTCGAAATATTACAAGAATAAAGACGAAATGTTTTAGAATAAAGTCGAAATATTACAAGAATAAAGTCGAAATATTACGAGAATAAACTCGAAATATTACACGAATAAACTCGAAATATTACAAGAATAAAGACGAAATGTTTTGAGAATAAAGTCGAAATATTACAAGAATAAAGTCAAAATATTATGAGAATAAAGACAAAATGTTTCACGAATAAAGTCGAAATATTACACGAATAAAGTCGAAATATTACACGAATAAAGTCGAAATATTACAAGAATAAAGACGAAATGTTTTGAGAATAAAGTCGAAATATTACGAGAATAAAGTCGAAATATTACACGAATAAAGTCGAAATATTACAAGAATAAAGACGAAATGTTTTGAGAATAAAGTCGAAATATTACGAGAATAAAGTCGAAATATTACACGAATAAACTCGAAATATTACAAGAATAAAGACGAAATGTTTTGAGAATAAAGTCGAAATATTACAAGAATACAGTCAAAATATTATGAGAATAAAGAAAAAATGTTTCAAGAATAAAGTCGAAATATTATGAGAATAAAGACGAAATGATTTGAGAATAAAGACGAAATGATTTGAGAATAAAGTCGAAATATTACAAGAATAAAGTTGAAATATTACGAGAATAAAGACAAAATGTTTCAAGAATAAAGTTTAAATGTTTCGAGAATAAAGTCGAAATATTACAAGAATAAAGTCGAAATATTACAAGAATAAAGACGAAATGTTTTGAGAATAAAGTCGAAATATTACAAGAATAAAGCCGAAATATTACGAGAATAAAGACGAAATGTTTTGAGAATAAATTTGAAATATTACACGAATAAAGTCGAAATATTACACGAATAAAGACGAAATGTTTTGAGAATAAAGTCGAAATATTACGAGAATAAAGTCGAAATATTACGAGAATAAAGACAAAATGTTTCAAGAATAAAGTCGAAATATTATGAGAATAAAGGCGAAATGATTTGAGAATAAAGTCGAAATATTACAAGAATAAAGTCGAAATATTACGAGAATAAAGTCGAAATATTACACGAATAAAGTCGAAATATTACAAGAATAAAGACGAAATGTTTTGAGAATAAAGTCGAAATATTACGAGAATAAAGTCGAAATATTACACGAATAAACTCGAAATATTACAAGAATAAAGACGAAATGTTTTGAGAATAAAGTCGAAATATTACAAGAATAAAGTCAAAATATTATGAGAATAAAGACAAAATGTTTCAAGAATAAAGTCGAAATATTACACGAATAAAGTCGAAATATTACACGAATAAAGTCGAAATATTACAAGAATAAAGACGAAATGCTTTGAGAATAAAGTCGAAATATTACGAGAATAAAGTCGAAATATTACACGAATAAAGTCGAAATATTACAAGAATAAAGACGAAATGATTTGAGAATAAAGTCGAAATATTACAAGAATAAAGTCGAAATATTACAAGAATAAAGTCGAAATATTACAAGAATAAAGACGAAATGTTTTGAGAATAAAGTCGAAATATTACAAGAATAAAGCCGAAATATTACGAGAATAAAGACGAAATGTTTTGAGAATAAATTTGAAATATTACACGAATAAAGTCGAAATATTACACGAATAAAGACGAAATGTTTTGAGAATAAAGTCGAAATATTACGAGAATAAAGTCGAAATATTACGAGAATAAAGACAAAATGTTTCAAGAATAAAGTCGAAATATTATGAGAATAAAGGCGAAATGATTTGAGAATAAAGTCGAAATATTACAAGAATAAAGTCGAAATATTACGAGAATAAAGACAAAATGTTTCAAGAATAAAGTCGAAATGTTTCGAGAATAAAGTTTAAATGTTTTGAGAATAAAGTCGAAATATTACAAGAATAAAGACAAAACGTTTCAAGAATAAAGTCGAAATATTACGAGAATAAAGACAAAATGTTTCAAGAATAAAGTCGAAATATTATGAGAATAAAGGCGAAATGATTTGAGAATAAAGTCGAAATATTACAAGAATAAAGTCGAAATATTATGAGAATAAAGACAAAATGTTTCAAGAATAAAGTCGAAATGTTTCGAGAATAAAGTTTAAATGTTTCGAGAATAAAGTCGAAATATTACAAGAATAAAGTCGAAATATTACAAGAATAAAGTCGAAATATTACGAGAATAAAGACGAGATGTTTTGAGAATAGAGTCGAAATATTACAAGAATAAAGTTGAAATATTACGAGAATAAAGACGAAATGTTTCAAGAATAAATTCGAATTATTACACGAATAAAGTCGAAATATTACAAGAATAAAGACGAAATGTTTTGAGAATAAAGTCGAAATATTACGAGAATAAAGACAAAATGTTTCAAGAATAAAGTCGAAATATTCTGAGAATAAAGACGAAATGATTTGAGAATAAAGACGAAATATTACAAGAATAAAGTCGAAATATTACGAGAATAAAGAAAATGTTTCAAGAATAAAGTCGAAATATTACAATAAAGTCGAAATATTACGAGAATAAAGTCAAAATGTTTTGAGAATAAAGTCTGTAAGAGCCATAATTTAAATAATTAAAATTTAACATTGAAGTTAGAAGTGCTTGAGTAGATATTATTTAATATGTTTAGATTTATATGTACATTGGTTAAACACCCCCATGTTTATTCTGTAATGGTTTGCTCCTTATATTATTGGACTGTCTTTAAGCACCCTGAGGGGGGGCTCTTTTTAGGAAAGAAAGACGGAGCAACACGTTTTTTTGACCGGAGTTTATTTGTTTCTGTTCATTGTACGAGAACATTCAGTAAACAGTTGAAATTCGAACAAAGACCCGAGTCAATTCTTTTCCCGAAAGAATATAGAAGCTTATTGCTACAACAAAAAGTAAAAAAAACTTCTCATTAAGAAAGTTGAAGGCGGCTCGCAACAAACGCTGTTTGGCTTCAGGACGTTCTGCGAACCTCAGCGAGAATTAGAAAGATGGTACAAAGGATTGAAGGTACTGTGATGGAAGTCTTTTCACTAATGGAGTTTGTGAAAGTTTAGGAGACTAGAAACGATTGTAGCAACTCATTTTAACCGCAATGGTTTGAGTGAAGATCGGCTTTCTAATTAAGCAGAATGGCGGATGATTCTGTGCATGCGAACGCGCCGGGTAATGGCCACAAGAGGGCGCCAAAGCCTACTGCAAAGGCAGCTGAAGAGAAAATGAATCGACTTAATGAAAGACAAGGGAATTTGGCACAGTTAACACGCAAGACGAATGAAATTGACAGATTAATGCAAGACAAAGAAGATGCGAAGACTGTTGAAATGGAACTGAATATTTTTTGCCAGATCTTATGTCAGTTTAAAGAGTTGAATGCTGAAATGTTACTCATGTTGTATGACGAAGATGGGAAAGAAGATCAGATTAACTGGTTTCAACCCAAGATTGAACATTTCGAGCAGTTTGTTTAATGTGAAAAAATGGATTTCAACCACAAATAAAGGAAATGGGTCTGATGAGCATGAGCCTCAAGATGAAGATGACGACGGCATTAAACCAAGTGATAGTGTGTCAGAGGTGATGACTCGTCGTGATAGAAGGAAAAGTGGATCTGTGACAAGTAGCATTAGTTCTGTCGCATCTTCAACCAGTTCTGCTCGTGTCAAGGCGGAGGCTAAGCATAAAGCACTTTTAGCCCGAGCATCTGCTTTAAGAACGAAGCAAGAATTAGAGGCAGAAGAGTTGAGATTGAAGGCCAAAAAAGAACAGCTTGAATTGGATACAGAAATTGCTGCATCAAATGCGGAACTCAAAGTGTTAAAAGAGTATGAAGAAGGTCAAGATGGCATGAATGATTATTACAGGTCACAGACTGGGTCACAAGCTGGTGATTCATTCAAAGGCCGAAAGGAACGGCAAGTTCAGCCAGTATCTAACCTGTGTAGAAAGTCTGAGCCTATGTCAAGCACCCAGGATCAAAGCTCTATCCAGAGACTATCTCAACAAACCACAGATCATGGTAATACTCAACAGTCGATTGATGATAGCAGATATCTGTTTAATGTGATGCACCGCTAAAACGAAATAACTGAGTTGTTGGTCAAGCAGCAGAGCTTATCCCAATTACCTCAAAGAGATGTGCCAATATTTTCTGGAGATCCTCTTGTCTATATTTCTTTCATAAGGGCATTCGAGCACTCGATTGAGAACAAGACTAATAATCCTCAAGACAGGTTATACTATATCGAACAGTTCACAAGTGGTGAACCACAAGCTCTTGTTCACAGCTGCGAACATATGAGTCAACTAAGGGCTATAAAGAAGCAAAACGTCTTCTTCAGCTACATTATGGCAACGAGCTGAAGATAGCTACAGCTTACCTTGAGAAAGCTCTAAAATGGCCGCAAATCAAAACAGAGGACAATAAGGGAATGAAGACTTATGCCTTATTCCTTGTTGGATGCAGAAATACCATGGCTGATGTTGAATTCATGGATGAGATGAATAATCCGACAAACATGAGAACAGTCCTTTCAAAACTTCCTTTCAGACTTAGAGAACGTTGGAGAAATACAGCCTTTGATATTCAGCAACGAAATGGACGAAGAGCCACATTTGAAGATTTGGTCAACTTTATTGACTTAAATGCTCAAGTTTTTAATGAACCACTCTTTGGAGATATTCAGGACGTTAAGGTGGAGAGAAAAGGAAAGTCCAGTTTTCCAGAGGAGAAGAACTCAAAGAAGAGTGGTTTCAAAGGTAGTATCTTTGCCACAAATGTCTCGCCGTCTGACAAGGACAAAGCAGAATACTCACAACAAAAGAAACAGAATACAGATAGATCTGATTTTGCAGTTCAAATAGCTTGTTTGTTCTGTAGCAAGGAACACACACTTGATTCCTGTATTAAGCTTAAGAACCAGGAATACAAGGACAGAATTCAGAAGGTCTGTGCTTTGGCTGTCTAACACAAGGACACATGAGTAAAGATTGTAAGAGGAGAATGTCATGTCCAGATTGCTCACTAAAACATCCAGGTGTCCTACATATCGTTAAACAAGAAGATAAGCAAGATGAAAAGTTTGAAGACCAAGACTTTGCAGTTTCAAATGCTTTTCTCTCACTGGGTCAGGAAACTTGTGGATATACTGGGGCTGGCGATGGTGAGTGCATCCTCTCCGTTATACCTGTAAAGGTGAAATCAAAGAAGAGTGAAAAATCTGTAGAGACTTGCGCTTTCCTAGACCCAGGAAGCACAAGAACCTTTTGCACAGAAAATCTCATGCATCAACTGAACATACAGGGCAAGAAGACCTATTTTCTGCTTTGCACTATGGGTCAACAAAAAAAGGTGCGAGGATACTTGCTGTCTGACTTAGAAGTGCGTGGTTTAGAAGAGAATACTTATATCGATCTACCCACTGTCTTGACTCAGCGACACTTGCCCGTGAAAGAAGGGAACATTCCTAGACAGGAGGATATTGAGAAATGGCCTTACTTGCATGAAGTTTGTCTGCTACATATCGAGGCTGCAGTAGGGCTACTTATTGGAGTGAACGCTCATAAGGCCATGGAACCATGGAAGGTGATAAACAGCATAAGCAATGGGCCTTACTGTGCGTTCACACCGCAGGCGGCGAGAGCGTCAAAGTGGCCGGAAGTCATTCATTTTCAATGTGAGCCGGCGGCGAGCTCCGGCGAGAGCAGCGCGGCGAGTTTTGGACGGTGAGAGCGTCGAGGAGAGTTGAAATCAAGTCAACTTCATGGTAATGAGCTATGACGCGGTTCGGCGGCAACCAATCAGAATGTAGAAGTCCTCCGCTTGAGAGGAGTCCAGAGAACGCAGTCCTGTAAAGTTTGGTTCCGACCACATTATTTCCCAAGCATTTTAGCGCTAGAACGCTTTGTTTTTTTCAGCGGGAATGCTATTAATTTCCTCAAAACAACATAGTTGACCAATTACATTAAGACACTTCAACCAGGACAGTTTGTAATGTAGGCTGCGCACAAATTAACGTTAATGTTAATTAAAGACCTAGGCTAGTAAACGTCTCCTATAAACTGCATGTTGAAATTAGACTAGCACTTAACCAACAAAAAACACACCACACAAATGGCATTTATTGGTTTATTTCGTTAGCAAACATGTAACTATAATTGTTGTAACTATAAAGCTCTTTCCATTGATCAATTTCTTACTTTCACAATTAAAATATTTAATGAGGTTAACTTATACCCTACTTGTGATCAGTCTGCACAAGATAAATATGCTTGTTTCCTTTGCGGCTCCTTTAAATACAAGACCAAGCGTTCGCTCGTCAGAGCGTCAACGAATCTTTCTACAGCGTCATTGGCAGCGTGGCCAGAGCGAATTTTGACGCTCTCGCCGGCGGCGGTGTGAACGCACAGTTATGCAGTGAAGACAGTTCTTGGCTGGATAGTCAATGGACCAAAGGAAGAGAGCATCAAGACAATAAAATCTGGTATACAGAGCTATACAGTGAATCGCATATCTGTGGAGAAGATTGAAGACTTGCTGGTGAAGCAGTTTAATATGGATTTTCCTGAACGTCGTTATGAGGATAATTCTGAAATGTCACAAGAGGACCAGCAATTCATGATGTCTGTGACCAAATCTACTCAGTTCATGGATGGTCATTACTACATGAGATTACCTTTGAAAGACGACAAGATCAAGATGCCGAACAACGGGATGTAGCGGAACAGCGTCTCAGGAGCCTCCAGAAAAGGCGCAGAAGGTATCCTGATTTCTATGAGGACTACACCGTATATCTGAACAACATCATTGAGAAAGGATATGCTGAGAAAGTACCTGATGAGAATTTACACCGTGGTGATGGAAAGGTCTGGTACATTCCTCACCACGGGGTTTATCATCAGAAGAAAAATAAAATCTGTGTTGTCTTCGACTGTAATGCATCTTACCAAGGATTTTCTTTGAATAGTCAGTTACTTCAAGGGCCTAACCTCACCAACACACTTATAGGGGTGTTGACCAGATTCCGTGAGGAGCCAATTGCAATGATGGCTGACATCGAATCAATGTTTTATCAGGTTCGAGTACCTAGGGAGGTTGCAGACTTTTTGAGGTTCCTCTGGTGGCCGAACGGCAACCTAGATCAAGATGAAGAAGAGTACAGGATGCGTGTACACCTGTTTGGTGCAACCTCTTCACTAGGGATGGGTATCGTTAAGGTTTTAACGGTATTACTACTCTTATCGATACTGCTTATCGGTCCGGTACTTTAACGGTATTCTTATCGGTACTTTTTGTTATACTGTATATATATATATATATATATATATATATATATATATATATATATATATATATATATATATATATATATATATTTATTAATTATAACAAATTAGGAGCTGAATTAACATTACTTTATATTCTGAAATGTAAAATAATATTTAATTACATGAATATAAAACATCAATTTGTAAATGCACCAGTGTGCATGCATTTTTAGTGTTTTATATACATAAGATACAGTAAGAATATTAACAAAGAAACAAAGTAAAAACAAACTGACAAATATAATAAAACAAATATACAAGTGAAATGAAATAAACAGTGCTTTAATTTTTCCATGAAGGTCTACTAACATTACTGTTCAGGCAAGTAATAGCCTACAAAAGAAATCTAAAAGTAATCAAATGTAAATGAACACTGTATAGTTTTCACTGTATGTATTGATAGATTAATTCTTATTAAAGCTATACCGTTATTCAGATTAAGAGCTGTGGGGGATTTTCTCTTTGCATTTTGTTCTTTAAATTAACATTGAAGCGCCAGTCTGTCACTTTAAGGCAATATATTGACACACATTTTTGGAGCGCGCTGCGCAGGCAAGCGAACACACACACACACACATTTCAGCCTGGGGAGCAGCGTCTCTTGTGCGGATTGTGCTTTCAACGTTTTATTATCAAACATGTCCCGCAATTTAGCAACAGTAAAGACGGCATCTTACAACAATCACCGATTGAGCTGATTCTGACGTTAAGTTTTGGTTAGGGAGGAACGAATGCGCGCCGCTGTGAAGGGATGGAAGTTGTGCTAGAAGAAACGCGGCTATAATCCTTAGAAGCCAAAATCAAAAATAAATAAATAAACTTAGCTTAATATAACAGAAACAGGCATAAAGTGCATATGTTTTAATAGTTAGTTCTCTATTCTATCATAATTAAACGGGGCTTTCATGTTGCGCGTGCTGAAGCTCCTCCCCGTGAGCGCGATCTCGCTTCTGAATTGTGAATAGCAAAAATGCATAATAGACAAATGTTTGAATATTATTGCATATAAAACAGCTGACAACTCTGGTGAGAGAGAATTTGCAAGATAATGTGTATATATAGCAACAATAAATGTATGCGTGTTTTCAGAATTTCTCCAGTACCGACAGCAGAACCGATAACGTCAGAGCTTATCGATACTCCGGTCTTTCATAATTTAGCCCCGAGACCGATTAAATACTGAGTTTCGGTACCCATCCCTACTCTTCACCGAGTTGCTCTTGTTACGCTCTTCGAAGAACAGCAGAAGATGAAATCAAAGACACTACTCCAGAAGCAGCTCAGACACTGAGGAATTTTTACGTTGATGATTGCCTTAAATCAGTGGCAACTGAAGAACAAGCAGTCATTCTCGCAAGTGACATCAGAGTGCTTTGTAATCGAGGTGGTTTCCATTTGACAAAATGGACTAGTAATAGCAGAACTGTACTTTCATCCATACCTGAAGAAGAACGAGCCACTGACGTGAAAGACTTAGATCTGGAGAGTGGGTTGCTTCCCATGGAAAGAGCATTAGGAATTATGTGGTGTACAGAGAATGACACGTTTAATTTTAAGATTGAAATGCAAAATAACCACTTACCCGAAGAGGTATATTGTCGGTTGTTGGGTCCGTTTACGATCCTCTTGGGTTCCTAGCACCGTTTGTGCTACCGGCAAAGCTCATTCTGAGGGACCTGTGCAGAGAGAAAATAGCATGGGATGAAGAGATTGCAGGGAAAAAGGCTGAGAGGTGGCTGTCCTGGCTGGAGGATTTGCAGAAGCTCGCAAACATCAGTGCGAGTAGATGTATCAAACCTGCAGGGTTCGGGCATGTCAAGACCTTTCAGTTGCACCACTTTGCAGATGCTAGCGAAAATGGATACGGGACTGTCACATACCTCTTGTTGACAAATGACCATGATCAAAAGAGCTCTACATTCATGTTGGGAAAGTCCAGAGTGGCGCCACTCAAGCAGGTTACTATTCCAAGAAAGGAATTGACAGCAGCCACCATTGCAGTTAAAATGGATAGGATGCTGAGACAGGAGCTTCAAATCAATCTTGAGGATTCTAACTTTTGGACTGAGATACATCGAAAATGACTCCACAAGATTTAAGACGTTTGTTGCAAACCGAGTCTCATTAATCAGAGAGGCTTCTAAACCTTCTCAGTGGAGATATGTAAGCTCAGCAGATAATCCTGCAGACCAAGCTTCAAGAGGCCTAAATGCGGACAACTTGATCGAAAGCAAAAACTGGATCAAAGGACCTAGTTTCCTGCTGAAGCCACAATGCGAGTGGTGAGTTAGACCTGATGATTCAGTGTCTTTTGCGGTTGATGACAGTGAGCTCAAAAAGATTTCCATTGTTAACGCAATAGGCACTCAGAACACTAAGGAAGGCCTAGAATGTCTTGTTTGTTATTATTCAAGCTGGCATCGCCTAAAGAAAGCTGTAGTAAGACTAACGCATGTCAAAGAAATCCTGCTGGATTTAAGTCGCAAGAGGAAGGAGATACAGACAAGGATCAGTCAAACAGAAAGAGATCCCAATATACAAAACATTCTGGTACAGAAAGAAATGGATACCTATAAAAGAGGTTTGAAAGAAAGAACACCTACCATGGAGGATATGGTAAACGCTGAGCTGGATCTAATTAGTTACAGCCAGAAACAGAAGTTTCAGGAAGAAATAAAAATGCTGCAACAAGGACAGATGCATGTCAGGAAAGACAGCTGCATATTCCGACTGGATCCTTAACTTGAGGATGGCGTGTTAAGAGTTGGAGGTAGATTGAGCAGATCGGCGATGCCTGAAAAATCAAAGCATCCCATCATCTTGCATAAAGACCTACGTATATGCTCCCTAATTCTTGAACACATCCACCAAGGCGTTGGTCACTTGGGTCGAAACAGTGTCCTGGCAAAGTTAAGACAGAAATACTGGCTTCCACAAGCAAATTTTGCAGTTAGAAGGATAATTTATGCATGTCTCATCTGCAGACGACTACATGCAAAGACTGGTGTGCAAAAGATGGCAGATTTGCCAGAAGATAGGCTGCTTCCTGACAAACTACCATTCAGTAATACTGGCGTCGATTACCTCGGACCGTTTGAAGTGAGGAGAGGACGCTCTATGGTCAAGAGATATGGTGTGCTCTTTACCTGCCTCACCATTAGAGCTATTCATCTAGAAGCCGCACCTTCTCTGGACACAGATGCATGTGTCAATGCTATACGCCGATTCGTTTGTAGAAGGTCATGTCTCAGTAATCCGTTCCGATAATGGAACAAACTTCACAGGAGCTGAAAAGGAGTTGCGTGAAGCATTGCAGAATTTGAATCAGGCAATGATTCAAGAAGAGATGCTAAAAAGAGAAATTCAGTGGATATTTAACACTCCTGGAGCATCTCACCATGGTGGGGCCTGGGAACGTCAGATTCGCACAGTGAGAAAGGTTCTGAATTCCATACTGAGACAACAGGTATTGGACGATGATGGCCTACATACACTATTGTGTGAGGTGGAGTCAATCATCAATGACAGGCCTATTACTAAAATGTCTGACGACCCTAACGACCTCGAATCCTTGACCCCAAACCATCTGTTGTTGATGAGGAAACAAGCAAGCTTACCTCCAGGCGTGTTCAAAAAAGATGATGTCTATGCAAAGCGCAGATGGAAACATATTCAATACCTGACGGCTCTTTTCTGGCATAGGTGGACTCTGGAATACTTACATCTTTTGCAGGAACGACAGCGATGGTCCAGGTTGAAAAGAAACTTCGAGATTGGAGACATTGTCCTAATTATGGATTCCAGTGCACCTCGGAATTCCTGGATGATGGGTCGCATATGAACAAAATAAATTAATTTAAGGTGAAACTGATGCCAACCTCTCTCATTCGGCACGAATCCAAATGTTTTCATATTCGCGACGTATCTGGATGCTAAAATGTTATTATTTATGAAATAGGCTTTGTGATTCACTCTCATCGATCATCATCCTTCGCATATCAGCATAGTGGTCACGCTGAATGCAACAGATTGTACAATGGAGCAGTGCTACTTATTATATGGTTCTTTTAACTGTATTTTGATAATGAACAGGCAGCCATACTGGTATACAGATAGAAGCAAGACATTCAAAACTGTCAAGCTTTTGCAAATTAAAGAAAACTTCTTTCTTCTGTCGTTTTCCTGTCTGTGAACTTTGGATCTTGTCACAATAAACCGAAACGCAGCTCTTTTTTTTCTTTCGTTTTGTTAATCTGTCAATGATTTTAGTGAAATATATTTTGTGCATAGCCTATACATATTCCTTTTTATGATGGGAATATGTATAGGAATATGTCCGCGTGTGATCTGTTGAAGCCATCTTACACTATCCTTGGATAACCTCTAACGCCGGTGCATTACGACTTAACTATGAGGAGTTCACAGCTGAGCGCGGGCGGGCATTTCACGCGTTGGCGCCACATTTGCAATTTATTTGTTATAAAGCTCCTCTCCAGTGTGGAGCTAGCTAATGATAAAATATTTTTATTAGTGGGAAAAAATAAATTCATTAAAGTGCCTGTTTGGTTTACAGAGATCAAAGCTTGATGTAGCTCAGGACTGTTTTGGTTATCATAACCCTACAAGCTATTTTAAGACATTATGTTGTGAATAAAATAGTTTATCCTTGTACTGCGGTTATATCTGATCAAACGCACATTATTATTCTTTAGCTTGGGTTGAACAAATAATTTTTGCTTGAATGGAACAACAGCTATGCTAATTATGTCTCTTTGTTTCTCTGTTTCTGATTACACAAGCTTCAGTCTGGATCCAGCGCTTAAATGATCTGAGATGACCAAACACCTGAGAAGAGATGATGCCGACCCCTCGGAGGACCTCAGAGGATGCCAACCTCTGATCCCCCAACAACATGCAGAATTAACAAATTTTGCCATAAGTTAATATATTAAGTTTCTACAATGTATAAATATATTGTAGAAACTTAATTTCCTGTAAAGCACTTTGCAACGATTGTATCGTAAAAAGCGCTATACAAATAAACTTGAATTGAATTGAATATCCAAAGCATCTTATCACTTACCTTTATTTTGTTTCTTATCTATATGACTTACAAAAGGAGATGTTGGGCAGAATAATGTGTCACTCAGTTACTTTTTCATGTAGCTAATTAAATGGTGAGAGTGTCTCTGTCCGGCATCTCATTTTGTGTGCCAAGTACATCTATTTGTATGAGGAATTGGTAACACTTCACAATTAGGTATCATCTGTTAACGTTAATGTATTAATTAACATGAATGAACAATGAAAAATGCATTTATTACATTTATCTATTAATGTTGGTTCATAAAAATACAGTTGTTCATTGTTACTTCACAGTGCATTTACCAATGATAAAAAAACACAACTTGTGATTTTAATTAACATTAACTAAGATTAACAAATGCTGTAGAAGTATTGTTCATTCTTAGTTCATGTTAACTAATGAACCTTATTGTAAAGTGTTTCCAATTAATGGTATTATAATTGTAATTACATAAGATTTTCTAAAGCTGAAGTGGACTTTATTTAGAATATGTATAACTTAATATTTTAACTAATTGCAAAAGCTGAATAATCAATCAAAATCTACTGATTAATCAGTCAAATAATCAACGATTAGTCGATTAATCATTCTAATAATCGTTATCAAAATAATGGTTTGTTGCAGCCCTAGTTTCCTGTGTGTAAGGAGGCCTGCAGGAGAGTAATCAAGTTATTCTACTATTGTAATCATATGTTTCCTGTGTGTATGGAGGACTGCAAGAGAATAGAATGTGCAGACATTACAAAAATAACTTTTATGGTGAGGATGCACATCCCATTTTGACATTAGACAAAATGTACGATGGGGCCTCTTCCTGAGGCCCCCTGTCTACTTCCTAAAACACACTGGAGGCACAGCCAAGAAAGGTAAACAATAACGACAATGCATGACATGTATTGAAGATGCCTTGAGGAAAAACTATAATAAGAGTGTGCAGACACAGACTAGAGATTCTCTGCAGAGTCTCTCGGCTACATTTATCTCTGATAATAAAGTCTATCTTCTGGCGTCAAAACCTCAAGATTTCGAGAGTGATTTCTGATAGCCCAAATTAAGTTTTTAGCAATGCATACTACTAATAAAAAATGAAGTTTTTATATATTTATGTTAGGAAATTTACAAAATGTCTTCATGGAACATGATCTTTACTTAATGATTTTTGCCATCAAAAAACGATAATTTTGACCCATACAATGTATTTTTTGAAATTGCTTCAAATAAATCTGTGCTACTTTAGACTGCTTTTGTGCTCCAGGGTCACATTTAATAGTTTATCATCAGTTTATCTAAATATGATGCAGTGCTTGAGTCTTTATAACATACTACGGGGCCGTTGAATGCTTGAATCTGATTGGCTGACGAACGTTCTAAGGTGTGCAATTATTTTCAGGGAAACGCACGGCGAACGTAGTTCCAGGCACCGCATTACATTCCCATATCACTTCACCCAAATGATTTGCGTTATTTATCAGTAACATAGTTTAACAACTTAAAAACTACATGACTTCTCACAAGCGAGGTAACAACAACGGTGCTGTTTGTGAAGAAAATGAACTTTAAGTTTCACTATAACTAGAGACATTGCTGCCGAACACTTTTGAGAGACGCACAGACTCACAGAGGTTACGTTAATCTCCCTCTCTCCTCTCATAACTTAGTTATTAACTGAATTAACTGCATCTGACTGCATTAGTGTGCTATCAACGTCTCAAGCCTCCGTTACGGTTTAAAATGACGTTTTGGAATTAGCAAGGGAGTCGTTGGATAAGATGCGGAAGAAATAATCCTACTCACAATAGCGATTTAAGTAGAAAAACCGGACGAATGCCTTGAAATATATCAACTGATCGATGTCTTGAGGTGTGGTAACCGTAGTATAAGTGGAATTGACTTCGGTCCGTTGAATTATTAGAAAAATAATGCACACCCGAGGTGTAACGTCTACTCCGCTTCATGTCGTGACCGCATCACCACCTCGGGTGTGCATTATTTTTCTAATAATTCAACGGCCCGTCGT
This sequence comes from Aspiorhynchus laticeps, assembly GCA_023376895.1. Lineage (NCBI taxonomy): Eukaryota > Metazoa > Chordata > Actinopteri > Cypriniformes > Cyprinidae > Aspiorhynchus > Aspiorhynchus laticeps. The sequence continues at coordinate 66,585,963 of CM041794.1, read as the reverse complement.
CAATTATTCCTTACATGTTCTTCAGCATCATGAATGAATGAGAAATCAAGAATAAACACTAACCTGTTTGTTGTTCAGTATCTTCAGTGTGTTTGATTCTGCAGGGTTCTGGATCTGTCATCGTCTCTCTGTCCTCTTTAATAAACTCAGTCCTTGCAGATCTTAGCTATTCCTGATGATTTTTTGTCTTCACTTGTAAACAATGGGAATATTCCAGCATTTATTGGTGAACTACTGTGTGGGAGGAGCGTTTCTGCCGAAAAACAAAAAACATATATCAGTTACTGACTTTGTTCTTATTAAATTGCACTTTTAGGAGTACAACAGCTTGTAACCGGGACTGTGTCAAAGGGACAACTTTGTAGCTAAAGCCTATGGGTACATGCTAGTACCATAAAAGTATATATTACTGCCTTAAGGGTACAAATTACTACTTTAACATACTAACTGATACATCTAAGCATATATGTATGTCTGTTTATCTATTGTACAGAAGGTGATGCAAATTCACAAATTATTTATATCTCTAACCCTAACATTATTCTGCTTCTTCGTTAAAATACAGCCAGATTTGTAAAAATATAGAAATACAAAATAATGTAATGCAATACAAATAATGTCAATTCTTCAAAATATAAATGGTAGGAAAAACAGTTGAAAGAATAAACAGACATAAATGTACAGATTTGTAACAACAAATACCCTCAGTCTGTTGACGCCAAAGAAATCCCTGCTAAAAAAAAACAATAGAAGCCCAGAGAAATTCCAATGGTTTCCATTAAAATACCATTATAAACCATTAGCTTTTTCCAGTAAAGCCATTACAAAATTCCTTTTTGTAGTGTGTTTTGGGCATTTTTCCAATAGGATTTAACATCCCACCAATAGAATCCATCACATACCAGTAGACACCATTATAGTTTCCATTAAAACCAATACAATTCCCATTATAACATTAAATCCATTACATTTTCTATTGTGTTTTGGGCAGGGTTCTATTGTTTTTTTCAGCAAATATAAGTTAAGCAATATTTTTATTTCTCAAAATGTGACAAAATAATACAAAAACACTAACACGCATCATCCAATACTGCGAAATAACTACAGCAGCACAATATGTCCAAATAGTTTTATTTTCATGTACATTTCATGCAGTAAATTATTTACGTTGCATTTGTGCAGAAACCGACAACAATCATAAAACCTTAAAAAAATAAAAAGCACCAAAGCAATATTTAATGTTTTCAGTATCAAACATATTTAACATTTACGCATACGATTTAAAAAGGTGAAGTATTAAGCAGCATCTGTGCCAGCTTATTTTAACAATGTAACTAAAAGATTTGATCCAAAGAGTAACAAATAAAATCACAGTCGCAAAACTTGAGATCGATTCTCATCAATTCCCCTCAAACTTTGACTTTTGACTTGGCATTAACAGTTCTCACTCCAGGCATCGAAACAATCACAATAAAGTACTCAGAATCGCTCAGGTCTGAATGAATTGATCGTATTGCCCTCACATGCTCGCTGCTGCTGCTGCTGTACTAAATGTTTATTTCAGGAGGAAGACGCCAGAAAAGACGCAAGTGGCGCTGAACCCGATGAAAACAATACAGAAATGAGCCTGTAAAATGTCGCTTGAACAAACTGTATAAAGTGTGTTTGATAGTTGTGTGAATATGAGAAATACCGTGAGCTGCTTGCCTCTCCTCAGAAGACTGGACGCTGACTGAAGGCAGAGGAGGCAGTGTTGCCAGATCGGGTTGACGATTTCCAGCCCAAAAGCTCACCAAAACCCGCCCACTTCAACAAAAACCAGCCCAAATTTTTAACTGCCAAAATGATGAGAGAATTTAATTGCCATGTCAATCAAGGTTGATAAGGACCATTTTTATCTCCTTAAAATAAAATAATGATGACAAAATAAAATAAAGATAAATCAATTTCACAGGAACATGGAGGGCAAATGCGTTAAAAGCGGCAATCAAGAAATTAACTGATGACTTTAACCCTGAAAAAATGCATCATTTTCAATCGCTGCGTCCGAAATCGCATACTGCATAAGTAGGTACTACATTTGAATTTGAACGTACTTCTCGACCGTTAAGAAAGTACATTCTATATAGTATGAATGAGGGTAGTATGAATGGAATTCGAACGTAGCCTACTACATCTGCCATGTTTATGTTGTCACGTGTAATGCGTCGTCACAACAGCGCGAAAATTTAAAGAGCCCACTCTACTGAACAATCATCAGCAATGCTGCTCGTAATTCTTACCGCTTTCATCTGCCTTTTAACGTTGATTGGTTCAACAGCTTCAACAGCTCAGAGGAGGCATAGGTCAGCTGCTCGCAGAGCACGCCTTCGTCGACAGCTTGTAAAATATTTATCAAATAACGTAAGTATAATCACATATTTAGCTAGCAAATCTTACCTTAGAATGAAGAGACACGTCTAAACACGTGACAAAGGCTGATTTGGAGCAACGAAATAAAGTAATTTATTGTTATGAATGAATACATATAAAAATACACAGGGCAAACAAAAGACACATGAATCAATGAATAAACTTGAATGAATGCATACACAATACACATACATACATACACATATAATATATATACTGTATATATATATATATATATATATATATACCTGTATATATACACACACACACACACACACATACAGAGAGAAAGAGAAAAAGAGAACGAATACAAACAATATATACATAGCCTAAATAAATATTATAAATAGATACAATATATACATAAATAATATATACAAAATAAATTGTATATACATATTCAAAAAAAAAAAACTATATACACATTTACAGACTGTGAGCCCTACATCCTACTGCCACCTGAATGCTGCTGTGCCAATTCTTTGATTATATTTCGAAGATGAATCTGATCTTCTTCCCAACCTCCGGCTTTCACGACAGTCCATCATGTCCCTCATCACTGCTTTGAAGTCAGATTCAGACCATGGCTGGGAGAATGATATAGAGGTGCTGGTGTTTCTGTACTGGCTGGCCCATGCAGCATCATATCAGGTAGTGTCACTGGCCTTTGACATCCCAAAGTCCACGGTGCACGACATCGTGCACAGAATCAGCAGGGCAGTCATCGGTATTTTGAGGAGAGTGATCGTTTTACCGACCCCGGATGACCTGGAGGAAGTGGGGGCAGGTTTTGCCCAGCTGGCTGGGTCTCCAGCTTTCCGCATGGTAGCTGGTGCAATAGACGGATGCCACATCCGGATCAAACCACCAGCAAGTGACCCCCCGTGCTACTTTAACAGAAAGCTGTTCCACTCAGTCCAGCTGCAGGCCATCACCGACCACAAGGGGAAGTTCGTCGACATCTTTGTCGGGTATCCCGGGTCTGTGCATGATGCCAGGGTGCTGAAGAACAGCCCCCTTTACACTGGCCGCCTGTATCCACCTGCAGGAAAATGCATCCTTGGAGATGGTGGTATCCCTGTTTGAGTGCGCCCATCTGCCTCATCACACCATACAGAGAGCCTGTATGACATTGTTGATCCAGAGGTTGTGGAGGATCCTGCCGATGACCCACCTGAACCCCAAAACACAGAAGCCAGCGCCAGAGAGGATGTGCGGGACAATCTGGCTGCAGCTGTGTCCGCACCAGACAACTGTGTGCCTGCTCTCCATCAGCATGATTACCTGTAAGACAATTTAACAGGATAAGACTCTGCAAATCAGTTCTTGTTCTCAGATTTTTCCCATTGTTTAAGCTTGTTAGCTAGTTAATATGTAAATAGTTAGTTGTGTGTGGGTGGGCACAGCCCACAGGGTGTTGTGATGTGAAAAAGTGCAGTAGCAGTAGCTAGAGAGAGGTGGAAGTGCATAGCATCTGTGTGCACCCCTCTTGCTTACTGCTCACTGCCACTGGCAGCCTGTGTGATGAAAAAGCAGTTTTTTGGGTTTCTGCAGATTTTATGAAGGTAAATTTAAGAATTTATTTTTAGAAAGTTTAACAAATAATCTGAAGGGAATACAACTCATCAATATGTTCTCTAAATGTACATTTATATGGAGCAGACATACATTTACATAAACTAAGCAGACACTTAAAAGTTTACAACACTTCAAAAAGCTAAAAAATAAATAGATTTGTACTGATCTCTATTACTTAAATTTTTACAAAGAAATAGTTTAAGGTACGAATAATGCTCCCAAACAAGAATATGGAAATAACTTTTACTGTACTATCAGATCGCACTGTAAAAAGTGATGTTCTTGATTAGCATTTTTGTCTTGTGTTCCAGTGCAAATGTCTACAGATTCATAAATCAAGAAAAATATTTACTTGGGAAGCAAAATTATGATATAAGTAGTCTTGTTTTCTGTGAAATTGAACAAAATTAAGTTTATGATTAAAACAAGAACAAATAACCACCTGTGGGCTCAGAAAAATCTACTTAAATTCAATGGAAAAATAATTTTCATACCACAGTGACAGATATTGTTCTTGTTTTAAGCATAAACAAGACAATTTCTTCATTTTGCATCTCAAATAAATGTATCTTGATTTAATATTTATATTCAGTATTTGTATTGGGACAAAAACTCAGGACGACATTAATTTTTGGCAGTGCATTTACATTTATTGCCTTGATGAATTTAAGACTTTCTGCTCTGTTTTAAGACCTTTTAAGGCTTAAAATTGTGGAAGGGTTAATTAAGACTATTTAAGACTGAAAAACCCTGTTTTTATACAAGTTTTCCACTGCCAGTGCACAGCCTCTCCAACACCAAGACTCCCGTCGGGCCTCCTCGCGGCTGCACATGGTAACTGGGATATTGCAGCCCCAGGCTAATCGACAGGATCTCGGAGCAGCAGTGGTCCCCAGAGGTGGCACCCACCAACCACTGTCACACTGCCTAAGGCCGTGTTTGTGAATTTACATAATTCTTTGAAACTCTAGCTACATATCACAAATGTCACTAGAGGGTTATATTTATATTTAGTATAGTTTAGTTTTAAAAATTACTTTATTTCTGGAGTAATAAAGTGAAGCCCTATAAATGAGATTAGTAGATAATATTATTGTCTGTGAAAGTTACCTGTCTGAAGATGCTGAAGTTTATTTTCCTGCCACCATTATAAAATGTTTTAAGAAATATCCAATTGGTGTTGCTTTAAACTCTATTATATTACTTGATGCGAAAGTGATTTTGTCTTAAGCTTTGTGCTCTTATTCATGTAGAAGTTAAATGTGAAAAAATAAAATGAATACATTTTAAAAGCTGTCTGGCCTGGGTTTTCTCTACAGTGCGGCACTTAAAAAAAACAGCTGGAAACTACTACAAAATCAGTGTACACATACGTGCTTTAAAATAGTTGTTACTCAATGCCACATATTAAGCACTTTGCAACTGACAAAATCTAGCTACTGTAAATCCCTGGAAACTAACATTGCAACAAAACTTGATAAAACAGCATGAAACAAGGACAACCTCAACATAAATAAATGGAAAGAAAGTGTAGTTTAATATTAATATTCTTTATTTTCTTGCCATGAGCTCTAAAAGCTGAAGAAATCTCTCCTTTGTCTCCCTGTCTCGTCTTTCCTCTCTCTCTCTCATTTCTCTGTCTCGTCTTTCCTCTCTCTCATTTCTCGGTCTCTTCTTTCTTCTCTTTCCCTGGCCTCTTGTTCACGCCTCTCCTCTTGCTCTCGTTTCTCTCTTTCTCTTCTTTCCATCATCTCTCTCCATCTCCTCGCCTCCCTTTCTACTGCTTCCATTTCTTTTTCTGCTTCCCTCTCCTCCATCTCGTAGATCAGCTCCTCTATGTCCTTCCTCTTCCTCCCTACTCTTTCATCTGTTGACCTCACCGAGGATGGTGAGGTTACAGCAGCATCTGGTCCGGATGAGGCAATAAGGTTGGGTGGTGTGATGGAAGGTCTGCCCCCTATTGCCTCATCCAAGACAGAATGCCACTTCCAAGATGCTGCTGTAACCTCACCATCCTCGGTGCCGACACCAGTCTGTGGACATTTAAGATCATATAAAAATTTAAAAGCAAAATATCAAGACAGTCAATTATAACATGGAAAAACATTAGCATGATCAAATCATGAAAGAATTAACATTTTGGGGTGAACAATTTTTTTTTTTTTTTTAAATATTACTTTATATTTTTTGTTTTAGGTTTTCCCATTTCCATTTCACTTGAGGAGCAGACATTTTGCCCTCAAGCTTCTGCTCTGTCACAAAAGCTCTGTCGCAATAAATGCACAGAAATCAAGAACAAAAATAATTCAGTAAGACCTTTGCTTGAAGTGTTATTATGTACTACATTCAGTGTCAACAGCACCTGAATAAAATTACATTTTACATTATTTGTTTACTTACTCAAAACCTTTGATGGCAGCATTACGCTTTCCAGTGAAGAGGGCTTCATTAGCCCCTCTCCACTGGATAAGCAGCCGAGTGTGTTCTTCAGTCCCTGTAAGGTCAAAACAGAAGACATTAATCATGATCAATCTATTAATGCTACACCGACAAACTGAGGCATACTTATTAACAGTGGCTTGCTATGTAGCCAACAAAATATATACTAACTTAAATATAAACACTAGAAAAAGAGGGAAAAAAATTGTTGTAATTCCACTGAATTTTCTAATTTCATTAAACTGCTAAACAATGAACGTCTCCGTTAAAAAAAGCAGTGTTAACAAGCTGATGTACAGCATTGACGTTAGCTCGATCTGTTCGTTAGCTTGATGTGCTCCGTAATGATTAAAAAACCTTTTACAGCCTGAAGTCATCTCATCGATTTACAATGTTTAAACTTTTAATAAGTCAGCCGTTTACTTTGATTATTTTAAACAAGTGCAATTTAACCACAATGAACAATGTTTCTCCCTGAGGTACTTACACTTGAAAAGAGCCGCGTCTCCGCTTTCCACCATTTTTCGAATATGACGCCTCCTCTCCCGTGGCCTCATGGGATAGTAAAGTGTCCATCGTATGCCTACTACAGAATTCGGGCGGAAGCAGTAGGTCATCCGGGTACTTCTCGCCTACTGTTTTTCGAATACTATGAATTCGGACATACTACTCGCCTCGCATACAGTTTTTCGCATACTATACAGTAGGGAAGTATGCGATTTCGGATGCAGCAACAGTCACTTGCTTCATTCCAGAATGAATCAGCCGTTCGAACGAATCAATTGAATAATCAGTGACTTACCGCCACCTGCTGGTGGTTTGTTTCATTTTTAGCGTATCATTTCAGTTATTTAATTCATTTAATATTTCTGTATTCCAATTTTATATTTAAAACTTTAATCTCCACATGAATCTATGAATTTAATTGCACTCATGCCACCCCTGAGCATCATTAAACGTCTGAAAATGTACCTACAACCAGGGGCGGATCTACCGGGGTGGCACGGGGTCTGCCACCCTAAGAAAAAGCTGTGCCACCCCAGAATTATCACAGAATAAAATATAAATGTAAGCAATGTTTCATGTGCTACTTTTCAGCCGCGGCGATGACAGCGTAACGGAAAATAATAGCAAAAAAACAAGTCTTTCACTAAACTGTGCACGATGGTTGCACTGACGCAGCGCGCCCAGTGTAGCCGGCTTCATTAACAAATGACTCTTATGAACCGGTTCTTTTTGAGTCAAAAACACAAAGCGCGGGTGGCCCATTCACTAACGAATTGTTTTTACATTTGTTCGTGAATCAGATACTACTTGGTTTATTCAGAAGTCCTCTGAGAAATCTAATCCCGTCCAGATATGTCTGAGATTCATCCCATAATTGTTTGGTGATCCGATTCTCCGACCGCTCGCTCCACTTTCATCATGGCTATAAGTTAGGCCTTTCTGCCATATCGAACGAAACAATAACATGAAATCAATAAGAAGATGCCGATCACGAAAACTAATAGCAGAGTTAGGTAAGAATCTTGTATTGCAGTTTTCTCGATTGTGTAACTGATTTTAGTTGCCCATTTTCCCCAAACCATTAATTCAGTTCTCAAAACAAAGACACATTTCTCCAAAAGTTTAACAATGAGTAAGTTAAACATTAGGTAGCAAAACTGATGACACACCAATCTGAATCCCTGCATCCTAACAACGGAGAGAGCTGAACGAATAATACTGTATACATGGGTTTTATACTTACACATTCAGTATAATTACAGTACAGTACCAGTACATTAGATGATGGAAATATCACTATTCTATATGTACAGTAAACTGTAGCACATGTTGTACACCTTCAAACGTTTGACTGTCAAATTTTATGTGTAATTTTTTATGTGTACTGCATGTTTGCAGAACTGAGAAATTACTGCCTAGAGATATAGCTAGTCTTGAAGTTAAGTTATTTCTGAGATAAATGCTAGCAGCAAGTTAAAGGGACAGTTACCCAAAAATGAAAATTCTGTCATCAATTACTCAGCCTCAAGTTGTTCTAAACCGGTATGAATTTCTTTGTTATCCTCCACATAAAAGATATTTTGAAGAATGTTTGTAACCAAAAATTGCTGGTTCCCCATTCACTCCCATGGTATTATTTTCATACTATGGAAGTCAATGGGGCCCAGCAACTGTTTGGTTACCAATATTCTCCAAAATAAGTCGTTTTAACCAAATTTATGCTGCAAATTTTTTTTTACAACTACATTTAATTTTCCTGTTATAGGCTAACATAACATTTACAGTTTATTCCCTTTAATTCCTGTTAATTCCCATGGAAGTTGTCCAACTTTGAAAATTCCCAGAATTTTGCATCCCTAATCGTGAATGAAGAGTAAACAGCAACCTGTTTGTTGTTCAGTATCTTCAGTGTGTTTGATTCTGCAGGGCTCTGGATCTCTCATCTTCTCTCTGTCCTCTTTAATAAACTCAGTCTTTGATCAGATTTCAGCTCTCCCTGATGCTCTGATGCTCGTCTTCACTTCTGATCTGATGGGAATCTTCCAGCACTTATTGCTGAACTGCAGTGGGAGGAGCTTCACTGATGATGAATTCCAGTGTGGGAGGAGCTGATCTATCGATCTATCAAGTTACCTTAAGTTATGTTTCTGAATTTGTTTTTATAGGGTCAAAGACCAGATGTCAAATTTTAGTGTCTGCAACAAATAATTTGTTGCATAGTTATTCTGTCCAGTCTTTAAGTATATAAAAGAATAGGAGATCATTCTAAATTTGATTATATTTTAGATGATTAAAAAATTGCTTGCTGACAATTTAGTAAAAACCTAGTGGTTTGAAGGACATTGTCAAAGTATTAAGATAAAAAATTACAATTGAGTATTTTTGGGCTGCACTATGATCCTTAAATACAGTGTTTGGATATGTCATTGAATGATTCTTGTTCTATGTATATGTATGTGTGTGTGTGTGTGTGTGTTTGTGTGTGTGTATATATGTAAGGGATATATGTATATCAACAGCTAGCCGTGCATTAAAGGATTTTAAAAATTCTCGTTAGCTTAGCATTCTGCCCGCTTCAAATCAGACACAGAGATGAAATAGTGTAGTATGATCACAATCATCACATTTATTTGAATGATACTTCATGTTTTGCAATTAATTATCGATCGAGAGAGATAGATGACAGTTGTTACCTGCGTCTGCGCGCGTCTCTCTCTACAAACAATTACTTAAAAACACAGCCATTTTACCATCGTTTCTGAGGAATATAATGTAGAGATCTAGTATCTAGGCTATTTTATTAATAAAAATCGCGTTGACAAGAAGTTTGTGTATGTGTGCAGCGCAATCTGCGATCTTCGAACTAACACTCTCTCCTTGTGTGTGTGAGTGTGTGTGCGCGTTGGTTAGTGTGCATCTATTAAAGCAGTGCATTAATATGGAACGGTGATTAAACTGACCTGGAACTACCTGTGCAGTTAAACGAATTTAATCAACACCTGCCATAATCGAATCCAAAATAAAAGTTTTTGTTTACATAATATATGTGTGTGTACTGTGCATATTTATTATAAATACACATGTATGCATTTCAAAATATATGTTGTTTGTGTGTGTATTTGTATATACATAATAAATATACACATTACACACATATATTATGTAAACAAAAACTTTTATTTTGGATGTGATTAATCACAATTAATTGTTTGACAGCACTAATATATGTAAGGGATAATCGACGGCTAGCCGTGCATTAAAGGATTTTAAATGCACGACGCGAAGCGGAGGGTGGTTGCCTCTGCGAAATGCATTTAAAATCCTTTAATGCACGGCTAGCCGTCGATTATCTCGTTTATTCCATGGTTATTTGCCAAGTTATAGACAAGTTAAAACTAGTATTGCTCTTTGCAGCACAATATTTGACCGAATGGGTAAATCAGACACAGAGATGAAATAGTGCGGTAAGATCACAATCATCACATTTATTTGAATGAATTATAGCATGTATTTCAATTAATTATCGAGAGAGAGAGAGAGACAGAGAGAGAGAGATGACAGTTGCTACCTGCGTCTGCGCGTCTCTCTCTACAAAACAATTACTTAAAAAACAGCCATTTTACCATCGTTGCTGAGGAATATAATGTATAGATCTAGTATCTAGGCTATTTTATTAATAAAAATCGCGGGGAAGCGTTGACAAGAAGTTTATGTATGCGTGCAGCGCGATCTTCAAACTCACACTCTCTCCTTGTGTGTGTGTGTGTGCATCTATTACAGCAGCGCATTGATATGAATCAAGTATTCAGACAGACCATGGAATATATATATATATATATATATACGGTATATATATATTTTATATATATATATATATATATATATATATATATATATATATATATATATATATATATAAATAATAATTCACACTTTTTATTTTAACATTCGGTTTCTTTATTAATGGCAGATTTCTAGAAAGGTAGTAAAGAACTGTATGAAAAGCATTTGACAGCATAGACGAATAAATGCACATATTTGTAAGCAACAAATTGCCTACCTTTTGTTGACACCAATGAAATGAGCTTTAAGTGTCAATTTACAGGAGATCTGAAGACATCAGCATAATAAATGAGGTGAGAACAGGAACTATTGACATGAAATAAAGAGTGTTTTCAGCAGCTGTTAATATTGATGAGTCTCAGACTATCAACACTCATTCAACAAGACATTCAGGATCATTAGCAGATCATCTCACTTTAATCTGAGTGTTTGCTGTTAGAAACACATTATAGGAGTCGTGCTAAAAGTTATTTCTCACAATATGACATAAATAATACAGAAACAAACACTAATGTAACTCATCTTCAGCTAAATAACTACAGCAGCATGTCCGTATGAATCTAAATGTAGTTTGATTTTCCAAGTACATTCAAAGTAATTATAACGTAAATATCAGTTTTGTATGCAGAAACTGACAACAATCATAAAACGTACAGCAATACAAAGCACCTAAGCACTAGTATTTCCAGCATCAAATTGTAGCTATTCGCATTTACCTATATTAATCTCTTCGTATATATTAAATGTCTCACGTAGCTCATTATAAGCTCAATGTGACGTATTTATCAGCATCTGTTCCAGTATATTTTTACCAAGTAAAGTAACTAACAAAATCGATCCAAAGATGCCAGAAAGAGTAGAAATAAAAGCTCAAAACTTGAGATGGATTCCCATCAATTCTCCTCAGAGATCTCAAGCTGTTTTCTTCACATTCTGCTTCTGATTCACTAAATGTTTAGGTAACACTTTATTTCGATAGTCCACTTTAGACATTCTACTAACAGTAAGTAACTTTGCAACTATTAACTGCTTGTCGCCAAACATTTCAAAGACATTCCTCCTCTCCTGAAAGATTCGCGCACGTCTCTGTCTCTTCAGCGCCATCACAAGCCCCTGCTGGCAACTCCTAACCACTAAAAAGCAAGTTATCAAACTTCTTAAAGCTAAGAATCACTCTTACTCTCCCAGTTATTTAAGACAGCTGGAGAGGTCTCTCAAGTGGTTAGGAGTTGCCAGCAGGGGCTTGTGATGAGGAGACAGAGATGTGCGCGAATCTTTCAGGAGAGGAGGAATGTCTTTGAAATGTTTGGCGACGAGCAGTTAATCAAACAAGTTACATTTCCTCAGTTATTCAAAACGAGCAAAGAACATTTACATTACCAAACAACATCATAACTGACTTCAGTCTAGCGCGAGTATTATGCGATCTACACTGTATGATGAATAAATCTCTTACTCCTTATTTACACGGCATGCGTCTGCTGCGCGTTACAGCTCCACAGCCACCGGAGCTGATCAGCCGCGCCGTGGCAAGTTTCTGAAGCCGCTCTCCGCGCTGCATCACTAAAGATTAAAGTCTATTTTTGACAGATAATAATAATAATAATAATCGTCTCGCTGTCGTCAAAGGCATCAGAAACAGGCGATATCTTTGACTATCGTCGATACACTTTATTTGCACCCTAAATTAAGTTGTGATGACGCTTTGTTTCCTTGCCATAATGTATTCTCTTGAAAAGTCTTTATTGTCAAATGTGTGTTGAATGTAAACTCTTATTAGGAATTTAACCATTCTATGAGAATTTATCTGAGAATATGCTTAATTAAGGAAATCTATTCAGTGATTGGTCCATGCATATGTCGTCATCCAAAATCCCGTTTGTGGCACAGCAAAGTGTCGTGAATCATCTCTAAGACTGACACTTAAGATTTAGTCCTACACTTCGCTTAAAGTACGACTGAGATGATTGATAACTAACTTTTAATCACAGCTTTGAGCCAAGAATTTTTTTCACTTAAGTCAATTCTTAGCAGTGTTCTTGAGAGTAATTCTTAGAGGCTTGATAAATACGGGCCCTGATCTATAACAATACATCTGTTTCACTTTAAATACTTTTCAGCTACTATAACTTAAGTCTTTGGGAAAAACAGTTATTATACATCTTAAATGGATGCAGTCGCCACATAACTAATGTATATATTGTCAAAAATGTACAGTAGCCTAAGGGATTTCAAATCAATGGATTTATTAAATACAAAATAGAAAGCATTAAATTCAGGTTAATGCAGCTACATATAGCCAAAAATGTAAATACAACCCGAATTCCGGAAATGTTAGGACGTTTTTTTCAATTTGAATAAAATGAAAACTAAAAGAATTTCAAATCACATGAGCCAATATTTTATTCACAATAGAACATAGGTAACTTAACAAATGTTTAACCTGAGAAATTTTACAATTTTATGCTCAAAATGAGACATCTGGGCATCGAGGTTATGAGTTTCTGGAGTTTTGCTGTTGGAATTTGGTCCTATTCTTGCCTGATATAGGTTTCCAGCTGCTGAAGAGTTTGTGGTCGAGTTCGTGGTCGTGGTGACGTATTTTTTGTTTACTGATGTGCCAAATGTTCTCTATAGGTGAAAGATCTGGAATGCAGGCAGGCCAATTCAGCACCTGGACTCTTCTACTACGAAGTCATGCTGTTGTAATAGCTGCAGTATGTGGTTTTGAATTGTTCTGCTGAAATATACAAGGCCTTCCCTGAAATAGACGTTGTCTGGAGGGGAGCATATGTTTCTCTAAAACCTTTATATACCTTTCAGCATTTATAGTGCCTTCCAAAACATGCAAGCTGCCCATACCATATGCACTTATGCACCCCCATACCATCAGAGATGCTGGCTTTTGAACAGAACTCCGATAACACTCTGGAAGGTCTCCCTCCTCTATAGCCCGGAGGACACGGCGTCCATGACTTACAACAAGAATGTCAAATTTGGACTCGTCTGACCATAGAACACTTTTCCACTTTGAAACAGTCCATTTTAAATGAGCCTTGGCCCACAGGACATGACGGCGCTTCTGGACCATGATCACATATGGTTTCCTTTTTGCATGATAGAGCTTTAGTTGGCATCTGCAGATGGCACGGCGGATTGTGTTTACCGACAGTGGTTTCTGGAAGTATTCTTGGGCCCATTTAGTAATGTCAATGACAGAATCATGCTGATGAGTGATGCAGTGTCATCTGAGGGCCCGAAGACCACGGGCATCCAACAAAGGTATTCGGCCTTGTCCCTTACGCACAGAGATTTCTCCAGTTTCTCTGAATCTTTTGATGATGTTATGCACTGTAGATGATGAGATTTGCAAAGCCTTTGTATTCCACAATATTTTTTCGCACTCTTTTACAGATTGGAGAGCCTCTTCCCATCTTTACTTCTGAGAGACTCTGCCTCTCTAAGACATCCCTTTTATAGCTTATCATGTTACAGACCTGGGCACGTATTCATGAAAAATCTTAGTGCTAAGAGTTGCTCCTAGTAACAAAATTCTAAGAAAATTCTTAGAAATCTTGGTGTTTTCTCTTAACCCCCTGTGTGACCTTTTGGACATTTTTGTCCTTTTCAGTTTAGTTTTTTTGATAATTTTGCCTGTGTTATTGCCAGATGCATAAATCTTGGCACAGGTGTGCATTTTTATTGGAATTTTACTATTTCACCCCCATTTCCTTTAATAAATCTATTTTGAACTAGGTGCAAAAAAAGTTACACTCAGGACCTTTTGGACAAAAATGTCCCCATTGAAACCCATTAAAACTGCTATTTTTAATCGCAGTGCCATTTAACTGTAAAATCATGCAATTTTTGTTAATAGGCTTTCATTCTGTTGGCAAGGCTTCAAAATTACATTTTTTTTACCAGATGGTGCCATTTTTTCAGGTTTGGCCTATAAAGCAAATACTCGCTTTATTCCGGTTTTCTGCTTATGCATATTATAGAGCCAATTCGATAAATATTGCATCTATAATTGTGTGGGTGTGTTGGTATAGATGTCAGAGTGTGGTTTGTATGTGTGTCATAAAAAATGTGTGTGTGTGTGCGCGTGTGTTCTTGTAATATTTGAGAGAGAAAAACTCTACTGTAAATCACAAATCCAACCACTGTGTGCACCAGTAGAGCTTTGCTGGCATCTAATGGGGAAAATTTGGTACTGCCCCCAAACAAAATCTTACTGAAAGCTAATTTTTTGAGATCTCAACCTCAAATTTGGAACACAACTTGTTTAGATATATGGCTTTGATTTTCTAGCAGGTTTATAGTTCAACATGTTTCATAAAATATATATTTTATATAAAATATAGTTCATAAATAATTTTCATAAACTTAAACCTCTATACATTTTTTTTGGTTTCACTTTTTAAACTTTTTTTACTTCAACAATAATCTGCCATGGGTCTTCTTTAAAATGAGACCAAACTTAAGTCTGTGCTCCCAAGATTCACATTTTTATGACAGTTTTTTGACATGGACATTTTTGTCCATTATGGACCTATGTGTAACTTTTTTTTATTGATGCACAAGGGTTAAAATTAAAGAAAAGATCCTAGCAAAGAAAAAAGTAATTCAGAAAGCATCTTAACTCTTAAAAGAGGTCTTAAGGTCCAAAATTGTTAGGAGTACAGACGAGGACTTTTAAGAGGCTTAAGAGTTTCTTTAGCAGTGGAGAAAATGACTGCTAATAAGACGCTACACATTAGATCGTGCAGGGATCATGTTTGTGACCGATCTTATTAGAGACACGCTAACATCTCGAACATCTTGGATATGTTTTGGACATGTTTGACATTTGGAGCAGATAAATAATCGTAATGACACCACACAATAGAGGATTTTTGGACAAAAAAATCGCTTGCGACAAGCCGCGAATCAGGCCACACACCCCGATCGTTCGGGGGTGCAAATCGGCCTTAAAATCCTCTAGTGTGCGGCCAGCCTAAAGGGAGCACATCTTACAAGATCAGATATTTGTCTTTCATCTTTATTTGACTCTCTATTCTAATGCTAATTCTGATTTTTATCTGCTTTTTTTATTTAAAAAATTTACCCTCTAACATTTGCACTCTCTATTCTATTTCTATTCTAACTACTTGTTTTATTTAAAAAGAATTAAAAGAGCCTTTAACACTAGCATTCTCTATTCTTTCTACTTATTTTATTATTTTATTATAAATAATGGCCTTCTAACACAAAGCATTATCTATTCTTTCTCAGTTCTATTGAATTGTTTTATTTTTATTTAAAAATGACTCTTTAACACTAGCATTCCCTATTCTTTTTCTATTCTATCTACTTGTTTTCTTTTTATTTATTATAAAAACAAAACAAGCAAACAAACACACACACACACAGAAAAAAACATGCTATGTATACTTTTAGGCGAAACCCTGCCCCCCACTGTCCTCTTTTTGGAAAACTAAAATATGATCACCCTAGAGTAGACTGTGTCTGTGTAATAGGTTATGAAATATATTTGTTTGGTTTGCCGTCATCAACTTCTCTTAGTTTCTTTTAATTTATGGATGTCTAAAATATAGAAAAAGGAGAAGCCTAAAACAAGCCTGATGCTTGGCCTGCATCTGAGCTATGATGGGAAAATTGGCCCGAAGCCCGGCCCTAGGGGCGTAAATAAGTTGGGGCCCATCGGGCTCAGGCTGAAATGCAGGGCTCTCTACTCAGGAGCGAACCATTTAATATGCTCTGTTTGTATCAGTTTAATGTAACAAAAAAATGAGAGACAAATAAAACAGAATTGGTTAAATTTAAAGAAAGCAAACATTGAATATGTAAAACAATTGTATAAAAGTAGAACATAAAGAACTAGAAAAAAACGGGATATGCAAATCACCTGACAAAAATTAGTTTACTTTTTTTTTATTTCCATGTAGATTTTACTTAATAAATCTACAAAACATTAAAAGAACACAAAGATAACACAAACTTGTTGACATGCATGAAGAGAGTAGAGGACAGAGAAAGTTCCCCGGGCCTGGATTTGAACTTGGGTCGCCCAAAACGCAACGTAAGAGCACAATCCCTGAGTCTATCGCAACTGACACGGATATCCTTCCTAATTAAATACTGAGAACAAACCATGAGCTCAACTAACATTTAGTTTCTCCGCATTCGTTCTATAACACCTATTTTGACTTTCAGTACAAAACTTGGTCTTTTGATTATGAATTCATTTATACACAACATTTCACTTGAATTTATCCGCTACCATAGATTACAAAGAGGCCAAAAGCAGAGTGCAACTGACTAATTCTTGATAGAATGAACTGACACGTTATCTCAGCACCACTTAGCAGTAAAAGGCAGCAAGTACACACCACTAACACAGCGGGAGAAGTATTATTCCGGTTGAGTACCATCTGTACATTTAAATCATTACAGTTAAGTAAAAATCAATGTGCACTCCTGAAAAAAACGTGTAAGGCAATAACAGCCTAATTGGTGATTACATTGACTATGCCAATGTTCTGTGACTTTTTGTCACACACTTTGGACAGCTATACGGCCCCAAAATACCTGTGCTAGGGTTTCAAGACCCTTTAACTTATGTAGTCAACTGATGTTAATAATCTTCATGTAATAACTCATGTCTATTGTTATATGATGCCTTGACTGAGACTTCTGTTTATTACATTTCAGATAACCGAAGCTCAAGCAGTCGAGGTGGAGGTCACCACTGCAAGTGTTTCTGAGGAAGATGGAGATGCCGTGGTACTCCTGGCACCTGCGAG
>CM041794.1:66508279-66568278 GCA_023376895.1 Aspiorhynchus laticeps | reverse complement strand
CTCCATTAATTAACCCTAATGGGACGGCTGTATCGCCGGCGATACCAACTCGTTTTTTTTAAGACCAGTGCAAAAGACATTAAAAATACTGCGTCGATTTTGGTCGTACAGATAAGTGTTATACATAAATTGAAACTTTGAAGTGTCTATTATTTTTGTGTACACTCACAATAACAACAAAACTTTGTGGTTTTGGGAAAAAAAAAAGAAAACAAACAGGATGCGCTCTCTGTCTTCTCCATCTCCGCGAGCTGCTCTTCAAAATACGTCACTAAAATGAACTGTAACTCAGCGAAAACTCAACACACGGACATGGGAGTTATATCTATAGAAAGCTGGAAGTGTCTACTTTTGAAGTAAGTCTTATTTGAAAACAAACATTCTGTGATGAAGTAATCCGTATGAAACCAACACGATGTCCAGTCTGTCCCATCTAACTCATTATTTCTAATGCGATCCCGCCCCCTCGTGTTCATATGTAAATAACCGCGTGAGCCGCGTGCTCAAGGAGACGCCCATAAACAAAGCCAGATGTTCCTCGCGGCTAACATTACTGTTCGTTTCTGGAAGAAGACACGCTGAATAAAAGCTGGATTTGCCTCAAAATAAGAGCAAGAGTTCATCCAGAAGAGAAGAGCGATCTGATGAGTAAGTAATGTTTCTTTTTTTGCATTAGTTAACGTGTTATTGTGACTCAAACTTGAACACGTTTGTTTTCCCAAACGACAACATGATGAATGCTACAATGTTTAGAAAAATGTTTAATGTTCACAAATGGATTGAATAGCGTGCTAAACGATAATAATTAGTTTCTCAGATATAAAATATCTTTTTTTTATAGTACAAAGTACATATTTTGTAGTACAAAGCCATACATACTAGGCTATATGACTACAAAATCATAGTTCGTTTTTTCTAAACAATAATAATTAGTTTCTCAGATATAAAATGTATTTTTTTTGTTTACGATAGTACAAAGCATGCGTGAGTCTATAAAACATATATATAAAAAGATGCTCCTGATATTAACATGCTCACAAATGTTTTTTTTTTTTTGGTTGTTTGTATTTTATTGAATCAGATACCTGCACCACAGATGAATCCTGATGTCTCTTCAAACTGTTTTCCTCTGAGAGTGCTATAACAACATCAGATGTCCAACTACACTGATATTATATGGTAAAACAAGCTCCTTGACCACTGATTATGTTTTTTTTTTTCTTCTTGAATCCATGGAAAGTAGCAGAAACGCTCAAATAACACACGTAAATATCAGGCATGATTAACTTGTTACTTGTTGAACAGAATCTGTTGCAGGAATGACTCAAAGTCTGTTCACATCTCTGTGGTTAGATCAGTGTGCACAATAATGTGTCTTTGACCTTCATTATGTATGTTTTGATTATACGGTGTTGTAAATAAAATACAAATAATTAAAAAAAAACATTTGTTCAATCTCCTCACATTCTCTCTTACCTGCCTCAAAGTCAGTCACACTGATGGGCCATTAGCAGCTTTAGGGGAGGGCCCTTTGTGTCTCAGGTGAGAATCACTTAATATTCAAGGACATTGTCACTTCCTCGCATACAGGCTTTCAATCACAAAACATGTCTTAAAAAATTGTAATCAATGTATTGTTTTCTGTAAATGAGTAAGCAGAATGATTCTCACTTAATTGTAGGGGTGCAACGGATCATAGATGATCCGTGATCCGTACGGACCAGTCCCCACGGTTCGGCACACATGTGATTCGCGGATCAACTGGTAAGTTTAACATAGAGTGAAAGTTTATCATTTGCACGCGCTCCGTTTTCTGCACTCAGCCGCTGCCGCACACACTGAAGCGCGCACACGCAGAGAGAGCGCGTGAGAAAGAGAGGCGTGATTTAGATACCGTGTTTCAGACAACGCCTCAACGGATGGATACATACACACACACACACGCACAAAGTTATGTTAAAATACCCGTTTTGGCAAGTATTCTGGAAAACACAGTCAGTTATGTCTTAAGTTAAGGTATACAGCCGAGAAAGAAACCGGATGTGTGTCAGTATTTGGTCCGTGCATTTAGTCTTAAAGAGACAGCAGCCTATAACACCTGCTTCTGTCTGCTAATCATCTGTATTTAACTTATGCAGTAAGCATTATTGTGTTTTACACTTCATTTTTACATTTCTGCACCTGAATACTACTGTTACTGTCTTTATTTATAATTTTATGTTGTAGGCTGGAAAGCTATCTATTGGTTGAAAATCGAATTAATTTGTGTAATTGTTCTTGGTTTATTACTGACTTTAGTAAAGCTAGTAGTTTACACAACTTTTTTTTGCTGATCCGAAAAATGATCCGATCTGTGACTCAAAATCCAAACCGTGATCCGAACCGTGAGTTTTGTGATCCGTTGCACCACTAGCAGCCACAGCACAACGGTGCCAGTACGCTCACCACACACCAGCTACAGGTGGAGAGGAGCGAGAGACATAGAGCCAATCAAGTGGATGGGGATTATTAGGAGGCCATGATTGACAAGGGCCAGTGGAGGCAATTACACCCCTACTCTTTACGATGAGTGTCATGGGATTTTTAATGCCCACAGAGAGTCAGGACCTCGGTTTAACGTCTCATCCGAAAGACGGTGCTTTTTGACAGTATAGTGTCCCCGTCACTATACTGGGGCATTACATTTACAACCCCAATCAGAAAAAGTTGGGACAGTATGGAAAACGCAAATAAAAAAGAAAGTAGTGATTTCTAAATTTTTTTTTTTTTTACTAGGATCTATTCTTTAATATTAAAAGGAAACGCCCACACTTCTAAGAATTTTCTTAGAATTTTGTTACTAGGAGCAACTCTTAGCACTAAGATTTTTCATGAATACGGGCCCTGGTCTGCACTGTTACAAGCATATGAACTTAGTGAAGCATGTATACAGCAACAGTCACTAAATCTTGTTTATCCCACTACATTAAATAATCACAATTATGCTAAATGCATTACTTACTACAGCTGCTATGTTGTCTTTTATGTCTACATTTTTAATTTTTGTTGCCTTACTTCAGATATAAGTCATAACATATACAACAACAAAAAATATATATATTAGTAGAATTTATTTCATTAGTTGCCACTGAATCTGAGGTAGCACAGTTCATTCTTATTCTTGCATCTTTCTTTACCATATTCATAAACATGCCAATTACATCTTGCACTGAGCTACAGTATAAATTATTATGTGACTAAATAAATCCAGATTAATAAAAGTAAACCATTGTTACTGATGGTCTGTGTCTCTGAGGCAAAATATAGTTAAACAATAAACATCGATGTATGGATTTATATGAACTCTATAAACAAATAAAACTTGAGAGCAATTAAAGCAATAAACACTTTTAATTTTAAAGTAACTCTAAATGCCAACATAGATTAAAACAAAAAAGAATTTCCCCCCAGTATGCAAAATTTTAAAGTTACTATAATAATCTGTAATCTAATGATATTAGAATCATTACACTAATTACCTTCTTATCACAGCAACCAATGAACCTAACGAGAATCAGCTGAATCAAATAAACTGAAGCTTTAAATGGAAGCCACAAACATCCATCACCCACTATAGCTTTTCTGAAGAAACTGCTGTACAAAAATAGGTATTTTTCAACATACCTTTTCATCTCAGTCTATGCAATTGGTTATGAATATAGCCTATATTAATTTCATCATTAAGCGACTTACTCTTCTTGTGTTATTTATTATAAAATCTTTAATCCCTTTAAGAATTAGGATAAGGATCCCCTGTGACAAGATAATACGGATTTACCTTAATAACCAGGTAAAACTTCTAACAATTACTAAACCTACTTTTTCAACTGTAAGTGTCTTCCAAAGTCTGCATTTACTCTTTCTGTACAGCTAAACCAGACTATTCGTTATCTAAACTAAACAGCCTCAGATACGCGTCTAGGTGTAATAGGTACAGTCATAAACAACTGAATTGTAGTATTTCTTCAGTTTATCAATGTCTAATTTTGCTCTTCTACACAACTCATCCAGGCAAAGTAGCCCCGGTTGGCTGTCGAGGCAAAGCAGGTAAAATGTTCACACATTGCTGAAGTTTGCTATATTTTCCATTGTCTAATTTTAATCTTTTACACACTACATCAATACTTTGAAGCAGAAATTCAACAAACACAAAGATCAGGAACTTGTTGTCTTCAAACCAGAACTTCATGCTCCGTTTGAAGCCATAAACAATGATAGGTAAGACACTTTATTAAAATCAATACCTGTCCCTTTGCATTAATTGATCGTATTCATCTTAAAAATACTAACACATTATTATTATTATTATTATTATTATTATTTTATTTTTTATTATTATTTTTTTTCTTAATACAGAAGTCCAGCCCACCTGCATGATGCTCAATTACAACCGTCACGTATCACTGAAGGGGCACATTGTCTGCTACACCCACAAGTCAACCATGTCCTGCTCAAGTCACCTTGACTACACCTCATGCATAACCCACTACACACATATTACACTCACAATCAAGACACCAACTGGAATTACCACTGTTCACATTGAAAATAATCTCCTAGTCCTTAGATCCATAATTGACATTCCAGAAAATGCCACCGAAGATATAGTCATAGACTCCCTGCTTGCTCTGCCCCCGGTAACTATTGCAACACACCAGAACAATGTAACACAAATTTCAATAGTAAACAAACCTCACATCCCACAACATGTCATACCTCATATAACAGTGACACCACCTTCCCCTGCACAGTCCTCCATCAAACTGTTTCAATCTGATGAAGACTTGGAACAATTTATGATGGAGGACTTCCCACACACTGCATCAACACCTCCAACAACAGTCCCTCCAACAGCAAGTCCTGCAGAAACCACACCATCAGCAGTTGTAGCACCCACAGAAAATACTTCATCCCAAAAATAAATTTGATTGCGTGCATTCATGAATTCACACGACTACACTCGCATACTAATTTCATGCACGCACACATGTACATAATGCATACACGCACACAAATACACATACATCTACATACATAATTCATAAATACACATCCATATGCTTACGTACACGTAGGTAATTCACACATGCACACCCATACACTTGCATGTATGTAATTCACACATGCACACCCCTACACTTACTTGTACGTAATTCACACATGCACACCCATACACTTACTTACTTGTACGTAATTCACACATGCACACCCATACACTTACTTGTACGTAATTCACACATGCACACCCATACACTTACTTGTACGTAATTCACACATGCACACGTAATTCACACATGCACACCCATACACTTACTTACTTGTACGTAATTCACACATGCACACCCATACACTTACTTACTTGTACGTAATTCACACATGCACACCCATACACTTACTTACTTGTACGTAATTCACACATGCACACCCATACACTTACTTACTTGTACGTAATTCACACATGCACACCCATACACTTACTTACTTGTACGTAATTCACACATGCACACCCATACACTTACTTACTTGTACGTAATTCACACATGCACACCCATACACTTACTTACTTGTACGCAATAGCTGGGTTTCAGTCACGTGATTATGATGACGCGCGAAGGCGGGGCGATTTCAGATGGAGGGCAGGAAGTAAACATGGAGAATATGAATTTAGAACCAGTTTCAAGAAATAGATACAAGGACATGGTAAACAGATTTGTTGGACGTGACCCGTTCCTCATGAAGATGAGTGAGTTTTCGGTCGAACTTGAAGATTTGCCGACAGTGGAGGCTGTTGACATCACCAACTATCTGGTCCTTCAGACATCGTACTACACCAGACAGCAAATTAAGGCATAAAAGTCTGGAGGCGTACAACTTTTTTTTGTCAGCGGGTGGGTCCACAACCTCGGTACAAAACGGCTCCACGATGATCATTGTTTGGTCTTCGCCAGGGTGAGTGTTTGTTCTTATATTGTTTTATGTGTGAAGATGCTAGCAGTAACGGCTATGTCAACAAACATGCAACAATTAAGGTAATATTACAGTCTCCGTTGTAGTAAAGTCCCTAAATCTCGAGTCTGAGTCGTGTCTCAAGTCCTAAACTAAGCAAAAAGCCAGAAAATATATTTGTTAATCTATTGTTCACATGTCCTTCTCTGTGTGATTTTAGTTTCCACACTCTCACCAAGATGAAGCCAATCTGCGCTTGTGTGCTGGGGAAAAGGGCTTCTGCCTCATCATTGTTGGGGATAATGTCATGCTGGACCGGACTCATGACTACTGCTACCAAGTTCAGGGACAGCTTCACATTGTAGACGCGGAGTACTGTGATTTTGTTGTGTGGAACCACAATGACATTTTTGTTGTAAGGATTTTGCCCGATCTTGAACTTTGGGATGATGTTATCCCTAAAGTTGAGTGCTTTTTTAGAAACGGTATACTTCCAGAAATACTGGGACAGCAAGTTACAAACTCACATGTGTAATGAAAGGATCCAGGCACTCTTGAAAGTGGGCTGTGTGATATTGCTGTTATATCAATACTGTTGTATGAGACAAGATGACATTTTGACTATTGTTATGAGTGTGGTCTTTGTGAGTTCTGGCTGTTGTGTAATATAAATGAAAACATTAAATGCCATTGAGAAGACAGAATTATACATGGTGGTTTATTTACAAGATTAGATTTTTCAACAATTGTTATAAAAGAACATGGTGTGCAATAACAGATTAGAATCCATTTCATTACATATAGCCAGTACAATTGGACTAGTCACTAGCCCTAGTCACTAGTATTACACAAGTGTAATACTTTTATCCACTAGTGACTAGTGGATAAAAGTATTAAACTTGTTGAAAACATATCAACAGACTGATACATGTCGGGGCTCAGGTACTACTACTCCCTGTCCTCTTACTTTTCATCAGAGCCAAGAAGCAGGGATCAGGTATTGGACACTACATGTGTGAGGGCTCAGGTACTGGACTGACTGATTATTATCCCTATCCCTCCCTCCTCCTTACTCCAATGGGACAACAGACTCCGAAAGATTAGACAAGACACAGCAAATAACCCCAATCTTGTCAATCAATGCTAGTGCCTCACCTTGTTTTGTTACCATGTGCTCTATGGGCATAGCCCTGCTTTGCAGAATCTGATATTTTCTTCTGACTAAACCGATAACTCTCTCAACATGAATACGCAAATTCGCTATTTTTCTTTTGTCCGCCACCTCATACGCTGACAGCTGTTTTCTCCCCTTGGTAAATGCAGGTATCTGTAGTGAAGCACAGTAAAATCCCACACTATCACCAATATTGAACCCACGGTCTGCTAGGACAATATCTCCAGGTAACAGGTTTTTTAGGAGGCCACTCTCTATTGTGATCTGTTTATCGCTGACTCTCCCTCCCCAGGCACAAGATATGTAAGTGACATAGCCTTGGGGTGCAACACCAATCAGAAATTTTACAGTATGGTGATGCTTGTAGTTTGACCACGTTTGTGCTTGGGCTATTAAATTAGAGGGCTTCTCAATAAAAACTTCGAAACAGTCAACTATCACAGCAACTTTACATCCAAATGCCTGTCTGAATCCCATTGGCATTGTAGCTTGAAGAACATGTCGCTTTGGCCACTCAATTTGAAATTCCAACCTTTCATGAAGTATGTCAATTACTTTATGCCAAACTCTAGAAGCAGTTGGCAGAGAGATCTTGAACCTGAAAGCTAAATATTTCAGCGGGAGATTTAGTCTCAGCTTCATCAAAACTAAAATGAACTGTACAAATTTAGACAGCACAGACATAGGACCACAGCTGATGTAGGGTTTGCACAGCTCAAAAATCTGAATTAAAACTAAGAAGTTGGGGAGCCCCGTGTAGAACCTTGTCTTGTCTTCGTTTTTTTCAAAGGACTCCTTGTTGAACTGTGTGTCCATTGCTTTGGCTCGAAGATCTCCCAGCTCTGTTGTGTTTTGTCTCTGAACATCCTCCATCTTCTCAATGTCATCCATTGTTAGCTCAGTCTGGCATCCGGCATCTACATAGCCTGCAACATATCAGTGGGGAGCATAATTAGTTAATTCATGAATATGAATTATATGAATTGTTAAGTTATCTTTTTAATAACCTTTTTACAAACATGCAAGTTTTCTGGTCCAATTATACAGAGTGATTTTAGTTAATATGAATTATGTGAATTGTTGTGAAGTAATCTTTTTTTTTTTTTTTTACAACGTTTTTACAAACATACAAGTTTTCTGGTCCAATTATACAGAGTGATTTTAGTTAATATGAATTATGTGAATTGTTGTGAAGTAATCTTTTTTTACAACGTTTTTACAAACATACAAGCTTTCTGGTCAACATTTGTAACAATTAATAATTATTAATAACAATGAATAATAATGCTGGTCACCTTGATCATTTAATGTCCCATTCCCACTGGTCCCCTCTGATTGTGGGTTGCTGTCAGCTGGCTAGTTCGGAGCTTTTGGCTGTCTGTGTCAGATCCGGGCTCTCATCTGTCTGTTGGAGATCCAACATAGCCTCTGCACATTCCGACCATATTTGTTGGTCTTCCTTGAGCTTCATCCTCTGCTCTCGTTTAAGAGACGCCTCTGATTTGGGTTTATTTTTTTTGGTACCCTAGGTTGACCGTCGGAGCCCAATCTACCGACTCAACGTCACCCTAAGCGCTAGGGCAGCCTAAAAAGCCCCAATGAAGTCCATATTAGACTACCGGTAACTTAATAATTATTACTAAGTAAATGAGCCTTTAACGACAACCTAATGCTATATAAACACAGACACGGGCATTAACAGACTCTGCTCCTCCCGACCGCAGACGTACGTTAAAAATCCACTTTTTACGGCGTTGTTCTGTGAGCTTTTTACATTTCTCACCTTTGAGTAACAATCTTTGGTACTCTGTAAAACCCCTTTCCCTTTTCTCGGTTTGAACGATTGGAGCAGCCGTAAACTACACAAAACATTGGCATTTTTTCAGACGGCACAGGCAGATCCTCAGCTATTTCACTTCCTGCCCTCCATCTGAATTTCGCGCTCTCGCGATGCAGCAGCGTGACGTCACGTGAAACCAACCTATTCTCATACATACATATCCATAAATTTACATGTACATAATGCATATATTTACCAAATATTTCCTCAAAAGAAAAATACCTTCTCATCTCAGAAATACTCAAACATTATACTTAACACTTAATACCAGAAAGTAAGTACAAAAACTTACCCCTGGGTCTAGCGACGTGCCCAGTGCTACCCCCCCCCAGCGTTAGGGTTAGACTGCCCCTTTAGTCAGGGATTTCCAAGGAACGAAAGTGAAACACAATGAAAAGAAAATGACAGCTGCAGTCATGAATTCACACATGACTACATACACATACTAACTTCATGCACGCACACATGTACATAATGAATACACGCACACAAATACACATACATCTACATATACACACATAATTCATAAATACACATCCATATGCTTACGTACACGTACCTAGTTCATACATACAGATCCATACACTTACATGCATGTAATTCACACATGCACACCCATACACTTACTTACATGTACATAATGCATACATATGCATACAGGCTAAAAACTAAAACTGGATTCTCCTGCTTTTGTTCACCATGTTTATACATGCACTGTTTAAGTAGAATTGTTTTAACTTGGTTTTGCTAAAGCATAATGCCTAATTTCATGTAATGTTTGGCATATTTTCAGTTCTTATACTAATCTACAAACAGTTTCCAACTTTCTTAAACTGTAAATTGACTGCTAAACATTTCTTGTTTCTCATTTGTAAATCAAACACAAAGTGTAAAATCTCACACTGCATGTCTTGTCTGATTAGATGTGTACACTCAAAAAAATAATTTTTGCTCTGTTCAACTTCATTAATTAAAATGAGCTCATACAACATAACTCTTGGTAAAAATGGTCCCAACTTAATTTTATTAAATATAAACAATGTAATTTAAAAACAATAAGGTTTACAAAAATTTTTTTAATCGAGTCAACAAGACTATTGTTCGTTCGTCTTAACCGGATGTACGTCATCAAGATGAAACTGATGCAGATGGATTGTTCAGCAGCGAACATGTGAGAAGGGTAAGTGGCTATTTTTAATCTATCACCATCCATCAAATTTAATTAACAAATTAATTAAAATATGCTTTGTTAACATCTTGTTGCATACCAGAAAGTAATTTTTCTATAAGCATTGTATGAAAATAGCTCTTAAGTGTGTCGTTTGTAGCTGATGTTAGGTTTCAGGACTCGGCACGTGGTGCAGTCATTAATATGTTCAATCGGTCATTTTTTTTTATTTATTTTTTTTACTAAAAGTAACAAATAGCATGAAGAATCGCGGAACAGAGGACAGAAAACCCTGGCAGATATTCAGTACCATGAATTAATGTATGAAACCTTGCTCTGCATTCAGCTGTTTCTAGGGTGACAAAAAAAAGTTTAAAATGTATATTTTAGGTCTCCCTCAACTGTATATAACTTATCGTTCGTCAGTGTCAAAATTAATGACATGCCAATCAAAGCGGGCAGTAGCCAATCCAAGGCCTTAGATTAGTCACCACTTGAGTTCAGTGACTGAATTCACCGCTTTCACAAAGTCTCTCCTCTTAAACAACAAAGTGTTGAAGCGACGTAAGTACGGGATTAATTTAGCTGCTTCAGTAATTGAAAGTGGAATTTTTGCATATCTTTTGCTAGATTATGGTCATCTTTTACCAGCATATTGTACTAAATACATTTTATGGCTTCAGAATACTTGAAATACACTCTGTACATGATTATCATGGCAAAACATTTCATTTAATTATTTTATTAAGTTAATTTAAAAGTTATAGAATTTGTGTACTACTTCAACAACCTGAGTGTTATCTGTACAAATTGCTTAACTTGCATGTTTGACAGGTTGATTTTTTTTTTTATATTGACATATATGTTTTGTTTCCTGTTCTGTTTCTCTATTTTAGATTTGAGTATATTGTCATCATCACAAACCATTGGAACTACTTCAAATTGACGCGAGGTAAGTGCAAAATTATGTAGTAATGGTCCAAATCTAAAAAAAAAAAACTTATTTTTTTTTCTTTTTCAGTGAATGTGGAAGTGTAGAGAGTGTGCTGTCATACAATCCAGTAGGTCTCAATTGCTTAAACATTACAGAGCTAAAGCATACACTGCAAAAAATCAACATGCAAAAATAAGAAAATAAAACACAAAATAAGAAATAAAAACTCAAATCAAGCAAAATTATCTGCCAATGGGGTGAGAAAAATTTACTTGGTAAGATGTCTTGAAACAAGACAAAAAATCTTGTGACAAAGAAGGTTCTTACCATCTTAAAACAAGAAAAAATCTTGGTAAATTTAGATAGTTTAACTAGATTCAAGCAGTACATATGTCTTAAAAACCATGCAAAAATAGTAAAATCTAGCATTTTTATCTTTTTATTTTTGGTTTGTCTTAAATACTCTTAGTAAGAATGTCTTGAAATGAGAATATATATAAACATTCTAAGAGTGTCAGACTTATTCTAAGAGAAAGTTTTAGTTTAAAATAAGTATTTGAAATCTTAAAATAAGATGGAGGTCCTCTTTCAATGTGCTAAAAATAAGCTGTTAAATGTGAA
The DNA here is from genome assembly GCA_023376895.1 of Aspiorhynchus laticeps. Lineage (NCBI taxonomy): Eukaryota > Metazoa > Chordata > Actinopteri > Cypriniformes > Cyprinidae > Aspiorhynchus > Aspiorhynchus laticeps. Next base: position 66,556,556 of record CM041794.1, on the reverse strand, counting down.
AAAAAGAGACAAAAGCAATAAATCAGGTACAACAAATATGCTCTTAACACTGCTTTATTAACTTCAACTGCAAGAGTAACACAAATTGCAATCCAATGCATCACATTACAGCAATTATGAGGCCTATAGAAACAAAGCCTGGTTGATGTATAGATACATCACTGAGGCAGTACTACATATAAAAAGAAAAGAAAAAAAAATAAGAAAGAAAAACAGCATTTTTGTTCTGGTTTAGAATTACAGAAACTGCTGTCCATAAGAACCTGATTAAAACAACTGCTGTGAACCATTACTCGTCAAGTCTGATTTAGAACTTTTTCTCTACTCCCCAATAAACTTTTTCCACTCTGAAATGGCTTTCTTGTAGGACGAAGTTGCATCACGGCCATGGATTGCATCTGAAATCACTTCTGTCTGAAGCACAGACAGGAGAGTTGCAACACACTTTGGGTACCCAAGATGAAATGCATAATAGTATGCCAAAAGGTAGAGCACACCTTCATGGAGGTCTTCTTTTGGAAAAGTTGTAACAGGTGTAGTACCAACGGCCAGCATGCAGTTGTTCTCAGACACAATCAGAACGGGACAGGAGAGTGGTCTTCCCTTGAGGAAGGAATCTGGGTTTTCTGTTGGCTAGAAACACAAACACAAAAATAAATGAGCATTGCATAACCACTCCTCTATTTCTGTTGGTCTTGTAGAAGTATAAAGTTAATGCATGTCTTACCTCAAGGATGTGCAGCATTGCTTCACATGCTTGTCCCATCTTTTTTGGCGGGGCTACAGGTGAGGGGAACATCTCTGGAAGAGCCTTCATCATGGCTATGGAGTGTTTTACTATTAAGGAGAACAAAGAGTCATATGATTTACTGAAATGAATGAGTTGAGCATGCATTAAAAATTTCACTTTCCACCTAATCTCGATTAATTTGTATACAATTATGCTTTAAAAATAATGTTATTTTAATAAAAAGTTATAGAAAGTACTGGACTTGTTTTTAGTTGAAAGGACATTCCTTTGAAGACCTCTCAGTATGCATTTTTAAATAACTGGTTTGAAAGGAATGAACAAAGCAATGTCAAAACTGCACAACCAACACTAAACAGACCATGATTAAGGCCATTAACTCTCATATAGTAGTTGCAAATCTACGTATTATACTCAAACTTTTCATAAGAATCTGTTTCAGTCTTTTACTAATTTCAAATACGACACTGACAGCAAGCAATATAAAGTAAACTATTGGTTGATTTTGCATATTTAAAGTCTTCAAGTAGTTTACCTCCATCCAGTGTCATTGGTGGCTTCAAAACCTTTTTGTAAACACCATAGAATTGAGCTTTGCTGTAGAAGTTCTCCCAACGGGCCTTTAGTTTTGGGATGAATCTGGGGTTTCCTTTGTCAAGAATCCGGCCAAGTTCATCCATCACCTGAAATAATCCCACACCCACACATTTGTAAAAACAATTGGAGTCAATAGGAGCTAAAATAAATGGTCAAATATATTACTTACATGATCTAGTTCTCTGAAACATGGATAAGCTTGCAGTATTTTTGACGGTCTGTCCTGATCCTTCAAAGTATCTGAGTTGATGAAGGCTCTCCGAGAACCAAACTCAAGGTCAAGTAGGTGAGCAACTGCCTCCTTGTTAGGCTTTGGTCTTTTATAGATCTCTTGGAGAGTACGGTAATGTCTTGCCTGACTTTGTTGACTATCAGTGTCAGAATGGTCTTCATCTCTTCTGTGGTCAGCCTGACTGAATGGTCTGTCTTGGTCAGCTGATCCTCCTTGTCAAAAAAGAAACCAGTATAAACATCTTGATCCACAATCATTTTTAAGTATATTCTTAACATTTTGTACACTTACCAGCAGGGAATTGTGTGCTCTCTGATGGTGATGTGCTGCTCTCTTCTGGGTCCAACATTACAGTTGAAGCACTGCTGCTTTCTGCTGATTCTAATGTGCAAGTACTTGAATCACCATCATAATCCTCAAAATCAAGGTGCCTTTTCTTTCTTCTTTGTGGTGTTGGACCCTGTTTCTTCTTTGGGGTTCTTATGTTCTGGAGTCTTTTCATTAATTGCTTGAAGACAGAATCCTGTTTGAATATGATACAAGGTTGTACAAACAGAAACATTCAAATTAATTTGTCAGATGGCTCATTTGTGTGTGTTATATATATCTCTATATATACAGTATTGTATATATATATATATACAGGTGCTGGTCATATAATTAGAATATCATCAAAAAGTTGATTTATTTCACTAATTCCATTCAAAAAGTGAAACTCGTATAATGTATACATTCATTCCACACAGACTGATATATTTCAAGTGTTTATTTCCTTTAATTTTGATGATTATAAGTGACAACTAATGAAAACCCCAAATTCAGTATCTCAGAAAATTAGAATATTGTGAAAAGGTTCAATATTGAAGACACCTGGTGCCAAACTCTAATCAGCTAATTAACTCAAAACACCTGCAAAGGCCTTTAAATGCTCTCTCAGTCTAGTTCTGTAGGCTACACAATCATGGGGAAGACTGCTGACTTGAGAGTTGTCCAAAAGACGACCATTGACACCTTGCACAAGGAGGGCAAGACACAAAAGGTCATTGCAAAAGAGGCTGGCTGTTCACAGAGCTCTGTGTCCAAGCACATTAATAGAGAGGCGAAGGGGAGGAAAAGATGTGGTAGAAAAAAGTGTACAAGCAATAGGAATAACCGCACCCTGGAGAGGATTGTGAAACAAAACCCATTCAAAAATGTGGGGGAGATTCACAAAGAGTGGACTGTAGCTGGAGTCAGTGCTTCAAGAACCACTACGCACAGACGTATGCAAGACATGGGTTTCAGGGTCCATGTCAAGCCACTCTTGAACAACAGACAGCATCAGAAGCGTCTCGTCTGGGCTAAAGACAAAAAGGACTGGACTGCCGCCGAGTGGTCCAAAGTAATGTTCTCTGATGAAAGTAAATTTTGCATTTCCTTTGGAAATCAGGGTCCCAGAGTCTGGAGGATGGGAGGACAGGCACAGAATCCACGTTGCTTGAGGTCCAGTGTAAAGTTTCCACAGTCAGTGATGGTTTGGGGTGCCATGTCATCTGCTGGTGTTGGTCCACTGTGTTTTCTGAGGTCCAAGGTCAACACAGCCGTATACCAGGAAGTTTTAGAGCACTTCATGCTTCCTGCTGCTGACCAACTTTATGGAGATGCAGATTTCATTTTCCAACAGGACTTGGCACCTGCACACAGTGCCAAAGCTACCAGTACCTGGTTTAAGGACCATGGTATCCCTGTTCTTAATTGGCCAGCAAACTCGCCTGACCTTAACCCCATAGAAAATCTATGGGGTATTGTGAAGAGGAAGATGCGATATGCCAGACCCAACAATGCAGAAGAGCTGAAGGCCACTATCAGAGCAACCTGGGCTCTCATAACACCTGAGCAGTGCCACAGACTGATCGACTCCATGCCACGCCGCATTGCTGCAGTAATTCAGGCAAAAGGAGCCCCAACTAAGTATTGAGTGCTGTACATGCTCATACTTTTCATGTTCATACTTTTCAGTTGGCCAAGATTTCTAAAAATCCTTTCTTTGTATTGGTCTTAAGCAATATTCTAATTTTCTGAGATACTGAATTTGGGGTTTTCATTAGTTGTCAGTTATAATCATCAAAATTAAAAGAAATAAACACTTGAAATATATCAGTCTGTGTGGAATGAATGTATACATTATACAAGTTTCACTTTTTGAATGGAATTAGTGAAATAAATCAACTTTTTGATGATATTCTAATTATATGACCAGCACCTGTATATTAGAGGCTGACATTTTTTCGGGAATCCCGCGGGATGGGAAACAAAATCGCTACGAATCACGTGATTGGGACGGGACTGGAAAAAATTTAATCGGGAGTGGGCGGGACCGGGAATAGTAATGATACCCAACTTTACACACAAATATACCTTTTATATAAATAAACTATAAACTGTATATTTTAATTCTGAACTCAATTCTAGTTGCCCTGTCTCTTTATGCTCTCCTCCTGTTTGCTTTGGTGTGGCTAGTTAAGTGAATGACGCAGTCCGTGACGGACAGATTGTTAACGGCTGGTCTATGTGGTAATACACTCGGGCAGGACATCCAAACGCTCACCTATCATTCATCAACCTCAAATATGGCTTTTCATCTGAAAGATGTAGTAGCAACTTTACATGGCTGCTCAATATGATGTTATTCTAGAGAAATGTGCGCTATTGAAGTGTGTGGGGAGTGGAAGCTAAATAGCGCGCTCGCTGCAGGACAGGCTCCGGTGCGCTCACTTGCTCTTAAAATCTCCGTAATTTTTGGTCATACAGATAAAAGTAGCCTAATACATCTTTCGAATCTGTAAAGACTCTACGTTTATTTGTGTGCACTCAGAATAACAATGAAACGTTGCGCTTTAGGTCTCTGTGAACTTGAGCGAGAAACTTCGAAACTCCATCTTTGAAAAAAATATCTATAGAGAGTGAAATGTCTACTTTCAAATGAAAATAAATAAATTAAATAAAAAAATAAAATAGAAGACGTGTGTGTTAGCATGGATGATTTACATGAAATTTAATCTGTGCAACACTGTGTATACAATGGCTTTCAGTTCAATATAATAACAAAAACTACATTTTGGGTTTTTATTCAACTAATAAGGTGGGCACGCTGTGATCTGTACTATATTTTTACTGTAACTGACAGATTTCGGCAAAAAAAAAAAAAAAAAAAAACACAACACGGGAGTGGGAGGGAATGGGAGTCATTCTTCCGGGAGTGGAACGGGACGGGATTTTCCCCCAGTTTTTTCGTGGGATTGGGACGGGAAGAGATTCATTTTTGTGGGAGTGGGACGGGAGAGGTTTGAGAATTCACTCCCGTGTCACCCTCTAATATATATAAATAAATAAGTAATACACACACACACTACCAGTCAAAAGTTTTTGAACAATAAGATTTTTTTATATTTTTTAAAGATGTCTCTTCTGCTCACCAATATTTTATCCAAAATACACCAAAAGCAGTAATATTTTGAGCTATTTTTACCATTTAAAATAACTGCTTTCTATTATAATATAAAAAAAAATTAATTTAAAATTTTTAATTTCTGTAATCAAAGCAAAATTTTCAGCATCCTTAGTCACATGATCCTTCAGAAATCATTTTAATATGCTGATTTGCTGTTCTTGAAACATTTATTTTTATTATTATCAATATTTAAAACAGTTCAGTACATTTTTTCAGGATTCTTTGATGAACAGAAAGATCCAAAGATCAGCATTTATAAAAAGCTTTTGTAACATTTGGATTTTTTTTTTGGGGGGGGGGATTACAGTAATTCACAATTTTATTTAGCAAGCATGCTTTAAATTGATCAAAAGTGATGATAAAGACATTTAAAATGTTACAAAAGATTTCTATTTCCGATAAATGCTGTTCTTCTGAACTTTCTAATCATCAAAGAAACCGGAAAAAAATTTCAACCACATAATAATAATAATAATAATAATAATAATAGTGGAGTAAAGATGTTAAAAATTCAGCTTTAAAATAACAGGAATACATTACTTTGTAAAATATATTCAAATAGAAAACAGTCATTTTAAATGGTAAAAATATTTCAATATTTTACTGCTTTTGCTGTACTTTGGATCAAATAAATGCAGGCTTGGTGAGTAGAAGAGGCTTTAAAAAAAACAATAAAAATCTTACTGTACAAAAACTTTTGACTGGTAGTGTGTGTGTGTGTGTGTGTGTGTGCGTGCATGTGTATGTGACCATGGACAACAAAACTTAAGTCGCTGGGGTATATTTGTAGCAATAGCTAAAAATACATTGTATGGGTTAAGATTATAATTTTTTCTTTTATGCCAAAAATCATTAGGATATTCATTAATTTCTTATGTTCCATGAAGATGTTTTGTAAATTTCTTACCGTAAATATATCAAAACTTCATTTTTGATTAGTAATATGCATTACTAAGGACTTCATTTGAACAACTTTAAAGGTGATTTTCTCAATATTTAGATTTTTTTGCACCCTCAGATTCCAGATTTACAAATAGTTGCATCTCAGCCAAATATTGTCCTATCATAACAAACCATACAATAATGGAAAGGTTATTTATTCAGCTTTCAGGTGATGTATAAATCTCAATTTCAGAAAATTAACACTTAAGACTGGTTTTGTGGTCCAGGGTCACACACACACACACACATACATACATACATATATTTACACACATAGACAATCACAAGCCCTTAAACACTTACCGAACTATGTTTGCAGTTCACAGAGTCATCTCGAAGCATGGGATAATACTCGACCAGTCGCTTTGCCATTGCAAGGATATCGTTTTTGGATGGATACATATAGTCGGTACTTGATGCTCTCATGATAGACACCATGTTGGTCACCGTGTTCCTCACTAGTCGACAACGAAGTTCTTTTGAGAGTCTGCAACCTCTTTCTTGCCCAGTGCGCTGCAGATCAAAGTACTCTTTTCTAACATGTTCTAGTTCACTATCTGTGTAAAGAACATATTCAGGGTTTGGCAGCTGCAAGGTTCTTGGAGGATCCAATGTATAATGACCACTGGGCTCTTCAAAGGTGCTGCGCCTTGTTGTTGCTGGGATGTCAGGCAGAGTGTGTGTTTGAGCTGTAGCCAGACCTCTGTCATCCTGCTCCTTGTTTTGAATGAGGTATTCCGTCTCCTGTCCCTGCTGAATTCAGATGTAATTTATTACAATTATTTCAAACAACACCGACTTGAAACTGGTTTATAGAACACCCAGGAATTAAATAATAACAAAAATATCTCTTTTTGACCATTGCACCAATACAGGTCACTCATTTAAATAAGGAGGAAATTAGGTTACTTACAATAGAAAACTAACTGTTACTCAGACAACTACTATAAGTCATTAATATGTTTAGTGTGATTGTATAAAGATTATTGTGGTACATCACCTTTAATTTTTGTGACACTAATATTTAATGAAAAATTAACGTTAATACTGTTGTTTGAAAAATTGAGTAACGTTCTACCTCCTTCTCTTTATGAAACATCTCCCATATAGTTTTTCATCGTAAAAAGTGTTCTGGTTCCGGGAAAAGATCACGAATGTCATCACGTGACAATGTTGATAACACTGCAGCACTGATGTTTGCGGCTAAGAGGATTTAAAAAAACAAAAAACATATTGAACAATAGTGTCATACAACAGTTTTTATACACATGAGCGCATGCAGAGAGTGCAAAAGTTTTAGACATTTTGAATTTTAAAAAATGCTTTAAGAAAGTTATTTACATGTTTTGCATCAGTGTGCCACTTTTAAATATCAGTTTACAAGTCCAAAAATGTATTTTGTTTTTTTACATACAAAATACCACAAAAGTCTAATTACAAACAGCAAAATGAAGGTTTGCAAGTGTAACTTAAACTGATATTAGTGACTGCCTCAATAAAGCATTTTTGTTGACGACCAAACATGCCTAAGACTTTTTATAAATGCACTTAACTATATCCAAAGTAATGTAACTGTTACATATCTAATTTAAGTGTAAGTTACCTTGTAAAGTGGACCGTGCCACTGAATCAAGCTGCTCCATAAATGCCATCTGAAGGAAAACTATAAAGATAAAAAGACTGCAGATTACTTTTCCTTTGTTAAGAAATCAATTAGCAAAATGAAAGAAATAAACATAGTACGTTAACCTGTAGTTTTCTAATTTTCTATCGTACAATTTGAACACGCTAATTGTCAGGCCGTTTGTCTTTCATGCAAACATCTATGAAAACTAAATCATTTGATTAACTCGAAACTAAATTAAATACAAAATAACACTAATAATAATAATTGAAATATTTTCTCACATACCTTTCAGGCTGTACGTGTACTGAAAACCGCGAAAAACTGGCGTGACTGTAACGGTCGTACGTACCAGTGACGTAAATGGACGGATCCATAACAGTACATCCGTAGGGTTTTGCATAAAACCTGTTAAAATGATAACAATCATAGCATTTCAAAATATAATATATTTGAATTTTCTAATATTTCCTCTTAGTACTACTTTCCGTGAGTGTTCTATAGCTTAAAATAAATTCAAAAGGAAAAATGTTTTTTGATTTCACCTCCCTATTTTATGCACGATGGAATATTCCACCACCTTGATTGGACTAAAAGTTTTAATCACTTCCTTTCTTCTGATTGCTTTCAGTGGGACAGACACGTACAGAGAATAGGGTAGAAATCGTAAGACTGATTCGCTTTTTCCACGTAAAATGATTTGGCGTTGTGTTATTTGCTGCCTGTTTGTGGCATTGTCATTAAGAGCTTTATTGAGTCACATAAATACTGTGCATAGTTCCAGCCCGGATTTTCATGGTCTGTGGGATCGATGGTTGCTCTCAGGAGTACAGACTGTACAACTCATTTTACTATCATGTCAAACGGAGGCATTTTTCGCATTTTATCAGTCACAAATCCAGGTCAAGTGGAAGCCAAAAAGCAGATAATAAGGGAACGATGCCCGTGCATCTACATCTGCAGATGCTGGAATCAAAGCGGCAGAGAGACTTTTCGAGAATTTCGGTATCCCAATACAGCCAGAATGTGTGGCAAGTGAGCATGATGCGTCTAGCGTCCCAGGCACTTCGACCCTCGAGGAAGCGTTTAACTGCAGCTGCAGCCAAACACCAGACGTCGCCGCTCCCGCCAGCCCTGATGATGGCTCTGCGTTTACATCGTGGACCGAACCAGATGAAGTCATGCACGTAAGTTGACAAATTTTTACAAATAAAATATTTTTCATTGGCATATCTGCATGTTTTGTTATATATAAAAAAGTATTGTTATCAAAAAGACCAGTCAGTCAGTATTAAAATAGTATTTATTTAACTTTATTTTTTTATTTATTTTATCATAAGCCTAATAGAGTGCAGTTGTCATGGTTCCAGGAGTAAAACATTTAATTTATCCATAAGAAATTGTAACTTTTATATTTATAACCTGCTGTGATGTCAGACATCGTTACTGTAACTGATTGGTGTGTTGTGTATTTAGTGGTCGATTTAGCATGTAGTTCCCATTCTGCATAATGGTAGTTATTTCAGCTCTAAAAGTCGCAACGTAATACTTTGTTTAAAGTCAAAATCCATAATGCTGTCTCCTCCTAATACACTCCTCCTAGCTGACTGATTTGGTGCATGACATATAACTTCTGAACAATAAATTAAAGTAAGTTACACTGAACGGGAAAAATACTTCTGGAACCAAGGCCACTGAAAAAGTGGATGGGCACTGTTGCACTTTTTAGATGTATTAAATTATATTTAAAATAAAAAAAATAATATATTACAGTCTTGAAATAATGTATTTCATTTCCAGCAAGAAGACGGTGATGTAAATGATGAGCCTGAAGTTGATAAACTGAGAAAGCATGCTGCTGCCTTCGTACTGAGTTCAAGAGAGAAACACTGCCTTTCCCAGGTGAGAGTTCATTATGTGAAATTAAACCATAGTCTTACCCTGTCCCAGCCGGCACATGACCGACCTTCAACGTTGAAATAAGGTCAGTTGTTGTTTTAACGTTGAAACAACGTTAATACAACGTTTAATGCTGAACGGTTGAAAACCAGCCGGCACATGACCAATCTTCAACGTTGAAATATGATTGAAATAATGACAGTTGTTGCTTCAACATTGAAACATTATTATTATTATTTTATTAACATTTTACAATATTTTGATCGTTAAACCTATTCTAAAATCTAAAGGTATATGTTAAAATATTATCATCATTAACAACAATAAAACATACATTTCACTGCGTTTACCTTATTTCTTTGATCATGATTGGTTCATCTGGCTGTCATCCAGGAAACTGGCCAATGAAACTGTTCGCGCCTTTCTCAGTTTGAAAATATGACCGTTATTATCGTCTTTCTGAGTGAGGCGGCTGACTGACTGTGTGTGTGTGTGTGAGTGAGTGAGTGAGTGAGTGAGTGTGTGTGAGCTGCTGCTCGTTGAGATTGCTCAGTCGGTTCCGAATTATTTATAATATAAATATTTGCCTGTTAAATTTTTATTTTGAGCGAATTTGAGTCGTGACATGTCAACGGAGAACAAAAACTATAATGTGAACACAGGAAGGGTCAGGTGTGATCTGCGAGGTCCTGCAAACACACGGACAAAATCAGGTAAGAAAATCTTACCTTTCAAAAATAGTAAACTATAATGTTACCAGAGTTTACAAATGAGTAAATGACATGTAACCTTAACCTGCAGAAGATAAATACCTGTGTCTCTCTGTGTGTGTGTATTTTTGTATTGCTTTATACACAGATGCTAATGTTGTGTGTTGCTAGTAAGTTGTTCATGTTTTCTAAATAACATATAATCACAAATTTAAACGAATTAAGATTGTTTAAAGCAGTGTGTAATGAGTACCACTAGTGCTACTCAGGCTCCCTCTAGTAGTACGCAGAGGAATCACTAAATTAAATCTAAATTAATGTTAATACATTTTAATTTAATCTTCTTATTCTATTTAACTTTTGGTACAACACATTTTAATTTAATCATTTAAGTTTTGTATTTACCTGTATGTAAGCACCGTGCAGTGTTAATGTTCAAACTGTATTTACAATGTTAAAGTGGCTGAAAACAATAACTATTCTTATTAGGAAAAACACTTTTCAGTAAACCATTTCTTCTTTCCCCTTGTAGATTAATCAAGGATCCAGCTGTTTATTGGCAATTTGGTAAGGAATTGTTCATCTGCTTCATTGCACTGTCACTTCTGGAAGAGATTCATTGACCTTTTGTGAAAGGTTTTGATTTTACTTAATAAAAATGTACTTGATTTGATTTGACTTGTTTTACTAAATACACTGTATAGTTAGGATTCTGATTAAAACAGTGTAACTGGGGGCTCTGAAAAACTGCTTGTGAATAATTTAATATTGCAAACTTTCATCTGAATACATTAAATAGGTGTTTAATGAATAGTGTTGTGCACTTTGTTAACAACCCCACTGTTATTGAACTTAAAGTGAAAATATTGTATGTGATTTGTTTTGCATTCAGTTTTCAGTTAAATATATTTCACAATATCAAAGTTGATCTTTTATGAGTATTTATTTTTGGTGTTTTTGTTATTTATACATACAGGACGGTACAGAAAGTGCACAAGTGTGAGAGAGAGGAGGACACGGCATCAGAAAGGACCTTGAGCTGGGACTCTTTCAAGGATCACCCAAAGCACAACCACGCTATATGCACAAGGCTATTGGTTCTAACATTTTATCAGAATTTGAAGAAACATTTCTACTTAAAAATATTAAATGCATTTCATTCAAGGCAGTGTTTTTCCTGCGTAAAGAATTTCCTCTGGCTGTCGACAAAACTCAGACAGTCCTATCCTTTACCACCGACATGGTTTCTGTTGCTGGTTCCAGTCTCAAACTGTTCAACACGTTCTCACTGCACAAATGTACAAATCTCTTGTAATGAGACACATTAGTAAAACATGTTTTCACAGAAACTATAGATTTCCACCAAAATAAAAGATCAACTGGTTTCAGTCATAAGAAGTTCAAGGGTTTCTCTTGCAAGTGCAGCGCAAAATATGCATGTTATGGTACAAACACTTGGAGTCTTTAAATGTTGTATTTGGATTTTACAGGTTTTTAACAATACATCCAAGCACAAACACTGCAAGATAAAGTTTGGGATTATTTTCATCTGTTTTATACTGTGTTTTCAAAATAAAACTGCTGTTTTACCATTTTCAGCGTGTGGTAGTTTATTGAAGTTGATTGTAAAGCCATTGCTGTCAGTCATTTGATTTTTAAGCTTTATGTATGTGTACAGTGTTGATCTAAATGCAAACTAGGTTCTAATTGAACGTACAGTTGTGTATTCACTCATGTTGAAAGTACGACGGTGAAACAACGTCATGTTATCAACGTTGATTCAATTTGCAAAATCAACACATAATTCAACGTCTACAGAACGAACTTAATTCACCAATGCTGAAGGTAAGACGGTGAAACAACGTCACGATTTCAATGGTGAAACAACGTCATGATTTCGCGGTGAAACAACGTCACAATATCAACGTTGATCCAATTTGCAAAATCGAAACATAATCCAACGTTGATTCAACCATGGTACCCGACGTTGATTCAGCGGTGAATCAACGTTGAAATGCCGGCTGGGTATGGTTGTAATTTGTTTATTTTCTATGCTGATTTACTCACCTATAAAATCACCCCAATCATTGAATTTTTTTTTTTTACAAATAGAGATTAAAATCATCTGGTGATTTTTTTTGATTTTTTTTTCTTCATATCGCAATATATATTGCAGAAAAACAAAATATCGCAATGTGAGTTTTTTCCAATATCGTGCAGCCCTAGTGAGAAGTAAATAGCAATATAACTAATTACTTTTTTAAAGTAACGTGCCCAACACTGCATACTATACAATGATTTATTGCTTGTCTTTGTTGAATAATACAGAATTTAAAGAGCTTTTAAAAAAAAAAAAAACGCATATTAAATTGCAATCGCAATATTGGTAAAAAAAATCGCAATTAGATTATTTTCCAAAATCGTTCAGCCCTAGCTTGAACTCACTGCCTAATGTAATGGCAAAAAAATGTAATGTAAACGTTCTTTGCTCTCTTTACAATGAATGTGTTATAGGATAATTAGTAGCTTACAATGTTTTTAGTAAATTCACATTAAATACAAAGTCAGTCGTATTAAGAAAAAAAGACGGGCTTTTATGCGTAGTTAATAGATTAGCCTACAGTATTAGGCTACTTTGCCCATCGCCCATAATAGATCAACCACAATCTATAATGGTGCAAAATGCATTTACTTACACATATTTAAGAATCGAGATATTTCATGATATACTGTATTTTGGGGATAAATCGAATAAAAAAAATTACAAAAATAAAACCCCTGCTGAAAAAAACAAAAAACGATAGACACCATTACAAAATTAGTAATGGTTTTACTGGTTATAATGGGACTTGTATTGGTTTTACTGGAAACTGTAATGGACTCTGTTGGCCTCTAATTGGTTGCCTTCTATTGGTGGCTTGTTAAAACCAATAAATCCTAATGGAATATGTCCCAAAACACACTACAGAAAACCATTTTTTAATGGTTAAAAGTTGATGGTTTATAATGTTTGTAAAGGTATTTGTAGTGGAAACCATTAGAATTTTCTGTGATGTTTTATTTTATCTTGTTGTTTCAGTAAGGACATAAGCCTATATCAGTTATAATAATAATAATTCATTACATTTATATTGCGCTTTTCTGTTTTTCTAAGCACACAAAGCGCTCTACATTGTGAGGGGGGTGTCTCCTTGTCCACCACCACAGTGGTATACAGTGGTATAAACCTTCACTCATGCCCCCTCAAAAATAATGAGTGCATGATGCCCCTGACACAATACAAAATTATTTGTCAAATAAATGAAACATGATGAAACGTTCATTTTAGTTGAAATTGTTATAGATTACTTCAAGAGATTGCAGTGATACCTGACATGGTGAAAAATGACTGAATGAATAATACTTAAAGTAGGTTAAGGTGAATCTTAAAAGTGTGCCCCCTAAAAGCACAAGTGGCCTGTCTGCCCCCCCCCCCCCCCCAGTTACTGTGGTCTAGAATCGCCCCTGCTGTTATATTTCTCTCACTATTAGAGGTGTTTTTTAAATATCCTTTATTGAATGATTGACACAGTCAGTGTTATCTCAAATGAATGCAAACAGCTGGGTGAAAATCAGATGAATGCATGTCTGTTGATCTTAAAGTGACAGCAACCTAATAAACCTGCTGCTCTCTGGGTTATTTAATGCTAATCAAACAACAAAAAAAATAATTTACAACCCTTGACAGTATAGCTTTTATAATTTGCGCAGTGATGACAATGAGTAATATATGTAGTTAAAATTATTATTTGACTAAAGTGTTGCAGGGATATAAAATAAGAATTGATTGTTCTAAACAGCATAAAAATAATGCCAGAGAGATATCAGTCCTTCTTGTGGTTGTTGATATTCACCAAGTTTCAAGTTTTATTTGTCACATACACGACTATACAGAGATTGTATAACCAGCAGTGAAATGAGAGTCGGGTCCGCTCCATGGACAGTGCAAATATTGAAGAATACAACACAAGGGAAGTATACATAAAATAAAATGAATAAAAAATAAGATATAAAGAATAAAATATAAAATATAAAAGAATGTGCATGACAGTATGCTGTATAATTAAATATTAAGATAAGCATGACTGTACAGAGAGGAATGTGCAAACAGGTTGAACATGGTTGACATGAAGCAGCAATCTCAAAAAAATAAAATAAATATAAAAATAAGATAAGATATGTTACAAGACACAGAAAGTGTTGTGTGCAAATGAGCAAATGACACTGACAGTATGAGGTAGAGAGTAATGAGTGTGTGATTAGTGATTTGAAGTAAATCATGATGATGTTAAGAGGCTGACTTTGAGTTCAGGAGCCTGATGGCCGTGGGGAAGAAGCTCCTCCTGAGTCTCTCAGTTTTTGCCATCAGGCTGCGGAAGCGCTTACCAGATGGCTGCAGAGTGAAGAGACCGTTACCGGGGTGATTTGAGTCCTTGATGATTTTGACAGCTCTGCTGCTGCAGCGTTTGAGGTAGATGTCCTGCAGAGAGTGGAGAGCAGACCCAGAGATACGCTCAGCTAAGCGCACAACTCTCTGCAAGGCCTTGCAATCTTGGCTGGAGCTGTTTCCATACCACACTGAGATGCACTGAGTCAATACACTTTCTATGGTCCCTGCATAGAAAGTTTTCAGGATTGCTGGTGAGACCCTGAATTTCCTCAGCTGTCGCAGATGGTACAGTCTTTGCCTGGCTTTCTTAACCTGTGTTTGGATGTGTGTAGTCCAAGTCAGGTCCTCGGAGATGTTTACACCGAGGTACTTGAAGCTGCTTACTCTCTCCACAGGGGTCCCGCTGATCACAAGAGGAGTGTAGGGCCGCTGCTGTCTCTTCCTGAAGTCTACAATCAGCTCTTTAGTTTTGCTCACGTTCAGAGAGAGACAGTTGTCCTGGCACCATGATGTAAGTCTCTCTACCTCATCCAAGTATGCGGTCTCATCATTGTTGGAAATGAGGCCCAGAACCACAGTATCATCAGCAAATTTGATAATAGATGTGGATCTGTGAGAGGACACACAGTCATGTGTGTAGAGAGAGTATAGCAGGGGACTCAGAACGCAGCCCTGCGGGGCTCCTACGTTCAGGGTGATGGAGTTTGAGGTGTACTGGCCTACCTTCACCACTTGAGGTCTGCCGGTGAGGAAGTCTTGGATCCAGTCGCAGAGTGAGGTGTTTAGGCCGAGACCTGTGAGTTTATTAGTCAGCTTGATGGGAACTATGGTGTTGAAAGCTGAGCTATAGTCTATGAATAGCAGTCTTGCATAGTTCCCATTGCTGCGGTCAATGTGTGTGAGGGAGGAGTGGAGAATGTGTGAGATGGCATCATCAGTTGATCTATTGGAGCGATAGGCAAACTGAAGAGGGTCCAAAGTAACAGGGATGGAGGAGCTAATGTGGCTCTCAAAAACCTTCATGACTATTGATGTGAGGGCCACTGGACGATAGTCATTCAGGCAAGAGGGTTTATTGTTTTTAGGCACAGGGATGATGATGGATTTTTTAAAGGAGGTGGGAATCACATAGGTAGCAAGGGACTTGTTGAAGATAGAAGTGAACAACCCAGCAAGCTGATCAGCACATGATCTCAGAACCCGGCCTGTAAGGTGCTGATAATGATAAGGTGCTGGTCCACTGCCTTCAAGGTGTCAGCCGCTCCTCAACTCTTTTTCTGGCGTATCTGATGATCCACCATGACATGAGGTTGGAGGACGCCATTGATCATGTGACTCGCGAAAGGTGGATTCAACCCAACATAGGCTTTTTGAATCAGCTGACACTCCTCAATTTAAACCTTGTGAGGCAGCGAAAACTACAGCTAAGAAAGCAGTTGAACATAGAAAACACGGTGATGCTTGTTCCAGTATCAGAATCTCAAGTGAAGTTAAGAAAGCACATGTGTCATATCATGATGCACCTGAGGCAACTCCTGCAGAAATGCACACTGGACTGGACACCAGTCACCGAGGTCTGGCCCAATGTCTTCATAGGAAATGAGTAAGTCTACAACACTTCACGCTGTCACAGAAATTACATATTACACCAATATAATGTAATACAGGAATCACAAACAATGCAGTTATATAAATCCTCTTTAGTGAAAGACTAATCGAGTCTGTGGTGTTTTTGTGCAGAGACACAGCAGTGGACCGAGTCCGACTGAAGGAGATGGGTGTTACTCACATCCTGAATGCTGGGCCTGAAGGTGATGTTAGGATTTCCAATCAAGGAAGACCTGCTAGAAAAGGTCAATACTGGGGCGAAATATTACAAAGGCATGAACATCACTTACTACGGTGTGCCTGTAATGGACGACCACTTGTTTGACATCAGCAAGTACTTCTTCCCAGCTGCGAAATTCATCCACAAGGCCCTGAGTAACCCAGAGAGTAAGCGCTGAAACACACACACACACACTGATGCTTAAAATTGTTGATTGACTCTAGTTTTCTAGATATGCTATTGGGTCAGAATATATACGACTCTTGACTTGAGAATAGCAGAGGATATATGATTATAAAGGGAAGGGATCAAAATTTAAACCAGAAATAATAATATTTTTTATAACCAATTTTTTAATAATTTTTTTTAAGTGTTACAGGTGACAGGTACAATCTACACAGGTACAATCTCTCTCTCCTTATATGATCTTCTAGGGTCAGTCGCCCTGATAGAGCCAGATAGAGTCACCCTGGGCAGATCACCTCTGTCATTGGACAGAGGCAGGTAGGCTGCATTTGATTGTCTTTTAAAATCATCATGCAAGTCTGTGTTCCTTTGTCTGTAAAAGAGAAGAAAGCGTGCGTTTCCTGGAATGCAGAGGGAGGAAAGAGGAAAGGTCCTGAGGTCAAAAAGGGGTGTCACACGGTGGAGATCTGGTGATTTTCTAGCTCAGACATGGAGCTGCAAATCAATCGTTTGTGATTATCAGATTATTAATTTATGCGTAAATGGTCGTGGGTATCACAAGCCATCTGCTGCTGCAGTTAAAGTTATCACTGTCTTAGCTGTTTTTCAGGCCTGGAGATCGTCCCTGTGAATCATCCTTTTGTAGTTTAAGTCATTCCAGATGGGGAGAAGTCCTCTCTCCTCAAATCTACTTATTGTTTTACGGATCTCGTGAGAAGATAGCAGAGCAGGACAGGAAACTGGCCGAGACACTTGGGCGCAATGTTGATCATTAATTAATTTTACGACTGCAGATGGCTGGTAGAAGACTCCTTAGATTCCTTTTGGAATGTGCTGTTCTGCAGTTTATTTGTGTGTCAGTTCAATGAGGTCCTACAACTCATTGTCATTAATGCTTCCATGTGAGTTCAATTACAAACAAGAGCAGCAAGGTGACTGCAGACTCTCACCCCAGTCTTGCAATGTTCAAGAAAATTAATCCAAATTTCAGCATCAAGATCTTGGTCTGGTTTCAGCGGATCACAGAAAGACCAAGATCTGATCATCTTCCTTGCCTAATAATTGAACCAGATCAGTATATTTTAACACTAGAACCGCCAGGGTCGCTGTATACCTAAAACCGCCAGTGGGTTAATTTTACCCGCACACATTACAACTGTTTTTATATGGCTAAACATATTATTTCACTGTATTATGCCACTGTCTTCACAAAGAAGTGCCTAGAGTCATGAAATGATTATGTCTATTCAACTATATTTTGTTTTATGTTCAAGGCTTTTTTTATGCAGGCGACTAATCACTTTTCATTGATGTAACGTTATGTGTGCTGTTATGTAGAAGTCACTGTTCAACACTGCTTTAGATTAATGTAAGTAATGTGAATAAATCTACATGGAGTAGCTAACCATAAGTTAATTTGTCCATTAGTATTGTTGATAAACTGAGGAGCATTTGTGTTGGATAAAAAGCCAGTGAACACATCAGCAGCTACCTCAACGTGTAAATGCAGTATTGATCAGATAAATCACAGAGGTGACTGAATCTTGTCTGATGTTACACCTCAACATGTAAATGCAGTATTGATCAGATAAATCACAGAGGTGACTGAATCTTGTCTGATGTTACACCTCAACATGTAAATGCAGTATTGATCAGATAAATCACAGAGGTGACTGACTCTTGTCTGATGTTACACCTCAACATGTAAATGCAATATTGATCAGATAAATCACAGAGGTGACTGAATCTTGTCTGGATGTTACGCCTCAACATGTAAATGCAGTATTGAGCAGATAAATCACAGAGGTGACTGAATCTTGTCTGGATGTTACACCTCAACATGTAAATGCAGTATTGAGCAGATAAATCACAGAGGTGACTGACTCTTGTCTGGATGTTACAGGGACAGATGAGACACACGTGTGTTTATCCGGTGAAGAGTGACGGATGAAGGAATGCTGCCATCAAAGGATCTCAGTGAGTATACTACTGACATCAATAAAACATCTTTTAAATCTTAAGTTGTAGTTTATTTTAATTATTGTAATTTCAATAATGACTTTGTCATTGTGAGCTTTGCTGGTAAAACCAAATCCTATAACTACGTTGGATTGGTGGAGAAGGTTGAGGGTGCAGACATCAGTGCAAAGTTTCTAAGGCAAAGTTGTAAATAGTCTGTGGATGGAAAGCCCATCTTTACATTTAAAGAAAATGATAAAGGAGTCATCCCTAGAGGTGATGTGCTCAAGAAACTACCCACAACCCAAAAACTTGGTGGTACAGCCAGAAGGGAGCAGAAGTTTATATTCCCCTGCAGCATTGACAAGTGGGATGTTAAGTAGTAGGCCAGATCCAGACCACCTAGACCTATATACCCACAGGGGATAATCTGGAGAAGTGAGGAGATGGGCATGCCTCATCAGTGTTTGACTTTCCTGCCATTTTTTTAATTTAGCTAACACTGATTTCAGTTTTGAGTTTGCACTATGTTATTAAAGAGAAGTTTTATTCAGTTTTTAAGTGGCCTAAGTCACAATAGGATGTTTAGAAATTAGTCTAGTCACTTTATTTGTATATGTTACATAATTGAGAGACAGCGTTCTATGTATGTCAACAGGCATCTATTGCCAAAGCCTTTTTGCCTGAAATGATTCACAAATATCATATATTGTGTATTTAAGTTTTTTGTGTTTTCCCAAAAACTACAAAATAATGTGTATGTCAACTTTGCCTAATTTTGTATTGAATTTGTCTTGCTTTCATATAGCATTACAGTTCATAACATTAAAATGTTCTGTTTTACTTCAGAAATCACTGGCACAATTTACCCCAACGTATTCTCCCCAAAGGCACAACTTACCCCGCACCAGGGCCAAGTTGTGCCACAAGTTTGTCCCCAAAAGCTATATTTCTGAAACAATTTATTTCAGATCCAAAGTTATTGTTCTCAGGGATCAGAATCAGAATCAGAAAGAGCTTTATTGCCAAGTGTGTTTGCACACACAAGGAATTTGTCTTGGTGTTAGGAGCTTCCAGTACAGAAACAATACAGAGCAAACAGACAACAGTGTAAACCGAGACAAACAATTAAGGTAAAAATATACAAAGAAAAATATACAGAAAGAAAAATGTCCATAGACAGAACTGTGAATGTGCATGTGTCCTATGTACAGATGAAGGTTTGAGTTATTTACAGATGTACAGTATCGGGGTGTGTTATGTGTTGTTCAGGTGGGATATGGCCTGGGGGAAAAAACTATTCTTGTGTCTGGCTGTTTTTGTGCTCAGTGATCTGTAGCACTGGCCAGAGGGCAACAGTTCAAAGAGAGAGTGAGCTGGGTGTGAGGGGTCCAGAGTGACTTTCTTAGCCCTTTTCCTCACTCTGGAGATGTAAAGTTCTTGGAGGATGGGCAGAGGGGCACCGATAATCCCCTCAGCAGTCCTGACTGTCCGTTATAGTCTTCTGATGTCTGTTTTGGTAGCTGAACCAAACCAAACCGTTATAGAAGAACATAGGACAGACTCGATGATGCACCACATCCTGAAATATATGTACATTCTTAAGTTGAAGGCATTACTGTCATGGCCTCACTTTAAAGTCACTGAGTAAAAACGGGCTCAAGTCAAGTCAAGTTGAGCTTTGTCATTCCGCTACATGTGGGGACATGCAGTGGAACGAAATGTCGTGCCTCACAGGTCCACGGTGCTACATAAATACAGACATACAACAATGAAGTAAAACACTATAAACCTATACACAACTAACCTACTGACAGATTTTGACTAAGTATACTATATATAAATGTTTACCCTATACAACTAATGATAAAAGATAAAAAATACAAACTATTCAAACAACGCGAATGCTTCACATAAATACTGTACATGTGCAGAAAGAAACATGTGAGTCAAGCAGCTGGCTGGGGAACAGTGCAAGATTATTTGTAGTAGTGCATGAGCATGTAAACATACATATATTGCTGAGTCTTTTGTGGGATTGTGTACACACAGCAGTGTGAGGAAAAGTGTCTAGTGCGCATAGAGGAGAGTGTGTTACTACAGGTGGTTTGTACAGGCCCACTCACCTGTGGGAGGGGTGGGGTCCTTCACGATGCTGTTGGTTTTGCTGGAGCATCGTGCAAGGAAAATGTCCAGGATGGATGGGAGAGGGGCACCGATGATCTTTGCAGCTGTGTTCACTGTCCGCTGGAGGGTCTTACGGTCAGCAGCACTGCAGTTTCCGTACCAGACAGTGATGCAGCTGGTCAGCACACTCTCAATGGTGCCCCTGTAGAATGTGGTGAGGATGGGTGGTGGGAGACTTGCTCTTTTCAGCCGGCGGAGAAAGTGTAGGCGCTGTTGTGCCTTCTTGGAGAGTGACATGGTGTTGGTGGTCCAGGTGAGATCCTCCGTGATGTGCACCCCCAGGAATTTAGTGCTGCTGACTCTCTCCACAGTCGAGCTGTCGATGGTCAGTGGGGGGTGGTCAATGGAGTTCCTCATCCTGAAGTCCACCACAACCTCCTTTGTCTTCTCCACATTGAGGGACAGATTGTTAGCGCCACACCATTCAGCCAGCTGTGCCACTTCCTCTCTGTAGTGCATTTCATCGCTGTTGCTGATGAGACCTACCTCTGTTGTGTCATCAGCGAACTTGATGATGTGGTTGGAGCTGAACTTGGCAGTACAGTCGTGGGTCAGCAGCGTGAAGAGCAGCGGGCTGAGCACACAGCCTTGTGGGGCACCTGTGCTCAGTGTTGTAGTTTTCGAGGTGTTGTAGCCGACACGGACTGACTGAGGTCTTCCGGTTAAAAAGTCCAGGATCCAATTACAGAGGGAATTGTTAAGGCCCAGCAGGTTTAGTTTATTTATGAGCTGTTGTGGGATTGTGTTGAATGCCGAGCTGAAGTCAATGAACAGCATTCTAACATAGGAGTCTTTATTTTCCAGGTGGGTAAGCGCCAGGTGGAGGAAATTGCATCGTCCATAGAGCGGTTTGGACGGTATGCAAACTGGAGTGTGTTGGGGAGGCTGTTTTTGATTTTTTGCATGATTAACCTCTCAAAGTACTTCATCATGATTGGAGTCAGTGCTATGGGACGGTAGTCGTTTAGACAGAACACAGGTGTTCCCTTATCAAAAGCTACTCTCGATACTGCGCTGAAAGCGCTATTGGGAACATTCTTTGTTCGACCGGTTGTTGAAGCACGTGTGTCAAACACGCCAAACTTTGGCTTTAATAACATTGGTTAGGTGACGTCACTCGATTACAAACACCTGGAGGTTATAAATAGATGTGACGCGGAAACATCCTCAGGTCTTTTGTCTTCAAGGACCGCATTGTTGGTGTGTGTTTGAGAGAAGTAGGATATAAAGTGATCTATAGTGAAACTCATACAAAGTGCTGCGTTCCAGTAACGTAAATAAATAAAGCAGGAAGCAGAGTAGAAGTATATATAAAATAAAACTACTCACTATGGCTGATCAGGAGAGAAGATGTTTGCCTCCTTGTCAGAGGCAGCTCTCTGACGACGATTGTCATGCTTTCTGTTTCGAGTGCTTGGGGGAAGAGCACGCGGGATCGCGTGTCGATCTGGCCGAGGCGCGTGAGATAGGTCCGCCCCTTTCTCTCGCGCTCTCGCTGGATCGTGAAGCCCTCGCGTCCGTTTCTCAAGCGCGCCTCGGCGCTTCTTCTGAACGGACCGAGGAGACTTCATCTCTTGCTTCTGGGGAGATGGAAAGTGCCACCTCAGAGCGCTCCTCCCATGATGAGAGAGCGTGTGAGGAGCTACTCGAGGTGGTTACTCGGGCAGTCCAAAGATTACATCTGGACTGGCCGCAGGAGCAAGAGACCCCCAAGCGCTCGAAATTAGACAACAGATTTCTGACGGGTGGCCAGGGGGAGGGGCCTCAGCGACGGTCTCTCCCCTTTTTCGGTGATCTCCATGACGAGGTAACTCGTTCATGGAACAAACCGTATTCGTCCCGTGTTTTTGTGCCATCGACGTCGATCTACTCGACTATCGTTGGTGCAAAGGCACGGGGCTATATGATGATGCCACAGATTGAAGAGACGCTCGCGGGCTATCTCTCTCCTGGGAGCTCATCATCACTGAAGAAAGCAACTCTCCCCACCAAGCCATGCAGAGTAACATCTTCACTGGTGGGGAAAGCCTTTCAAGCAGCAGGTCAGGCTGGTACTGCTTTGCACACTATGGCGGTTTTGCAGACGTACCAGGCTGACCTGCTCAAGGACTTGAGCACAGGCGGGTCTATCGATGAAGAGGCGTTTTTAGAACTGCGCCGGGCCACAGATCTCTCTCTCCGTGCGACCAAGCAGACGGCCCGTGCCATCGGCCGTTCTATGGCTGCCATGGTGTCCACGGAGAGGCATCTGTGGCTCAACCTCACGGGCATCAAGGACAAAGACCTTGCTTTCCTCCTTGATGCCCCCATCTCACCTTCCGGTCTATTTGGCGACGCCGTCAACACCGTCGCCACTAGGTTTCGGGAGGCGAAACGCTATGAGGAAGCGTTTGTGAGGTTTTTTCCCCGCCGTGCTCAAGAGTCGGGACCGTCGGCCACCCGGTCCCGACCAGGTCCGGTTCCTTTGAGGCGTGAAGCGCAAAAAGAAAGTGTGGCAAGCCGAGCACCCCCTCGTAGAGACTGGGGTGCGGTTCGCCGCGCTTCACAGTCCGCCTCAAAGAGACCGGACCTGAGGAGCATCCTCTCCTCGAAAAAGAAATCCTGAGGCTTGCACGCCCAGGACGAGGGGCGCGAACAGTTCCAACAGAGAATAAAGACTCCTTCCTGGCATCCTCAGGAGGCCGTTGTTCAATCTCCGCCGCCACTGGTGTTTCGGGGAGCAGCGGTTTCCAGCGAAATGTTACGTGTTCGGTCGCTTCCTGCCACGTTTCAGGATGCCGAACATCTAACATCCCCCCAACAAAACGAAGTGTCAAGATTAGTGCCCCTTTCAGAGAAGCTGGCAGCGTGGAAGCTACTGCCAAATATCTCCCCTTGGGTTCAAAGGACCGTAGAGAGAGGCTACAGGATTCAGTTTGCGTTTCGTCCTCCGCGTTTCAACGGCGTGGTCACCACTTCCGTGAAACCGGAACGAGCGCATCTGTTGACACAGGAATTGCAAACTCTGCTGGACAAAGGGGCCATAGAACGTGTTCCCCTGCCAGACAGACAGTCAGGCTATTACAGCCGGTATTTTCTCGTTCCCAAGAAAGATGGGGGGTTGCGTCCGATTTTAGATCTTCGCGGGTTGAACAGCTACCTCAGAATATACAAGTTCAAAATGCTTACAATCAAGATGATTGTTTCTCACATCCAATCGGAGGATTGGTTTGTGACAATCGATCTAAAGGACGCTTATTTTCATATAGAAATATTGCCACAACACAGGAAGTTCCTGAGGTTCGCTTTCGGGGGCAAAGCTTACCAGTATCGGGTTCTTCCATTCGGCCTAGCCTTGTCACCCCGCACATACACGAAATGCATGGATGCAGCTCTGGCTCCTCTACGACTCCAGGGCATCCGCATTTTAAACTACATAGACGACTGGCTGATTCAGGCTCAGTCTCAGGAGCTAGCGCTTCGACATCGGGATGTCGTCCTAGCTCATCTCGAATCTCTGGGGTTGAGACTCAACGCCAAGAAAAGCGTTCTCTCTCCTGCTCAGAGGACAACGTATTTAGGGGTCGTATGGGATTCGATCGAGATGCGGGCACAGCTGTCTCCTGCACGCGTCGAATCCATTCTGAAAACCCTAAAGAACATCAAGCTAGGCCAGAAAGTCACGGTTCATCACTTTCAGAGAGTGCTAGGACTCATGGCAGCTGCATCCACGGTGATACCTTTGGGCCTCCTGCACATGAGATCATTTCAGTTGTGGCTCAAAGCCAGGGGATTTCATCCAAGGGCCAATCCCCAGAGGCAAGTAAGGGTTACGCGCCGGGCGCTTCGTACCCTTTAGCAGACGCTTTTATCCAAAGCGACGTACAAATGAGGAGAACAATAGAAGCAATCAGACCATCGAGAGAGCAACAAGTGCCATGACAAGTCTCAGTTAGTCTAGCACAGTACACGTAGCTAGGATTTTTTTTTTTTTTTTATTAAATAGAATAGGTAAGTGTTAGTATTAGTTAGTCAGGTGCTGGCGAAAAAGATGTGTCTTTAGATGTTTTTTGAAAATGGCTAAAGACTCAGCTTTTCGAATTGAGATCGGGAGGTCATTCCACCAGCTGGGCACAGTCCAGGAAAAGGTCCGTGAGAGTGATTTGGTACCTCTTTGGGATGGCACCACAAGACGTCGTTCACTTGCAGAACGCAAGCTTCTGGAGGGCGCATAAGTTTGAGCCAGCGAGTTTAGGTATATTGGTGCAGTGCCAGTTGTGGTCTTGTAGGCAAACATCAGTACCTTGAATTTGATGCGAGCGGCTATTGCAGCGGTTTTCAACTCCAGTCCTCGCGCCCCCCCGCTCTGCACATTTTGCATGTCTCTGTTGTTTAAACACACCTGATTCAGATCATCAGCTCATTAGAAGAAAGTTCCATGAATGAACTGTGTTCCGATTGACATGCTCCCTACACAGTGTTCATTGCTCCCTACTCCCTAAGCATGAGAAATCCGTTGACGTTTACTTCACTTCGGAACTTATTTATTCACGGATTTGCGCTACGCCAGCGTCATCACACACAGACGAAACTTACTAGTGAATTGTGACAAAATATACCTCTGTAAATAAATCCAATTTAAATTCACGTCTCGCACACTTCAATGCCCTTTGGATGGAACATATACGCTCACTTCGAACTGAAATGATGGCGGAATATCCTGTGAAGTCCACTTCGAAGGGCACTTACGGTCGAATAGAACAAAGGTCTGAAGTGAAGAGAGAAACATACAAAATGTGCAGAGCGGGGGGGCGCGAGGACTGGAGTTGAAAACCGCTGGGCTATTGGTAGCCAGTGTAACCTGATGAAGAGAGGGGTAATGTGAGCTTTTTTTGGCTCATTAAAGATCACTCTGGCTGCTGCTCATATGTCCTTGAGTCGACATCCCAGAGTAATGTCTGAGACCTCTTCAGTGTTTGTGCGCACACACTACACAACGCTGGGGGTCCAGACACTTCCAGTGCGGCGGCGTTGGTATTCTCGTTCCCAATAGCGCTTTCAGCGCAGCATCGAGAGTAGCTTTTGATAAGGGAACATCTCGGGTTACTTGACTGTAACCCTGTTCCCTGAAAAAGCGGGAACGAGATGCTGCGCCTCAATGCCGCACTGTGAGCGTGACTGGACGTCCTTTCAGACAAAAATTTGACCTGAGGATGTTTCCGCGTCACATCTATTTATAACCTCCAGGTGTTCGTAATCGAGTGACGTCACCTAACCGAGGTTATTAAAGCCAAAGTTTGGCGTGTTTGACACACGTGCTTCAACAACCGGTCGAACAAAGAATGTTCCCAATAGCGCTTTCAGCGCAGCATCTCGTTCCCGCTTTTTCAGGGAACAGGGTTACAGTCAAGTAACCCGAGACGATTTTTTTGGTACCGGTATGATCGTTGTGGATTTGAGACATGTGGGGACGACTGCCTGGCTCAGCGAGGTGTTGAAGATATCTGTTAGGACATCCGTCAGCTGTGCAGCACAGTCTTTCAGTACACGGCCAGGTATGTTGTCAGGACCCGCAGCCTTTCGTGAGTTAATCCTGGATAGGGTCTTCCTTACGTCGGCTGCAGACACACAGAGTGCCTGGTCATTGGGAGGTGTGGGCAGTTTTTGTGCAGGTGTGTCATTCTTCATTTCAAACCGTGAATAAACACAACTCACCCCACTTTCCCCTAAGCAAATTCTCAAATAACTGCTATGATGGCTTTTGTTCTACCCACTTAAATGATAGAAGTATTTGCGTTGTCCAATCTATACAGACTGTGTCTGTTCCCCGAATAGTGAGGGCAAAATATAAATTTAATGCAGGATCTAGAATAAATCTGATCATGATTAAACCAGAAAAATGCAAAATAAATGAACAAAAATAATTTTTAAAGCTTGGGCTTCTAAACATTAGGTCACTCACACCCAAAGCAGTAATTGTAAATGAAATGATCACAGATAATAGTTTTGATGTACTCTGTTTGACTGAAACCTGGCTTAAACCAAATGATTATATTGGTCTAAATGAAGCTACTCCATCAAGCAACTGTTATAAGCATGAGCCCCGTCGGACTGGTCGTGTATACTATATATATATATATATATATATATATATATACTGTAAATATTAGGGGTGGCACGGTACACAGATGTCACGGTTCGGTACGTACCTCGGTTCGGGGGTCGCGGTTAGATACGATTTCGGTACAACATGGAAAAAAAAAGAAATCTACTATGCTCGGTTTCTTTTCATTTATTTTGAACACAGTAGTGCAAATAAAAAAAATCCATCTAGATGTGACTACATATTACATTCAAGTTTATTTGTTTCAATTCAAGTTTATTTGTATAGCGCTTTACAGGAAATGAAGTTTCTACAATATATTTATACATTGTAGAAACTTAATACATTAACTTATGGCAAAATTTGTTAATTCTGCATGTTGTTGGGGGATCCTCGGAGGTCCTCCGAGGGGTTGGCATCATCTCTTCTCAGGTGTTTGGTCATCTCAGATCATTTAAGGGCTGGATCCAGACTGAAGCTTGTGTAATTCCTAGTTACCACGGGATGTTAATCCCGTGGCAGAAACATTGAAACAAAGAGACATAATTAGCGTAGCTGTTGTTCCATTCAAGCAAAAATTATTTGTTCAACCCAAGCTAAAGAATAATAATGTGCGTTTGATCAGATATTTACATTTACATTTATGCATTTAGCAGACGCTTTTATCCAAAGCGACTTACTCGCTGTGGGGCACGGATTTTATATATCTAAAATCCGTTTTGTTTTCACAAATAAAAGCAGACCTTTATACAGTGATTATTAATAAGACAATAAGTGTTTAAAGTTGATTCTGCTGGTATAAGGAAACAGTTGAAGTGATCGCGTCACACACACACACGCACCACACACACACTCACATTCAAGTTACAGGTATTTATTTTATTTTTTTACATTTTATCAGCTCTTGCTTTCCCTGGGAATCGAACCCACAATCTTGGCGCTGCTAGCGCCATGCTCTACCATTTGAGCTACAGGAAAGATATAACTGCAGTACAAGATTATGAGATGCATTATATGAATGCATTATGTGAATGCTTGGCTAAAGAGATGTGTCTTTAATCTAGATTTAAACAGAGAGAGAGAGAGTACATGTTATATATCTAAAACAAAGACTACATATTGCATGTTATATATCTAAAATCCGTTTTGTTTTCACAAATAAAAGCAGGCCTTTATACAGTGATTATTAATAAGACAATAAGTGTTTAAAGTTGATTCTGCTGGTATAAGGAAACAGTTGAAGTGATCGCGTCACACACACACACACACACACACGCACACACACACACGCACGCACACACACTCACGCACAAGCACATCAGTTCCAGCATTGCTAACTTGACAGCACAGTTGGTACTTTATCAAAATAAAATGCAGTGAGCCAAAATCAGCGCGGCCACCTCTGTGTCACCGTTGGCATTCACTGTTCTTCTGCTGGCGGTTATCAAACAGCGTTGCATTGCTGCGGGCTCCCCCTTCTGGATTGGGGGTGAATTGCCTGTATTCATTGTAAGGCATCATGCACCGAACCGAGATGCCTGTACCGTGACGGTTCGGGACGAATACATGTACCGTGCCACTCCTAATAAATATATATATATATATATATATATATATATATATATTCTATCATGTATACTATATATTGCGGTGTTGCAGCAATATATAGTGATATTCTCAATGTTGCTCAGAAAACAGGATACAGGTTTAATGTGACAGTTGATTCTATTTTTGAATAGTTTCATGTTGATTGTCTTGATGCAGAAAGAGGCAAAGAAATCCCCCCCCCCCCTCCAAAAAAAAAAAAAAAGAAACGGGTAAACATTTCAGAGTTTATGAGAAATAATCTTATCTGAAAGTTCCTTTCTCCATTTGGTCTCTGTTTTCATCATTTCCCCTCTGAAGTATGAGAGACTCACTGAAACACTGTAAAACTATTCCATATTTCTCTGTTTTTATGTCATTCAGTCACATTACTGTTGTAAAAGATTTGAAAATTTCATTTTTATTATTTTTCAATTTTTCTTGCTTGATTTATTGTTATTATTCATGGGCTTTCTTTAGCTTTCTGACAAGTGTCAAAGGACCAGAGGCAGCATGAAAAAAAAGATAACTTCTCTGAAACGTTTTTCATCCTGCAGGCATTCTCACGTATGCATTTTATATAAAAAGACCTCATTCACCCTATAGGTTACCATTGAATACTTACTGAGTACTGATTAAAGATTACATTCAAAAGATGTATTTAAGATAAATGTATTTAAGTGAGATCAATCATCAATGGTATTGAAAAAATCCCCATTACAAGACTAGCCGTCATGTCTGAACCTGCATGAAGTCTCCTATCTGTTCAAGCCATGAAAACAACAGGCAGACACACCCCTGATGGCTGAGGATTTTCTTGTAAATCATGGCAATTCCTGTAAGAGAACTGTGTTCAGTTACAGTGTTTTTTCTGCCAGCCCAGTTGGACCAGTTCTTCAGTTTTACTTGCTCTGTCAACAGTGTACTACCACAAAAGTTACACATATTTTGAGGTTCTTGCCTGTGTCAGATCATGCCTCCATGCTAGAAACATCAGATCCAGAGCCCGACATGCCAGATCTTGTCAGAAAATATCTGTTTAGTCTGGTAACAAAACAGCTAGTCAGCAGAGTTGTCTAGTATCCAAAACCTGCTAACAGCAATCTTGTGGTATCCAAAACCAGTTTTGTCTGATATCAAGAAGTTGACTGAGTAAAGCCAGTGAAGAGCAGAAGACGAAGTGATGATGATAAAAAAAGAGCAGAGTTTATTGAATCATCTTAGTTGCATATGTTTCAATGCTCAGATTTCGTCTGACCAGAACAAATCCAACAAGTGTTATTATACCACAAGCAATAGCCAAGGAAAATGACTGCTTCACAATGTCCCATGAACCTTGAATTTCTATAAACATTCCATCTTATCTCTTACTCATGAACACAAACGTCCCTTGAAACCGCACATCATAAGACTAAACAATGGAAAAATTATATAATATAAATTAGTAATCAATTAATGAATCAATAAAATTAGTATATAAATGGCTTAAATGTTTAATATAAATTATTATATGATAAAATTGAATAATGAAATGATTAAAAGATAAATGGTTATAAATGAATGAATGAATATTAAAAAAGGAAAGTATAACACAATGCAAGTGTTTGGCAGAGCACACACAGGTTGCTACAAAGAATCCTTAGATCCTTCACCTGTAATAAAAGGACCATAAAGGATGAGAGAGGATTGAGCCGACAGAGATCAGACTCAAACCTGCAATCATGTAAAATATATAAAATCCATTTTACATCTGCATTTACATCCTGTTGATTTGTGCATCTCAAATCTGTCTCCTGTTGTGTTTAGCCTTAGATTTTATGCATGAATTATGTTACTGTATTTCTGCATGATAATAAACTAATCAGCTGTCCTTTTTCTTAGTATAATTTTAACCTAAACAAGTCTTAATTTGTTAGATATTTTGTGAGTATATGAGACCTGAAGAAATGTTGAAAATCTGTAAGTCATGTTTTTTGTGCTATTTGCATTGAACTTTGATATAATTTATACGGTACAAATTAAAGTTGTGTAAAATCATTTTAACTATGCTTAAGCTATAAACTATGCAAATTAATGCCAAATGTTGGTATAGATAAACAACTGAAATGACAGTTTAAACTTTTTTTTCTTGGTTTCATGTTTTGATTGGTTAAGCTGCATCTATGACGTGCACACATACAGTAAGTGCGTGATATAAAGTTTTCATTTCAGTTTGAGTGACACTGTTTTACAAAACACCCTGTGTGCTTAAAAACAATAACAACACATAAATAACTGAATGATTCACAGCTTTCTGATAAGTATTCAAAACCAAACCAAAAAAAAATGAGCGAAAGAGGTGAGTACATATACAAGTTTCCAGCATTACATAACCTAGCAATAATCTATAAGTACGTTACAATATCTATAAAAAAATATCACATTTGTTTCCTTGTAGTACCTTTAATTTCAAAAGAAGATGACCTTTATTTGACAGGTAAGAACAGAAGGTTTTTTAATGTATAAATGCAGAAAGGTTTCTTTAAGGCTTGCTTTGATGGAATATAAAATCTGTGCAGTATAAAAATCATTAAGGAGTGTCCTCATAAAACATGAAGATTCAACGTGTTTATGTGTACATATTAGTGCTGTCAAACGATTAATCGTATCCAAAATAAAAGTTTTTGTTTACATAACATATGTGTGTGTACTGTGTATATTTATTATGTATATATAAATACAAACACATGCATGTATATATTTTAATATGTTATGTTTATATATTTATATCTTATATAAATGTATATACATGTAAATATTTTCAAAATATATACTGAATGGTTGTGTATTTACTGTATATATACGTACATAATAAACAAACAGTATACACACATATTATGTAAACAAAAACTTTTATTTTGGATGCGATTAATTGCAAATAATCATTTGAAAGCACTAATACATCTTAAAGTCTGAAAAACTTCTTAAAGTTAAATTTCTGTGTAATGTTGATCTGTTACAAATGACGTCCACTGTGATTTTAGAAATAAAACCATCTGCTGCAATGAGACAAATTAAAAAGACGACACTGAATCTGTCTCGTCTACATCACAAATCAAAAGCTTGTGGGAGGACACAGACAACGAAAGAAGACAACACAATAAGTATCTACTTTAATGATCCAATGTCAGCTTGATTCAGAACTTGATTATTTTTAAATGAAATGCACGTTTTTTTGTTTAATCTGATTCACAGTAGCAACTTCAGCTGAACTCAGGATTGTACTGTTGGGTAAAACTGGATCAGGAAAAAGTTCAACAGGAAACACCATTTTGGGTCAAAAGTGTTTTAAGGAGGATGTTTCACCAGTGTCAGTTACTAAAACCTGCGCGAGA
Source organism: Aspiorhynchus laticeps (assembly GCA_023376895.1). Classification (NCBI taxonomy): domain Eukaryota; kingdom Metazoa; phylum Chordata; class Actinopteri; order Cypriniformes; family Cyprinidae; genus Aspiorhynchus; species Aspiorhynchus laticeps. The sequence goes on along the minus strand of CM041794.1, from coordinate 66,524,685 downwards.
AAAGTTTTACAGACTGATGACTCCATCATCTCAGTCATCGACACTCCAGGCCTGTTTGACACAACAATGACAAAACAGAAAATAAAGGATGAAATACTGAAATGTGTCTACTTGTTTCTTCCTGGTCCTCATGTGTTTCTGCTGCTGATCAAAGTGGGCAGATTCACAGATGAAGAGAAAAGTGCAGTGAAATGGATTCAGGAGAACTTTGGAGAAGATGCTGCTCATTACACCATCATTCTGTTCACTCACGCTGATCAGCTGAAAGGAAAACCATTAGATGTGTATATCAAAGAAGGCAATGATCTCCAGGCTCTTGTTAATGAGTGTGGAGGCAGATTTCACTCATTTAACAATGAAGACCTGGAGAATCTCTCTCAGGTCACTGAACTGCTGGAGAAGATTGAGAAGTTGGTGGAGGAGAACGGAGGACAGCATTACACTGATCAGATGATCCGGGAAGCTCAGAGAAAGATACTCGACAGAGCACAGTTCTGTAAGTGTGTTTGTGTCTTTTTTGTTTTAAAAACATATTATCCCAATGATATAAACCAGTGGTTCTCAAACTTTTTATACCAAGTACCACCTCAGAAAATATTTGGCTCTCCAAGTACCACCATAATGACCACCATTAAAATACAGTAGCGTAGTAAGTCTAACTATTCAGCTACAGCTCTGCACAGTTAAAAAACAAGGCAGTTTTATTCCTAATAAGAATATTTGAAGAGTTTGGTTCCAAAACGCTATAAATCCATTTTGATTAATTTGAGTAAAAATGTGTTTTCTTTACCAAGAAAGTGGCAAGATGAAAACCACTATTTTCTGTTTCAAACTTTCACATAGCATCTTTAGGTTATAACAACATTAAAAATTCAAATACAGGTTTTGATTTTCAAAGATTTATTATAAAAAAATCATCTTCCCCCCCCCCCAAAATGCAATAAATCCATGACATGTTTTTTTTGTTTTTTTTAAATGCACTAAATCCGTTGAATCAATATAAAAGTTATTTTTTCATATTGTAAATATTGAAAATACACAACAAAGTAAGTTGATCCACATATGACAGCCTCTGAACTTGGTCAATACTAATCTTATATACAGGCATTGGACTAAAAATACATTCAATCAGTCTTTGCCATGTTATATTCATTTACTTGACTAGTGCTATAGGCCTGCACTGTATAACAAAAACATTAATGGCATTAATAAAAACACTCACACTGACAAGCTACGCGATTTCGTGTTCATAATCGAATGCGATTCATCTGCGATTATGAACACGATATTGCTGTGATCTAAAGCTCTGTGTATTAAATGCTGCTCCATCTGAAAGCACGTGATGCAGATCACAGAACCGGCTTTACTGACGAGATGCGCATGACAATCACATGCGATTTATCGTGCAGCCCTAATTTTTGTTTGTTTGTTGATCACAAAGTACAAAGTAGATGAAGAAAACTAGGATGCCGGTTGTATTCAATGCGCCGCCATTACCGGTACTGTCTACAGTGCGTGGAATGGTGCGCTGTGATTGGTTGAGCGGATTTATTGCGTTCTGCAGAGAAAGGAGACTGGCGTTTGTTGCGTTTTGGAAAAAAAGGGAGCAAACATGACAGAATAACACGACAAATATCACATTTTGAATAAAATTAAAAATAGACTTTTCAATAACGACCAGATACAATACTGATTTTGGTGGAAACTCTTCTTTTTTTTTTTAAAATGGCATTTATCGCGTTTTGGAACCAAACTCTTCATTTATTGTTGTCGGACACTTTAATATTGTAAATACTTAGTTTGGACATTAACACTGCACTGTGCTTACAAACAGGTCAATAAAAAACTTAATTAAATGAAAATGTGTTGTACCTAAAAGTTAAGTTGTACCTGTACTTAAATGTATATAATCTTTTTTTTTAAAAAAAAAACAACAACAACCCTTTACTCAAATAAAGATACAATTAAAAATGTATTGTGTTTTAACATTAATTTATATTTAATTTAGTAATCCCTTTGTGTACCACTAGAAGGATCCTGAGTACCACACTTTGAGAACCAATAATATAAACAGCAAAGCTCATTCTGTCTTGATCAGTCCTGCACCAACATGCTCTGATTGTCAGTCAAAAAGAAATCCAGGTCTATTTCAGATAAGTTCTGTTTATATAAACCCTAAACTTTGTGATCAGATTCTCTCAGATTCATTTAGATGTGCATTGTGTGTTTTCCGATCACAACGTAAGCGCATATGCATTTACCTTACATTTACATTTAGTTGTTTACATTTAATCATTTAGCAGACGATTTATCCAAAAGTGACTTACAAATGGTGACAAAATATTTTTTTTGAATTAAATACTAATATTGCTGTTAAACTATTAGAATTTTAAAGGGGTGAGGGGGAAATTATATTCTTTTGCCTCAATTAAAGGCTTGTCTTCCAAGCCTTCAAGAGGGCACAATGACCAAATATAGCCAAATCAAGCACTGCATCCAGAACCGTCTCAAGTGCTGTGCCAAGTGTGCGAACGCACATGGCCTCGTGCCAGGCCCAGTTCCTGAATCAATCACTGAGGTTGCTTCTGAAATTAGTGAGGGTGCTCTAGCCTCAATATACTTCTATTTTGTCATATCATATTTTTGTCCTGTCCATTGCTATGGTTAACACTATATCAGTCATTGCAATTTCAAGAGTAAATCCTGCATTTATCCCACAATCTCACAAAGTTTTGCTGTAATCAGTTAACTGTCTACACTGCAAAATGAATCTCTTATTTACATTGTGTTTACACTTGCATTCGTTACCGTAGCAAGAGTAAATTGCACAAGTCAACAAAAGCACGCAGCTTTGACAAAACATTGCGCAACTGCTGCACATCACAAGCCGCTGAAAGAAGATTAAGACAGCAGAGGTACACAAGTTAAGCCCTTTTCACTTCATTTTCTCTGCTACACCAGCCCTTTCAGTCACATCAAAATTTAATTTGATTGATTGTTTGAGGTGTTTGATAAAAACTTTTCAATTCAACTGACCCATCAGTCCAGTTGATTACGGGTTATTAGGTTGCATAGAAATGTATATGTGTTGCATTTGTATGTTGTACTGAAATAATTAATTCTATTTAGTTTATTGTTTTTAATGTCTGGAATGTAATAGTGCTGTTTTATTTGAAACTTTGATTGGCAGGGTCTGGGAAACCGAGGATTGTGCTGCTGGGTAAAACTGGATCAGGAAAGACCAGTGCGGTACAAACCATTGTTGAGAGTTTGGAGAGGAGAGATTTGACAAATACTGAAACCTGTGAGCTACAAGAAGCACATGTGTCTGGAAAGAGCATCACAATAATTGACACTCCAGGACTGAGTAATGCATCATTTGAAAAGAAGATGAAGAATGAAATTGAGAAATTTGTCATCATGTCTAATCCTGGACCTCATGTGTTTCTGCTGGTGATCAAACTGGATTCGAGATTTACAGAGGAAGAGAAAAACATAATGGAATGGATTCAGGAGAACATCGGAGAAAATGCTGCTCATTACACCATCATTCTGTTCACTCATGTGGATTTGCTGAGGGAAACATTGTTAGTAGAGCATAGCAAAAACAGTCCAGATCTTCAGGCATTTACTGAGAGTTTTGGTAACAGATATCACTCATTTAACAATGAAGACACGGAGAACCGCTCTCAGGTCACTGAACTGCTGGAGAAGATTGAGAAGATGGCAGAGGGAAATGGATGGATGCACTACACAAATGAAAAGTTTAAAAAAATCATAGAGAGAGATGTATATTTAGAAAATGTTAAAGAAACACTACATAAAGTTGCATTAGGGGTTGGACCAGTAGGAGCAGCAGCCATGGTGACAGGAGGCATCGTTCTGGCGTAACAGAGCTGGTTTTAGCACCAGCATTGTTGCTTGCAGGAGGCAGTCTGTTTTTAGTTGGAGCAGCTGGACTGTATGTTGGGAAAAAATTGATTAAAAAAGCTAAATGAGTTGGATACTTTTGAAAACAACTTTTTATATTAGACTGATGTGGTCTCAGCTAACAAGAATATATTATAAAAAACATTTTGCTACTGATATTTAACATTATTTCTGAATGTTTACAGAACATTCTAAACATCCAGTTTAATGTTTTAAAAATGCTTTTTCTTGGTTATGTTAATATTAGGGGAACATTCCATTTTCCAAATATTATGGGATTGCTACTTTTGAATGTTCTCTGAAAATTCTGAAACAAGCATGTAACGTTTAAAAATGCTTGACAAATGTCCAACTAAAACAGTTCAGAAGAAAGCACTCTATGAATGATGTATAAATAAATAAAAAATGTTGTGGTAATATTTTGAGAACATTTTTAACAACAAGATAATTTTGAACAAACATTCTATTACATTACTGGAAGAATGCTTGTTCATAACTTTGAGAGAACCTTGCCAAGACATTCTGAGAACATTTCCAGTTAGCTTGGGTAACAGACAGGTGACACTAACAGGACTGTCATGATAAAAAGTCATTTTATTGAGTGGCATTATGTTTCCTTTATGTGTAAATGCTCTTCAACGATTTACATGCATTTAGCAGAGACTTTTATCCGAAATGACTTGCATTCAAGGTACATTTGGTCAGTTGTATGGGATGACCTTAACGTAATGCAATACTGCTTGAGCAACAGGAAGCTATACATTAACATTGTAATTTAATCTGAGGGCTTTTTCTCTTTAATATCTATAAAGCATTTTCCTAATATCATATCAACACTCATTTTATACCCTGATCTACTGAGAATAAAAAGCATTTGTGCATTTTCAAATTGTAAATCTATCAAATTATATGTTCCATATCAACTTTTGCTATCCTGTCTTAAATTTTGCTTTAGGTGATTGGTTTGTTCACCTAAAAATGAAAACTCTGTCATCATTTACTCATCCTCAAGTTCTTTTTCTTCTCATTCTTCAAGAAGATATTTTGAAAATGTTAGTAACCAAGCAATTGTCATGGCTAAATTATTTGAATATCAATATTTTGAGTGGATTTCCATTTTCATAATGAGAGGTGTGTTTATGCTGCCAAACTCATCATAAACTTGCATGAGCTTCTATGAGTTAAATAAAAGTAAATTAAAATCAACTTCCTTTATGTGTCTGATTTCTGCTCATTAGAAAGTCAACCAATCAATCAACTGTTAGCCTCCTCAAGGCTAATTTATACTTTTGCAGCTGAACTACGCTGTAGCCTCTACCCGGTACTAGTGGGCAATGTCCACGGGAATGTTGCTTGTGTAACCCACAGTATCAATGCAAAAGCAGAAAAAGCAGCAGCTTATTGTGTACATTAGCTTTGTCCCAAAGTGAAGTGTGCACCCCTTACGAAAAATAAGTTTATTCAAATGTACTATTAGTAGACTTATTTTAAACTAAAAAAAAATGTATGTGCTTCTCAGAAACGTGCTTTATGTACTTATCAGAAATATACTTAAAATTACATTTAACCCTCTGGTTGTGTCCGGGTCAAATTGACCCGAAAAAGATTTTCTTTTTCCCGAAAATACTAGTTAACGTTATCGCATTGGACTCAATCTCACTGACTTTGTGCACATAGGGTATAAGTACTTCTCACTAATTTTTTTAGAATTTTCTTAATTTTTTGTGGGTTTTATTTCACCTAGTCACACTTGTTGTGTTCCCGGTCAAAAATGACCGGACTCCAAACAACTGCTTATAAATCTGTCATTATGCTATATTATCACTACATTTTGGATTCATTCTTTTTGTCAACTTGTTTTCTTTCATTTAGGACTGGTTTTGTGTTTCTATTTGCATCTGATTAATCGTAGGCCTCATTTATCCGAGAGTAGGCTCCTCATTTTTTGAGTGAAAAAATCTTTTTTTATGAATAATTTTCACAATATTAAAAAAAAAAAAAAAAAAAAATTGCACTGTTTCTCACACTAGTGTACTTTAATGATTAATCAGGAAGTTTGCTTTTAAATGCTTTTATTTTGTACAAAATTGCAAAAAGTCACACTTGTGGTGTTCCCGGGCAAAAATGACCGGACTCCGATCAATTGCTTATAAATCTGTCATTATGCTATATTATCACCAAATATTGGATTCAATCTTTTTGTCAACTTGTTTTCTTTCATTTAGGACTGGTTTTGTGTTTCTATTTGCATCTGATTAATCGTAAGCCTCATTTATCCGAAAGTAGGCACCTCCTTTTTTGAGTGAAAAAATAATTTTTTATGAATAATTTTCACAATATGAGATAAAAAATTATGAAAATGTGCACTGTTTCTCACACTAGTGTGCTTTAATGATTAATCAGGAAGTTTGCTTTTAAATGCTTTTATTTTGTACAAAATTGCAAAAAGTCACACTTGTGGTGTTCCCGGTCAAAAATGACCGGACTCTGATCAATTGCTTATAAATCTGTCATTATGCTATATTATCACCAAATATTGGATTCAATCTTTTTGTCAACTTGTTTTCTTTCATTTAGGACTGGTTTTGTGTTTCTATTTGCATCTGTTTAATCGTAGGCCTTATTTATCCGAAAGTAGGCACCTCCTTTTTTGAGTGAAAAAATCATTTTTTATGAATAATTTTCACAATATGAGATAAAAAATTATGAAAATTGGCACTGTTTATCACACTAGTGTGCTTTAATGTTTAATCAAGAAGTTTGCTTTTAAATGCTTTTATTTTGTACAAAATTGCACAAAGTCACACTTGTCAAAAATGGCCGGCCATTGAAAGTGAATGGGGAAGAATGAAAGTAAGAGAAACAACTAGTGTTCAGGAGAATGTTGTGCTTGCAAACATAAAGGCCTTGGACCTGTGCGTGTGTGGATGCATGTATACTCACGCTATCACACTCACACACACACACATCTATGCATACAAACTATTGTGAGTATTACACCTATTTCATCCTACCCTGAACTGTATGCAATATGCTTTTATGAATCTGATATTATAACTCTCTTTCTCTCTCTCTCTCTCTCTCTCTCTCTCTCTCCACACACACACACACACACACACACACACGTTCAAACTGCCTTGTCTTTGGCCTGCATTGACTTCAAAATAATATTTTTTTTCCATCTTTCGACCAGAACGTTACATCAACTTCAGCTGGGTCCTCGAAATCAGAAGATTGCTCCACTTCAGTTGTTGCAAGGTTTTCAGCTTGTTCAGTGATGTTTTCCTCTTCCAATATATCTTGCAATGCATCTTCATTGTAAGATTCATCCTTAGTTGTCCCTTCCTCATGTGAATGACAAGCAAGGCACTGTGAGGCATTTGTATACTCTAGCATTTATTTGTAAACTTTCATCTACTCTGTGAGAACACGAAAGCCTCAAAACCTATTGTCATAATGTTTTGTCTAGAATATGTGGTGAAAGAAAAGATTATTTTGAAGTCAATGCAGGATAAAGACAAGGCAGTTTGAGCATGTGGTGTGTGTTTGTGTGAGAGAGAGAGAGAGTTATAATATCAGATTCATAAAAGCATATTGCATGCAGTTCAGGGTAGGATGAAATAGGTGTCATTCCAACCCGATCTCATGGCAATTCGTACATATTTTACGAGGTGGCTAATTCGTACGAATTCGTACGACCTCGCTCGTACAAATTCATACGATTTTTGCTAAATCGTACGTATTTTACGAGTTGCCAATTCGTATGAATTTGTACGAAGGACCTACACCTAACTCCGCCGCTAAACCTACCCGTCACTGGGGTTTAGACAAATTGTACTAAATCGTACGAGTGAGGTCATACGAATTAGCCACCTCGTAAAATATGTACGAATTGCCGTGAGATAGCGTTGGTAATTCCAGCCCGATCTCACGGCAATTCGTACATATTTTACGAGGTGGCTAATTCGGAGGAATTCATTCGATTTTTGCTAAATCATACGTATTTTACGAGTTGCCAATTTGTACGAATGACCTACACCTAACTCCGCCGCTAAACCTACCCGTCACTGGGGTTTAGACAAATTGTACTAAATCGTATGAGTGAGGTCATACGAATTCGTACGAATTAGCCACATCGTAAAATACGTACGAATTGCCGCGAGATAGCGTTTGGTAATTCTCACAATAGTTTGTATGCATAGATGTGTGTGTGGGTGAGTGTGATAGTGTGAGTATACATGCATCCACACACGCACAGGTCCAAGGCCTTTATGTTTGCAAGCACAACATTCTCCTGAACACTAGTTGTTTCTCTGAAGCCCCTTTCACACAGAGATTCCGGAAAATACACGGGTAATGTGTTCCGGCATTTGTTCCCGGATCATCAGATTTGCTGCATTCACACTGCCAGTGATTTTCTGGAATATGTACGTGCATTCACACACAACCCGTAAAGATCCCGTAAAGACACGTGACCTTTCATGTGACGTGTATAATGCGCGCTCACCATTTCACTAAACTGGAGAATGATTTCAGCTTCAGCGCAGATAGTGAGGAGCTCCCTGATCGCTGCTTCATTCTAGTTTACACATTTTTCATCGTGTGAACGTTGATCTGCCTTCAAAACACCCGGTAAAACAGTTGAACGACAAAGTGCGTCATCACTACCACACACTCGTTACGGCTTTTGTTCACACAGCGCTCGTTCCGGGACTGAACCCGGCAATGTTACTAGGTCCCAACCCGGGATCAATCCCGGGACGTGTTTGCGTTCACACAGAAGGCACTCCGGCAATTTTCTGGCAATTTTCCGGGACCAACGTGCAGTGTGAAAAGGGCTTTACTTTCAAACTTCCCCATTCACTTTCAATGGCCGGCCATTTTTGACAAGTGTGACTTTGTGCAATTTTGTACAAAATAAAAGCATTTAAAAGCAAACTTCTTGATTAAACATTAAAGCACACTAGTGTGATAAACAGTGCCAATTTTCATAATTTTTTATCTCATATTGTGAAAATTATTCATAAAAAATTATTTTTTCACTCAAAAAAGGAGGTGCCTACTTTCGGATAAATAAGGCCTACGATTAATCAGATGCAAATAGAAACACAAAACCAGTCCTAAATGAAAGAAAACAAGTTGACAAAAAGATTGAATCCAATATTTGGTGATAATATAGCATAATGACAGATTTATAAGCAATTGATCGGCGTCCGGTCATTTTTGACCGGGAACACCACAAGTGTGACTTTTTGCAATTTTGTACAAAATAAAAGCATTTAAAAGCAAACTTCCTGATTAATCATTAAAGCACACTAGTGTGAGAAACAGTGCCAATTTTCATAATTTTTTATCTCATATTGTGAAAATTATTCATAAAAAATGATTTTTTCACTCAAAAAAGGAGGTGCCTACTTTCGGATAAATGAGGCCTACGATTAATCAGATGCAAATAGAAACACAAAACCAGTCCTAAATGAAAGAAAACAAGTTGACAAAAAGATTGAATCCAATATCTGGTGATAATATAGCATAATGACAGATTTATAAGCAGTTGTTTGGAGTCCGGTCATTTTTGACCGGGAACACCACAAGTGTGACTTTTTGCAATTTTGTACAAAATAAAAGCATTTAAAAGCAAACTTCCTGATTAATCATTAAAGCACACTAGTGTGAGAAACAGTGCCAATTTTCATAATTTTTTATCTCATATTGTGAAAATTATTCATAAAAAATGATTTTTTCACTCAAAAAAGGAGGTGCCTACTTTCGGATAAATGAGGCCTACGATTAATCAGATGCAAATAGAAACACAAAACCAGTCCTAAATGAAAGAAAACAAGTTGACAAAAAGATTGAATCCAATATCTGGTGATAATATAGCATAATGACAGATTTATAAGCAGTTGTTTGGAGTCCGGTCATTTTTGACCGGGAACACCACAAGTGTGACTTTTTGCAATTTTGTACAAAATAAAAGCATTTAAAAGCAAACTTCCTGATGAATCATTAAAGTACACTAGTGTGAGAAACAGTGCAATGTTTTATAATTTTTTGTTTAATATTGTGAAAATTATTCATAAAAAAGGATTTTTTCACTCAAAAAATGAGGAGCCTACTTTCGGATAAATGAGGCTTACGATTAATCAGATGCAAATAGAAACACAAAACCAGTCCTAAATGAAAGAAAACAAGTTGACAAAAAGAATGAATCCAATATTTAGTGATAATATAGCATAATGACAGATTTATAAGCAGTTGTTTGGAGTCCGGTCATTTTTGACCGGGAACACGACAAGAGTGACAGGAGTCCGAACACAACCAGAGGGTTAAGTATACTTGACTTATACTTAGAAAAATTCTAAATTTATTTGAGCTATACTTGTGCTCTGAGAATGTTTTCATTTTTATATGGTAGGGGGGCGCTAGTACACATCTTCTGTATAGAATTTCCAAAACACGGAAACAACAGATGCTTTCACATGTAATCTGACAAGATAATCAGACATCAAACAGCAGCAAAATTGTGTAACGTTATGGAGTAAAATGTTGACCGATGAAGAGGTAATAATGATTGTCAAGCTTTTGGACTCCATCTACGTTTTGATTATCATTCTGAAAACTTTGTTTATTTTTTTATTTATGAAACTTACTCACATTCAAGTGCTTATAAAAAAGAATGCATGAAGCTAGAATACAATGTTTTTGTTTACCCTGTTATTTCTTTTGATGTTTTGTATGTTCAGATTTAACAAAATATATACATTACAAAATAGGGATGTAGTATACTTAAAGTATGATGTAAAGTTCACTTAAAGAAAACTTATGAGTAGTTTAATGAGACCATACTTCAAAGTGTACTAAAACTGCTACAAGTATTTTATTAGTATTTTAATTTAATTTAACTATCAGTATACCTTTAAGTCACTACACTTTTAGTATAGTTGCAGTACATACTAAAAACATGGAGGTAAACTAGTTCTGTACTCAAAGTTTACTACTTTTATACTTAAAGTATACTTAAAAGTATACATTTATACTCTAGAAAGTGGGCCAATTTAGTCCCAAGGAGTACTGAAATAGTACACATACGAGTATACTACTAGTACACTGATATTTGGATAATTACTACATAAAGTATACTTAAACATATACTTGAACTTTGCTTAAGTATACTTAATAAAATAAACTTAAAGTATACTTCTTTTATTAATGCGCCGTTAATGCAGCATTAAGCTCAGTCAGATATTTTACTTTCACTTTCTGTATAGTGAATTGACTGAGGTTAAGATGTTCACCAGCGTAACTCTTGCACAAAGTTTGCACGTTGCTTGTGTGATATCCATTGGCTCACCTTCATGGTTTAAAACAGAAATACTTCCAATATTGCAACACAGTACATCATGTATACTTTCTTTTCATTTTGTTATAATGGGAAGATCTGTAAATGTGTAGAACTACGTAAACTTGCAAAGCTAGAGCGCACACACATGCACAAATAAAAAACAAGCAGGACCGTTTGATAGCAGGTGAGGTCGAGCAGGTAGAGAATTGAAATGAGAAAGGACCCCCCCCCCCAACCCCCCACCCCCCCACAAATGACCCATTTTGAATTCAAAATGGTGAATATTGCCGAACAGTGACAAGTTTGCATCGCTGAACATCAGAAAAACATCAATTTTAAATCCAGCCCTGCCTCCAGGTGTTCTGGGGTCTTCGGGAGGTGAATCTCTTGGTGAATGGCCAGGACCTCCTCAGCGACTCGGAGGAGAATGCGGTGGACAGTGGAACGAGGCATGTCAAACACTCTGGACACCACTCTGTATGATGTAGCACTGGCCAGACAGAAAAGAAACACCAGTGTCTGGATTGTGGCACCCCATCCATGTCATCGTTCACTTCTCAGAAGATCCAGCAGCACTGTCAGGGCCTCCCTGCTCAGCCGAAAATCATTGAAAACCTGTCCAGCACTGGCACATTCGGGTTTATCCTGCAGTACAGGAGTCTGGTCTGATTTGGGGAAAGAAGGAAAAGAGAAATTCTTTAGAGCTATTACAAAGTAATTTGCAGAAGAAATATTGAGATAATTTAGTAAACTACTTTTAGTAACTTAGTACCACATTGGGGAAAAAACTACTAGTCATATTTAAAACCTTAGTTAAAGGGATAGTTCACCCAAAATGAAAATTCCAAACCTGGAACAACTTGAGGGTGAGTAATGATTATAGCATTTTCATTTTTGGGTGAATTATCCTCTAATAAAAAGTATTATCTTGCATACTCTAATATACTTAAGGTATTGAGAGTAAAAGTAAAGGTATTTACTGTATTGTTCTGAAAAATAATTTGTCAGGATGGTTTTGCATTAATATTACTGCTGCACTACTGTGAATGTTGCATTTTACTTCTGAATATATTCAAGGTTGTGAAATTTAAAGTTGCCTACTAAACATACTGTTGGGTAGTTTAATCTGCAACAATGCATCATGTTGTAAAAGACCATATTTTTTGTAGTGTTGCTGTCCTGTGTGGAAAAAATACATAAAACTTAGTATTTCACATTTGTACGAGAATACTTAACGAATGTACTTCCTTACAGTCCACCACTGATTATTTTGAAAATGAAAGTAACGTCTATTGTCAGAATATGAACAAATTGTTGCTAACTATATTAAAGGCTGCATCTGAAGGACTCGGACCGGCCAAACAGAGCACTGTTCAGCTGTCACAGCTGCCACTGAACATTGAGCTGAACAATGCTCTATTTTTTTTTGTTCACAGTTTTGAATGTTAATTTTTATTTATTTATTCACAGTCTACGTATGATCACCATGGTCAAGACAATAAACCAGAGCCGATCCTCCCTATACGCAGAATACGCAGGCTGCATAGGGCCCCCGAAACACCAGGGGGCCCCCTTGCAAAGATGTTTTAATTTTATTTTCGTTTTTGAATTTGGCCAGCTGTTGTGAAAACATGAATGATCATTTATTTTAATGCGGTGCGCTGTCACGCTCTCTATTTAAAAATCTTGTAACGTGAATGTCTTACAGTTTCTTGTTTAAAAAAAAAAAAAAAACGAGTGGAAAGCGTACCGCGAAGAGATACTGTTTCTCGAGCACCTTCCGCGAGCGCGATTTGAGACGGAGTGAAACACGGACAAATGCGTTTCATCCATTCCTCAACACCCACCAACCCACCAACCTTACAAAGTATTTTATTATTATTTTTCTATTTTTACACAAAATGAAGCGATGTGAGCATTATGGAGAATTAAACACTCATGTAATGTCTGTTTCACAAGTGAGACTCAGAACCACTACATACAGTATATCCAGTACCACCCCTCCCTATACAAAGATGTAGTAGAGGTCTGCATTCTCGCGGCTGTCCCGCGCCGACCAGATTTCTTGCGACGCGGATTAAATTCCCGAATAAAATGCGGCAGCGGTCGGTAACTCTGGTGCAATTTGAACGGGAGCGGGCGGTCTAACAATATCCGTTCCCGACGTCCTTTCAGAACAGCATATGTGCACTTTATTCAAGCACTGGTACAGCCTGCACTCCACTGTTATGCACACATGAACCAGTGCTTCGTTTTGCGCAGCATGCACATAACGAGGCTCAGAGCAGGCTAGCCTACCAGTGGTGAATATACGGCCGGCAGACAGAACAGGCAGGTTGTCGATGAGTGACAGAGCAGAATAAAGATGGAGCAAAGTGTGGATGCGTTGTCCTTGAAGAACGTTCAACTCGGTTTTGTTTATATTTTGCTTAGCCTATAATTTTAAATGACAGATGTCGAATTTATTTTAGGGATGTTCATTTCGGTTATTTTTACTAACCGACAACCGACGCTTGTTAACCGATTATTAACCGTTAACCGGCAAGATTATTTTAAATTAGAACAGAATTAAATTAGAAAGAATAAGTGTCTGTGATCCGTTAAAAATACTAACATTTGTTTTCCGGGGATTCATTTTACATGCGCAAAAAGCAGCAAACAACAGAACATGAGGATTCACATGATCATATCACATCACGCACCTGCAGCACTTCTGCAAGCGGAGAAAAACATAATAAAGCTTGGCTCTAATGTGTGTGTGTATATATATATATGTATAAGTTTTTATTGTGAATGTACACAAATAAAAGCAAACCTTTTACAATTCCGATTATCTTCATGAATAAAAGGAGTATTTGCTTCCACTGTTGTTGCCAAGCCCCGCCTTGATGTAATGATTGACAGCTCGGGGGCGTGCTCCGCTCGGAATGCATTTTCAAATCCACAATGACTTAAACTATATTCATCGCGGGGTATTTAATGAAAATGCAATTGAAACGTCATATATGTAAGTGTCAATGCATTTAAGAAAAATAAAAGACATTTAAATCACCGTTTTGCTACCCTTTTGCTGCACCATTGGCTCAGAATGCATTTTGAAACTCTCATTGAATTTTGCTACAATTATCCCGCGGTCTCACGATGAAAATGCAATCCCAAGTGTCCTACCCCTAAATCTAAATGCATTTAGGAAAAACAGCATTTAAATGATCATTTTGCTACAGTTTTTGCTTGGACATGTTAAACATATCTAATCAATTTGGGTAATACATTTTCATTTTAATTTTGCAACTTATAAAGCTTTAAAATATGTTTTTAATATGCATATTAAAACTAGTGTAGAAAATGGCAAACTTAAATTATATAATTGAATTTTCATTTTCATTTTGCACTAAATGTTGCACATACTGTATGTATGGGACAATGCAAATTTAAATACAGAAATACATTGCCATTTTACATATTGCATTGACATTTTGCATATTACATTGCAAATTGAATTTTGCTACACATATGCTTCCATAAAAGGGAGCCAAAGGCCTAATTTCTGCTATTACACTTAGGACAATAAAATCCTTGTTTAATCGCTACTGACCAAACATTTAATTCAGATATCCACTTAATCTTTAATTTTTGGCCACCATTTTGTGAGATGACACAGCCTCTAATTTCTTCAACAAAAAACATGTGAACATCACAACCGTTACAAAAATTAACCATGGTTTTATCGTAGTAAAACTGCTTAAATTTTCTTTTGCGTGATTTCTGAATGCTTGAGACCATAAAATCAATCATGCGACACTATTAATAAAATCATAGCCATAGGTAACTGTCTAGAGCTACATTTGTAATTTCAAAGTTCAAGGTTCAAGGTTCTTGTTTATTTGTCACATACACAATCATACAGGGTATAATCAGTAGTGAAATGTAGGTCAGGACGGGTCCGCTCAATGGACAGTGCAAAAAAATAAAATAAAAGTTGATACATAACACAGGAGAGTATACTGTATATAAATATAGGTAGGAATAAGATAATAAAAAAGTAAACAAACAATAAAATATAATAAGGAGTAAAATGTGCAATGACCTAAAATGTGCAATACAGTCTACTGTGGATTTAATAAATATTAATATAAACAGGGATGTGCATGTCACAGAATGGCCCGTATTCCACCATCACTGATCACCCTCACCTGCACCTGATTAATTATCATGTACACCTGCTCCTCATCATCACAGCTCATCACCCCTGCTCTACTTAAGCTCACTCCTCACTCCAGTCATGGTCTGATCTTGAAGTCATATAGCTGCCAACACATTGTATCTTGAGGATACTATACGGACCTTCACTCTACAAGCGGACTGCTAGCTGAGTATACTTTCCTGCATTACTTACCTGATGATACTTACCCTCTGTCTTCCCTTTCACCACCAGTTACCTGTTCATCTGTGGACGCTTGAGACTCGCTGGCTCTCCAAGATTCCTATCCGCCACTAACCTGCCAAAGGACAGAGACTCAATCTATATCCCAGCTCACTATCCACAATCCTTCCAAGAAAGGACACTTACCTCACCCAAGGACTCTCACCACCGTTGTATCACCCTATCATTGTTAATAAACTCAATATTTTCTACACTAACCTCTGTGTCTGGCAGTTCCGTAACAGAAGATCAGACCTATAACAGAAGATCAGACCAAACCGAAGAAGTTAAGCGGACCACACCGATATGGAGGAGGCTTCATTCATTAGTAGGGCTTATGCAATCCACGAACCGCTGGATTTTGTGAGGGAATTCGTGGCTTTTGCCCTCTCCAGCTCACTAGAGGATCGAGCCCTCAAGATCTTGTTCCGGCTCGGGATCACAGCCCATCACCCCTTGAAGCTCCCAGACACTTCCAGCCTCACCTGGCAGGAGACTGTCTTCAAGTGTCTGGAGAGCCTCAGACCCCGAGTCGGCGTTCCGCCCGAAGCAACGATGATGGTTCCGCCGCCTGAGATGGCGACGATGGTTCCGTCCAGCTCTCCTGAGCCCCTGCTGGTTCCGTCCAGCTCTCCTGAGCCCCTGCTGGTTCCGTCCAGCTCTCCTGAGCCCCTGCTGGTTCCGTCCAGCTCTCCTGAGCCCCTGCTG
>CM041794.1:66475680-66508179 GCA_023376895.1 Aspiorhynchus laticeps | reverse complement strand
GTAACAGCAGATTTTGTGGTTCATCAACAGTTCTCGGTCACTTAGCCTAATTGTGTTAATGTTAAAACAAAAGTTTCCATTTCTAAAATGCTCTTGTGTGTATGAAACAACATTTTACACTGTTTAAGCTGCATGTATCTGCTGGTAATATATAAAGATATTATGTAGGCCTAGGTCTGAATGAAAAGCTCACGAGGAGTAATCACGCTTTATGGAGCTGTATCAACAGTTACATCTTTAAAATTATTGCATGCACCGGTAACACTTTACAATATGGTATCATTTGTTAACATTATTTAATGCATTAACTAGCATTAGTGAACAATGAACAACACATTTGTTACACTATCACTATTTATTAATCGTAGTTATTGTTTGTTAATAATAACTAATGAACCTTAATGTAAAGTGTTACCAGTACACTGTACATTGGAACACATTTTGGACGTACCTATTAGGAGTGCTCCTATGTTTGTTTTCCTGATCCCTCGCTTTTCTCCCCTTCCACACCAGTTCAGTTGTTTGGCTACAGGACCAAAAACCTTGGAGCATATTCTCCATATGGTTTTCTTCAGTGTGTGTCCTCCGCTGATGGATAACC
The DNA here is from genome assembly GCA_023376895.1 of Aspiorhynchus laticeps. Taxonomy (NCBI): domain Eukaryota; kingdom Metazoa; phylum Chordata; class Actinopteri; order Cypriniformes; family Cyprinidae; genus Aspiorhynchus; species Aspiorhynchus laticeps. The sequence continues at coordinate 66,507,578 of CM041794.1, read as the reverse complement.
TGTTCACCTTAAAAATAAAAGGTAATTTCAAAACATTACAGACAAGCACAAACATTATGGCCCTGTTTCACAGACAGGGACCGAGCTGGGTAGTTAGCAATGAAATCCATTACATTACACATTTTAAATAATGTAATCAGACTATGAGTTTAATGAAAAGCTAATAATGATTTAAATCACAATTTAAATAAATATATATATTAAATGTTACAAATATTAAAAATAAAGCATTTTAAAATCAATAAAAAATATTTTATTTGTTTACCTGCATTTCATGTGACCATAACCAATGTCAGAGAACCAATGAACATACAAAAGTGATACTTAATTATTAAAATATTTATTGTAAAATTTCAGGAGTACTTCAAGTAAATATATTAGGTGAAAGAGGATCAAATGACAAAAAAAGTTTGTGAATTTGTGCATTTTAATGTGTTTGAAAGTCAAAAGCCTTCCAAAGACATAGAAATACATGGTTAAACAACCTACAGAGTAATGATTCAAATAAAAATCAATTTGTTCATCATCAGTAGATGCAATGTTCTTAAACCTGAAATTATTTTTGTAAATCCAGTGGTCAAACACTGTGTTGCCACCTGACTAATGACTGATCTCTGTGTGAATATCCACCAAACCTGAAGCCTTTCTGAATGTATATTAGCAGCAGGCTATTTTAGAAAGGAAAATTTAAAAGAGGAAGTGGGGGAAAAAAATTTAATTCTGAATAATCTATTGCTATCATGTAAATAATATTTAATCATTTAATAAAATCCATAAAAAGTAACTGTAGTCTGATTATGAGTATTATAAAATGTAATTTAATCTAATTACAAGTACTTCATTTTTGGAATCTGATTACATAATCCAGATTACATGTAATCAATTACTACACAGCTCTGGACAGGGATTAGTTTAAATCAGGACTATAGGTCTTAGTTTTGCTTTTATAAAAGTGCTGTGTGCATCTTGAGACAAAACAATGGCACTGACATATTGAAAGGTATGTCATTGCAAGTTATTTTCAGTTAAGACCGCTTACACATGCATTTTAGTCTGGGACTAGCCTTAAACCTTCTGTGAAACCGGGTATATAATAGACATTATTTACTTCACTACAACTGTTAAACCTACAAATGTCAATGATTTTTTACCATATTTTGCATCATTGCTTTTTCTGCTAATTGTCTTTCCAGTTTGTCTAGTTCCTCCATGGTTTTGAGAGGAAAGACATCATCCTCACTGTCCACCACCAGCACTGGAGCATTGGAACGGCTGTTAGCTGCAAGGGACTGGACCACTGAAGTTAGATGATTGATCTTCATGTCCAATTCGTTGAGTGCCTCCAGAATTGCCCTCTCAACAGCTGCAACACAGTAGGTTTTTATCTGGGAGATAATTTCTATTAAACTATAAAATGTATAATTTTACAAATGTAGTATTTCAATTTAACGTACGTGTACATTGATTAGTGATGCAGCTCCATCGTCTCACACCAGAAGCACCTGCAAGCACAAAAAGCTCTTAAATGTGATAAAACTAACACGTCATAAAAATTATGTTGCTAAAGATATGGCTACATGCTTAAAGCCTTGGGCTGATGATACATGGGGCAACTTTTTGGGCAACGTTGCTGTCAACAGGCAACCAAGTGAGACACAGGGCCCACGACCGATCTAAAGTATCCAAATAGAAATTTGTTACCCATTCTCAACGGGAAAGTGCCAAAGCAACATTTCTCAAAAAAGTTGCCCATGTGTATCATCAGCCTAAAACAATTTTGTTTTAATGTTTAAAAATGTGTAACTATATCCATTTGATTGCACGTAGTTTCCATGATTAAGATGGATTAAACTGTAAATCACAGGATCCAGAAAAGTAAAAAACACAAAACTAAATTTAGGGAAAGTAAAACTGAATTAAAAAAATGAAACAAAACAAAAACAAAGCAGGCTGGAGCCGGTAGCCTCGTGGGCAGTGCTTCCATATTGTGGTCAGAGGCATCAAACTGGCATGACATTTTTTACATTTGAAAAGTTCCACAATTTTTGTAGGTACAAAATTATTAGTGCCCCAAAGTCATTGAATTTTGCGAATCTTTTTGAACCCAAAATATGAAATTTATGTGATTTGTGCAGAACAAATTTTGGTAGCACTTTAGAATACTGCTCCATGATTATTGGGTCACTAATTTCTTTAGAAGGATTTGTTAATACTTTAGTCATTACTAGTGGGTTATCGTGATCTGTGCTTAATTATATACAAACATTATTTACATTAATACCATATAGTATAGTAGTTTGTATAGTCCTGAAAAAAATAGTAGTTATTGATTAGCTATTAGTGAACTACCTCATTTTCTTGAGCACTATGCTTACTTACTGGTAATACTTTATAATAAGTATACACTAACAAAGCACTTCTAAATAATTTTCAAACCATTGGTTAATTGGTAATCGTTCATAAACTGTAATTAATACATTAATACTGCATATAAATAGTTCTTCATTTATTGTCACTGTAATTAACAATGTGTTATTGTTTAATTATGTTATGTTATGTTATGTTATGTTATGCTCATATGTAATTAGTTAGATAATGCTTTGTTAACAACTTATTAACCATACACATTCCTCAGTTTAGATTGTTACAGAAAATTGGAAAATGTCATTAATTAAGTGCTTTAAACCAGCCATTATTGGACATTAATTGAATTCATATTCAGTGTTCCTTAAAACTTTACTAATACTTTCTGTAAGTCATTTCAGTGTTCCTTAAAATATTTACAAATACATTAAGCACACAAACACACACACATGTTGGGTTTCCATTTTTTTTATGGGGACATTCCATAGAAATAATGATTTTTAGACTGTACAAACTGTATACCTATCACAATAAGAGAAGAGATGACACTGGATTTCACAGCAATTGCACTTTATTAAAGAGCTGCAGCAGTAATGAATAAGCTGGTAGTGAAGCAGGTGGTAAGTAGAAACTTGAGATAATAAATAATAATTACATTTAATTCTCTTGCAAGTGTTGCTGAGGTGGACCGGAGCAGAGGTGAGTAGTCAGGGTAGGTAAACACACAGTAGTGGTTGATGAAACCAGAATGTGGGAGGTTGTGAGAGGTGATTATTTATGTCCTAACGAGCTATTGCAGGTGTATGAGATCAATATACTTGAGAACAAGAATCAGTGGGAGGAGTTTTGATGTCTGGTCCTGGCTGGGTTGCAAAATTCCCCCGTCCCCTCTACTGTTGTTTGGGTGGGGGGGGATCTCTGCTTCTCTGGGTCAAGGATCATCAGGATGAGTGGTAGGGAACTCAGTCAGTAATGAAGGATCAAGAATGTCGTCTCGAGGTACTCAGGATTTGTCTTCAGGACAATATCCTCTCCAGTGTACTAAATATTCCTGCTGATCTCCCCGTCATCAGGAGTCCAGGATGTTATGGACCTTATAGGTGATATCTCAGATGTCTCTGGTAGAGAGCCAGACCTTCTGTCCTGGGTGGTAAGTAGGCATTGCAGTTCTCCTTGCATCGTTCTGGCTTTTGTGTCTCTGAACTGCTTTATGCAGGAGGATGCGAGCTGAGACACAGACCTCCAGAAAATCAATGATTTACAGCTGGAACATCCGACAGCTCACCTGACCAGGGAAAAAGGTGTGTTTGGTAGCTGGTAGCTTTTTCAAAAAAGTGAGAAGGTTTGCTGACTGCCTGGGTTTCCAAAGCCCAGAGAGGTGTGTATTGAGCAGGGCTTGAAAAATATATATAAAAAAAATTCAATCGGTTCACTCCAAGCAGAATCGATATTTTAATGTCTCTGTTCCTGCATTCCTCTGATTATTACCGTTCCGATACCGGTTTGAGTAGAAAAATACCTGTTAATAACATTATTTTTAGGAAATTTCTTTACCTATAATAATAATAATAATAAAAGTACAATGTTTTCTTTACTCAAAAAGAAGAAAAAAAAACAGGAAGAGATCTGGTATCTTAACCCGCTGCGCTTACAGCCAATACAGCATCTTTTCTAGATTTTGGCCAAATGCAGGCTAAGCTGCTATACAAAAGAAAAAATCTGTTAATACTTTAAAGACATTAAAGTATTTTTAAGATATTTAAAAATGTTTGCTGTATTGTTTGCAAACTCACAACACGTATAAAATTGCATTTTGTGTAGGCTTAAAAAACGTGTAGGCTTACATTCGCATTTTATTATTACATTAAAAAATAATGTAGGCTAAATGCCGGTAAAGCAAAATGTTTACAAACATAAACACTGCTATTAGTTCCCTTCTCTCCACAACAAATCCTCTAAAGTTAAGGCTATGCGTTTAGGCTATATAAACGTCAATTCAAAAACAAAATAATTTAATGTGAAACTGATGCCTACCTCTCTCATTCGGCATGAATCCACATGTTTCCATATTCGCAACATATCTGGATGCTAAAATATTATTTATTATGTAATAGGCTTTGTATTTCACTCGCATCGACGTAAAACATCATCCTTCACACAGTGGCGGAGACAGGATGTTTTCATAGGGGTGGCCAGGGAGGGGCCAGCAACCAGTCTGGGGTGGCACAGAAATATTCATTATTTCAATATAAAAATGTGATTGACTATAAAGTATTGGACTGTTTTTAGTGCCTAAAACACAACTGAATACAATTACTTTCTACTAAATTGTAATTGAGATTTTTGTGAATTAGATCAAGTAATGCTGAGTGAACATAACAACTTGTGTATTATTCCTCACCTCCAGGTATTTTAATAAAGGGGATCACTATAGCTTTATTGCTCAGTCAGCTTGATTCTGGTTCTCAAAACCCCTAAAAGCTTGTTCTCCATCATTGCATACTCATTGATGAGACATGCAGACAGTGATAAGAATTGGTAAAAAAAAAAAAGAAAAAAAAAAGGCCGGAAGTCAACAGCACATAAATGCCAGTAAAATTAGTTATTTTATGCATTTAAATGGTTTAATTTTCGTTTGTATTTTACAAATTAAAAAATAAAAACAGTGCATATTTTCTAGTATAAGTGCACTGTGTTCATATTTACTTGTGCATACAAGAAAAACAAAACAAAAAAAAAAACATCAGCTTGCGCCTTATATTGTGATCTCGAATTGCACAATATTTTAGTAGGCTATACGTGCATTTGAGAGACGTTCTTTAATGTGATGCTATACATACATGAATGCACTAATTGCCTTTTTGATAGTTTCATGACTTAACTGACGACAGAACTTTGTATGCTCATAGTTTCTTGCACGCATTATTTATGATGAAGATATAGAGCGTGCGCCTTATATTCGCGTAATGTTGAAGAGTGTGCGCCGTGAACACAGTGACGGCTGACAGGACAGGAAAGTTTGTTTTGCTGATATATAGCCTAACAGCATCTCATCAGACCGCAGTTCACTGTTCTACTGAAGCTCATTTGGTTCCAGTTCCTTTCCGCGCTCGTTTGACCTGCGCCTGGCGCTGAGGCGAAGCTGAAGTGCGCGTCTGAAAAGTCTCCCGTTTTACGTGGTCATAAAGAGATATGCCGGTTCCTCGTCTTAATAAATGTATTTATTGCCAAGAAAAAAAAGTGACAAAAACGCAGTTTTTAGTGGGGTGGCCAAAAGGGTGGCCAAGCTTAGGTCAGTGGTGGCCACGGCCACCCCTGGCCACCCCCTGGCTCTGCCCCTGCCTTCGAAAGCATAAGGATCCATCTGCTCTCTTATTGCTCTCGCAGTACTTTGATGTCATACACTGTCCATTTTGCGCAGCGCCGCTTAAAGTCGAAACGCGCCTAATAATAACGTGACTAAACGAGACGAAATAACGTTATAACATTTAGTTTCGTCTCGTTTTGGTCAACGACAATGAAGAGACATTTTAGCATAGTTTTTATTTTGTAAACCACATTTAGTCTCGTTTTTATTCGTCAACAATATTGCATTATACATTTAATTATAGTCATCGTCACATGACCAGCATTTACGTTGCGTCTCGTCTCGTTTTCGTCACGTGATAAAGGTTCGTTGACGACGATATTTAGTCATAATTTTCGTTGACGAAAGCAACATTAGTGACCACCGGATAGGGCTGAAGATAAGTTCAGCAGAACTGGATTAGGTATCAGGAGAGTGCATTTCAGACAGAGCATCGCTTTTACATTTTTGTGACCAGGAGAGTAGGTGACGGCGAAGTTAAATCTCGTGAAGAAGAGAGCCCAGCGGGCTTGTCTGTGGTTGAAGCACTTCTCATCACAGAGGTATGTGAGGTTGTGTGGTCTGTGATTAATCGAATGGCTGGCCCCTTCCAGATGGTGTCTCCACTTCTCCAAGGTGAGTTTGATTGCCAGCAGCTCATGATTACCTATGTCATAGTTTTGCTCCACCGGAGAGAGCTTTTTGGAATAGAAGGCACATGAATGAAGTTTAGAGGATTTGTCCTGCCACCTTAATAGCACTACCCCTATGCCAATGGTGGAAGCATTGACTTTGACAACAAAGGGAGCTCTGGGTCAGGATTTTTCAAGGTAGGAGCAGTACAGAAGGCCTCAGTTGGTGCCAGATGGGGTCCAGGACAGAGCCAGGTATATTTCTGATCATAGTGGTGAGTGGAGCGCTGATTTTACCGATGTTCTCAATGAATCTCTGATAAAAGTTTGCAAATCCCAGAAAACTGTAGTATTGCCCCTGGCAGCAGCTAATCGCACAGTGCCATGGCTGATGTGGTGGTAATTTTGTTGACAGCTGCTTACTGAGAGCATCCTGCAACACCTATACTTCTGGGGAATTTCTTGTGGTGAGTCAGTGGCTCGGCTCTCGATGGTAGTGGAGTTAAGTATATCTGAGTCATGGTTCTTTGCTGGCAGTTCTTAAAACTGTGGTCATCCCATGCCAAGATCTCAGTGTTTTTCCAGGAGATGTGTGGTGAGGGTTCCTCCATTCTCCCAGGATGACATCCACCATGGATCCCTCCAACAGCATAAACAAAATTTCCTTCCAGTTTCCTACCATCGAGGGAGTTGTGAGGTCTGATGCCGACTGGGTTGCAGATTTCGTGACAATAACCATAACCTAAACATAACCCTACCCCTAATCCTAAACTGATTTATTGTTCATTTTGACAGCACTATGTTATCTATTTATTTTAAAGTGGTTGTGTTTTGCTTTGTGGATAGGCTTAATTTATTTATAAGCATTTTAAGGAACTCCTAATACCAATGCAGTTATTGTTCAAAAGAATTTGGTTTGAAACACTTAAGTAATGAAATCTTCCAATATTCCATGACCTAATCTAAAGTAAAAATGGTAACACTTTACCATTAGAATATACATACTGCAATAAATGTATTGATCATTGTTTTTTTCATGTTTTCAAAAATTAATTACTTGTGATTAATCCACAGCTAGATGTGCATAAATAATAATTCACTCTGCAGTAGTAATTGCCCATTAAAAAATACAAATTACTTACTATTTGTTCTTGCCTGGTGGGTACTTGAGGGCCTCAGTTCAGAGATTGTGTCCTCTGATGGATTGTACAGAAAAATGTTATGTTACCTAGTGTTATTAATTTGCAGTGTATGTGTTTCCTGCATGCGTTTATGAATGTTCTTTTACCTTGAAAGTTAGATGGGTGTTCACCCCAAGCATGCTCTTGGTCATTTTCATTGGACAAGCTCACTGGAACAACTGGAGCTGAGAAAGGTGAAGTTGGTAAGTTGCATTTGCTACCATGACAGTGCATGAAACTGATACACTATGGGCTAGATTTACTAACAGCTTGTGCCAGTGCAAACCGTCTTTTGGCGTTAAAATAGTACTGTCAGGATTTACTAAAGAGGAATAGAGAAGAGGCAGTAAAGAATTAGCGCTGAAAAGGCGTGGACAGTTGTTTTTTGCACCTGACCTTATTGAATATGCATTTGTAGGAGTTTTCCTTTCAGACGCAAAATTTATGGGAGGAGAGTATTAAAATGAATCATGCAATGCGATTTAATAACGTTTGCGCTCGTCAAATTACTGGTATTTGCTCCATTTTCAATGCCCAAAAAGGCTTTTTTTTTTTTTTTTTTTTACTTACTCTGCATTCTTCCTTGATGTGTGGTTGATGGTCTGTGGTCTTGAGAGAGTCTCAGGACAGAGAATGTGTTCTCTAATTATCCAGAATTTTTTTTTGTATTAGCTTGTGTTAGGCTTTGACTCATTTGCAATGAATGTGTTTTTGATTTCCTCCATATACTAATTAATGCTTTTTACCTTGAGTGGTAGATGGGTGTTCTTCCCATGTTTCCAGCTGGTGGTCTGCAAGAAAGAAGCTCTCTCTTAAATGAGCTTAATTTACAGTACAAAAGGTACTCATTCTACTGCTGCAACTGAATTGTGCTCTCTTGCTTTGTATTTTAGCTTATTTAGCTTTACATTCTTGCTTTAAACAAACACATTTTCTGTAGTAACCCTAGATGAAATGCTACGATATTTACCAAAAGTGATATATACAACTTACGTGGTGTTCTTTCTTGCTTGCCACTTGAAGGTCTCAGCACAGAAAATGCATTCTCTGATGGATTGTACAGAAAATGCTGAATTACCAAGTGTGAGGCTGTCTCGTGTGTGCAATAATTGTCCTTTTGATTTCTTTTACCAAATATTAATTAATGCTTTTTTTTTTACCTTGAATGTTAGGTGAGTGTTCACCCCAAGCATCTTGTGACTCGTCTGCCTGGGAGAAGCTCATGGGAACATCTGGAGCTTAGAATGATGGTACTGGTAAATTTTGTTTGTAATGAAGTAATTTTACATGACATTTTCATTTTTAACGGCTGGTTTTCATTCATTAAAGTCTTGCAACTTCTGACATTAGGCAGAATAAGCACATGACTAAACATCTACAGTGTGTGCATAATTATTACGCATGCATATATCTGATCAATTTTTTTTCCAAGATAATTTTACCAATTACAAACCATATCACATAACCACAAGCTGAAGTGTCATGAAACAGATGAAGACTGATTTTTTTCAAAAGTTTTATGGATAGGTTTTATGGATTGGATATAGATAGTTCAAGTCAGATGACAGCAACGGTGACGAGAGAGTCATGGTGTGAGCTGCTTCTAACAATGAGCAAGACAGACCTTTCAGGGTAAGAGATGGACTTAAAATGAACTCCCAAACCTTACTGCCAGATTATGGAGACAAATTTTTCAAACAGTGGTACGCAGAGCCGATCCTCCCTATATGCAGAATATGCAGGCTGCATAGGGCGCCCGAAACACCAGGGGGCCCCCTTGCTCTCAAAGATGTTTTAATTTTAGTTTCGATTTTGAATTTGGCCAGCTGTTGTGAAAACATGAATGATCATTTCTTTTAATGCGGTGCGCTGTCATGCTCTCTATGTACAAATCTTGTAACGTGAATGTCGTACAGTCTCTTGTTTGAGAAAAAAAAAAAAAAAATGAGTTGAAAGCGTAGCGTGAAGAGATACTGCCTCTCGAGCTCCTTCCGCGAGCGTGATTCGAGACGGAGTGAAACACGGACAAATGCGTTTCATCCATTCCTCAACGGGAATGCGTTTCCTGGCTATGGAAGGCTATTATTAAATTTGTCTTTACATGTCACGTGTACAGACGAAATAACGCCTGTACACGTTATTGCGTCTACACGCGTTATTTCGTGTACAGACGTTCTGACGTGTAGACGCGCACACAACACAAGTTTTCCGGTGTCAAAATAAAAGTCCACTTCCACTAGCACTGCAAACCCTACACTTTTTTCTAATCTTTAACCTAAATAATCTAAATACTAAATTGTGTAGTATAACATAATTTTTGGATTAATAAATACAATAATTATATTAATAAAAAATAAAAATTAATACATTTATAATTAATACATTCTTTTTTTTAATCATGGCGCCCCCCGAGGCAGACTTGTTTGCGCGCTCCCCGCTCGAATGCTGTTTTTTTTGTTTCTTGTTTTCTCTGCAGCGCACAAATGCAATGCACTGCTAACATACAACAGACAGGCATTGCTGGACATCGCCAATTCAGCCAACCATTTATACCACCGGAACTACAACTCATTACTCGCTCCTGCAACCACCGCCACCACCCCCATGAAGGCCTCGAAGAAGCACCTAGCTCGAGCGAGGAAGCTGACCCGAGGAAAATGCTCTGTTTATAACAGTAATCTTGGGGGGTAGACTCATTTAAATTAATGTAATCCTCTGGTTTTAGCCAGGTCTCTGTCATACAGAGAACATCCGGGTTATGATCAGTAATTGTACCATTTACTAAAAGTGCTTTTGTAGAAAGGAACCTAATATTTAATAAGTCAAGCTTTATCATTTGTTTCTCTGTATTGAATACATTTTTTATTTGTTGAACATCAATTAAATAGTTACTCTTAAGTTAGTTTGCTCTTTCTAGTTTGGGTAACAGACACAGTCTCTATAGTGTGATATCTAGGTGAAAGAGTCTATGTGCTGAGAATTAACTGATTTCTGTGACATGAGGCAGCTAGCAGATGGTCGGTTTAGCCAGTCTGTCTGCTTCCTGACCTGCTCCGTTTCCCAAAAGCATCATAAACCTAACGCATTGCCACTAACTTAGGCTCACAAAGCTTTTGGGAAATGCAGCCCTGGGCCCCATTTACAGCATTACAGAAAGCCATACAAATACAAGTGAAAAATTAAGACATCGATTCCCTCTAGGAATTAGTGGGAAACTTTTCAGATTTTCAAGAACTAAAATAACTGAATATTGTTACTTTCATGATTTGTGTACAATTGTATTTACTATGTGTGTGCTCTGTGTTTTTCTTTGTTGTCTGCTTGACAGGCTCATGAGTACCACCTGACTCCTGTTCAAGCTCGTTAAGTGGGGTACAAAGGAACCCAGAGAACTGCAGTCCAGGGAGTGAGGCTGAGGCGTTCCGTGTTCAGAGACACTATCATCCTCTGGTCCCAGTGCTGTTGTCGCTCTATAGCAGGGGTTCCCAAACTCGTTCCTGGAGCCTCCCCAACACTGCACATTTTGCATGTCTCCTTTATCAATCACACCTGATTCAACTCATCAGCTCATTAGTAGCAACTCCAAGACCTGAAATGGGTGTGTCAGACAAAGGAGACATGCAATGTGCAGTGTTCTATAGTGTTCAATCTTGCTTTGCTTAGTGTTGAGGTAAATCTGTGATTTGTGCTTCAGTTAATTTGTCTTTCAAACAATTTGAGCTGCCAAAGTGCCCCAGTTACCTCTGCTGTTCCTTAGCTGTTAGTGTTGTAAGCTGTTGAGTGGTGCAGAGTGCTTCAGTGTTTTTTTTTTTTTTACTCATTTAAGAGGGAATATTTCTTGTAAGGAAGTGGATGCCTTTTCTTTTGAATGCTGCAGTTTTCTCATGTGTTTAAGTAGAAGAGAGAGTCAGGGAAGGATCTCTGTAATTTCTTTTCTTTTGGTAGGCAAGTTATTCCTTAAACCTATAGTATGCATATTTTTATTTTATTGTTTTGGCCTTTTCCCCTCCTGACGCATTTGTTTGATTATTTCCCATTTTCTGTCTTGTGGTGAAATATTGTTTGATGTTTTTGTGGTGTTTGCAGTAGAGTCACTGAAATCATGATGTACTTATGTAAATAGTGTTAGTGACAGCAAGAGTACTATGACCTGGAAATATTTTTGACATTGGTCCCCCAAGCACAAGCCAATAGTGTTACCACCATAGAAATACTGTACTGGGTGAAGTCAGTGAAAGTGGGACACTTTTTGGTATTACAGTTTTCACCCAACAAACACACTTTCTCACTCATGAAATATAGACCAAAAAGAAAACACTATGCTACACTGGGCAAAAAAATCTGTAAAAAAACAGAAAAAGTACTTGCAGCTCATTACCCAGGCTTTGTACTGTAATTAAAAATAAATAAAAAACAAAATAAAATTGTCTCAACTCACGATCTCCTGGTTCCCTGTGATAGAGACTCGATTCAGTTCCCTGCCGTGTCACTCCAATTGGATATCACTTCAAGTCACTCACCTGGTTCTCATATCACTCCCTCTGCTTATTGTCAATAAATCCATTGTATTTCCACTTACCTGTTTCTCCTGGCTCTGTTTGTGACACATACACTGCCTGGCAAAAAAATAAAATGTTAACTCTGCAGTAGAGTTACACTCTTGGGACACTGCACTACGTACATCATTTGCATGTCCTTTACAGCCTTGCCGGTTAAACTTGTAATTTTTCATTCATTTCTGACAACTGAAGCGCGCACACACGCTGAAAAGCCTATCAAACAGCGCCTGATCACTGGACTAAGCTATCTTTTGCGTCTGATTGCGCTAATCCTGTCAAAACACTCAAGGTTTACAAATAAACAGTTAGTTTCGTCTAAAGTGAAAGTAAACCGTTAAGGGGGAAAATGGATGAGTGCCTGTATATTAGATGCGTGCAGCGTGAACACAAAAGAAGATATTTTATTTTATGTTTAATTCAATCAATTTAAGTCAGATTCTTGAATGCTGCTGCTTAAATACACCTACTGTACCAGAAAAATGGTTGGGGCTGGAGATGAGAAGCTACTCATAGTCTCACTCTCCCTTTTCCCCCCTCTCCCCTTAACCCTTAGACTTAGACTTTCTAAGTGGAAATTGTAACAACAGTAAATAGTAACCATTGCACACAATTTTCTGTGTTCTCAGGCAGTACTTTTAACCACAATGCCAACTATACCACATACATTTGAGACCAGAGCACAGTCTCCATCCACAATGCAATCTCTTTCAAGGTCAACATCTCCCCCAAGGTCACCATCTCCGCCAAGGTGACCATCTCCAAGATCACCATGTCCGCCAAGGTCACCATCTCCACCTGGAAACACAGTTTATATGCCATCTAGTCCAACACAGTCTATGAATATGTTGGAAGGGTAAGTCTGTATGTCAGATTGTCTAACAAAAAAATTTACCACTGACAAATATTTGAGCAGTTAACAATAGGGGTGGAACGGTTAATCTTACTCATGGTTCGGTTTTTAATCACAGTTTTAGAGTCACGGTTTCTGTACGGTTCAGTATGTGCTATGTTTAGGGAAAAACTATACTGTCAAATAAATCTAGATAGATTATTCTTATTTTCTTTACCTACAAGCAACAGCACAAATAATTACAATAGAGTAAAGATAAAAATAAATTAAACAGTGATTTTCAGGTTATTTTAGGTAGGTCTAACATTAGTTTTTTTATTCATACATATTGTTAAGAACAAAGGAACTTTGAAAAGAACTAACCGGCTGATCGCTGAACGTCTCCGATGTTCTGCACTTCTTGCAGGAACTGCTCCACAACATCATTTCATCCGCAGCGTCTAATTCAACGAGCCTTCCGCTCGCCCACTGCAGACTTCTTACCATTGTCTGTAATCTATTATAAAAATAGAGCACAACTGCACAATGATGGATTGTTTATCTGCCTGAAATGAACTATAAACAAAAGAAAAACGTATAACGATAACCCATAACGTTTCCCTCAGTGCCTCAGTCACTGTAGTAAATCTTTGTAAAAACCTTATGACTTACCTAGAAATTACAGACTGAATTGTATCCTCTTCCACATTATCTGAAAGACATAAGTGAGCACATTCTTGAAAAACGCGTTTACAGTTGTTTACAAAATTCCTCAACGCCATGACTCTACTGCATGTATTTTGAAATGCCGCCTCTTTCTAGGTTGTAATACAACGTCATTATCATGTGACTATAGATAGTGCTGACATATCCGGAAAGAGAATGACATACGACCAAGTGCGTTGGTACGTATGTTGGTACGTCACTTTTAAATGTATTATTTATTAATGACAAGTCATTATGTTGAGATTTCTGTGACTATTATATGTTTAATCAATTTTATGCAAATTTGGATGATTCCGGCCTTGCCATTGGCCAAAACACTAACGTCTGTACACAAAATAACGCGTGTAGACGCAATAACGTGTACAGGCGTTATTTCGTCTGTACACGTGACGTGTAAAGACAAATTTAATAATACGGCCTTCCATACCTGGCAACCATGTGCACGCGCGCCCTCTCCACTGTGTCTGTGTGGATTAACACGCTTGCTTTCTGAAAACACCAGTTAGATTGCAGTTTAGCGATCTCCACTTCAATATTCTATTCTCAGAAAAGTGTAATTCATCAAGTGTTTATTTATGAGAGAGAGAGAGAGAGAGGCTATGTATGTATGAATTACCACCGTATTAACAGTGAAGCTGTGGCTTTAATTCTTTAGAAACAATGATGTTACCAGCTCCTTGTTGAAAAAGATAATGTAGCTCTTGAGCGGTAATGCTATTTTATTGATAGAGTTGCGGGGCAGCGCTAAAAAGTTTGTTCCTGAATGTCTGTGTGCGGCCGCAACGTGATCTGTGTGAGTGACTGAGCGTGTGTGTGTGTGTGTGTGTGTGTGGGTGAGATTCAGTGAAGACAGCGCATTAGTTTAGAATGCTTCTAATTTATTTTTTTTTAATGTAGAATGCTTTAATTTGTGCAATGATAACCTACCAGCAATGTTAAGATGATTTTTTAATATATTAATATGAGTACATTACAATATAAATTTATTAGAACGAGTACATTATTATTTATGGGCTTAAAAACAAGATACAAGCAATCAGAATATTGTACCTGGTAGGGAGTGCCCAGTGTAAACATGAACCCAGTGTAAACATGAAACATATGTCATTGCCTATATTGTACTGTGGTACAGTTATGGAGGCCCTTCATAATGCAGAGGTTAACTGCCTGCTCTGCCTATAGTTAGCAATGGCCCTATACAGGGTTCCTGCAGGATTTTTAAGCTCAAATTTAAGACTTTTTTAAGACCTGCACAAATAAAATTAATACCATATGAGCAGGGTAGGGCAATGCCTATGGTAATATATTAAACTGTAAAATGACAGTAAAAAGCATGATTTACAGTTCAGATACAAGTTTTCAGGAAAACAAAACGTTTTATAAAATAATACACTTCACATTTTTTTAAGAAAATGGATGAGTCAAAAGTATTAATTATATTAATTTAAACAATTATTATCAATAAATTATTATATTAATTAAATGACATACAAACACATTTTACTGTTTAGATTTTTATAATGAATTATCTTCTTATCGATTCACTAGTTCACATTTGCAGCTCTGCATGTTTGCATAGAAACATGAGTTGATTTTCACATTGGTCTGAACAAAAAACAACCCAATGTTCCTGCCGTACCGGAGGCTGCAGTTCTAGGACTACATTACTAGGACCATATTTTTTGGGACAGCGCTATCTACTCCAACATCAAACAAACAGATGCAAAGACTAGATCCATGGAAACTATTAATTTGTTATCTTTCCATCTTATTTTTAATGTAAGAGCTAGCGTGAACTGTTTGAGAGGGAGTCAGCAATCTCCATTAAGCCTTTTTAGCTGTGAAAACAGTTAATTTTGATGCTGGATGTTGTAAATTAGTATTTGTATTTAAATTATTTTACATTTATTAAAGAACTAATAATCACACTAATTTGTACCGCAATTGTTTTACCGTTTACTTTACTTCAAGTGTGTCACACATCAGACGTGAAGCGCTGCGGTTAATGAACTGAAGTCTCGCACAGACAAGTCTTCCTTTCCAAGAAAACTGAATTTAAAACCAGAATATATTGAAATAAATTAGGTTAAATATTTCAAGAGGGTTACCAACGGGTATGTTTAGGGTTAGGAGTTGGTTTGGACAATAATTAAGTGTATACAATTAAACAACTACATAATTCCTTAAAAATAATAATATAGAGAATTGAATAGCAAGTGTTATAATGTGTGCTCGCTTGATGCGCTTGTGGCTGGGATACAGAGCTGCTTGGCGCTTTCGTGACATGTCACGTGACGCCAAAGGTTTGGGGACATCAAGTAAGTTACGTTGCTACGTAGGCCTTCGTATTGTAACCTTATCAAAGAACCTAATAAAATATGAAAATAGATATTCAATATAGATATACAATTAAACAATTACATAATTCCTTAAAAATAATAATATAGAGAATTGAATAGCAAGTGCTATAAAATAGTATGAGCCACTAATATTTAGTCATTTAGCAGATGCTTTTATCCAAAGCGACTTACAAATGAAGTGACAATAGAAGCAATCAAAATCAACAAAAGAGTAATGATATGCAAGTGCTATAACAAGTCTCAGTTAGCTTAATGCATTACATTATATAATAAATAAAAAGAAAACGGATAGAATACAAAAAGATTAGACAGGCTAGTGTTAGTTGTTTTGTTTTTAAGAAAACAAGCTGTAAATGGATAGAGTGCAAGTCTAAAAGGGACAAGTTTTTTTTTTTTAAAGAATAGAATTAGAATAGAGAGTGCTAGAGTTCGAGGGTCAAATAAAGATGGAAGAGATGTGTTTTTAGCCGATTCTTGAAGATGGCTAAGAACTCAGCTGATCGGATTGAGTTGGGCAGGTCATTCCACCAGGACAGAACAGTTCATTTAAAAGTCTGTGAAAGTGATTTTTTGTCTCTTTGGGATGAACAATAAAGCGACATTCATTTGCAGAACAGAAGCTTCTAGAGGAACATAAGTCTGAAGTAATGAATTTAGGTAAAGAGGTGCAGAGCCAGAGGTGGTTTTGTAGGCAAACATTAATTCCTTGAATTTTATGCGAGCAGCTATTGGTAACCAGTGCAGATTGATAAAGAGAGGTGTGACGTTCTTCATTCTTTCTTACATTCTTTTTGGCTCATTAAAAATTAATCTTGCTGCCGCGTTCTGGATTAATTGTAAAGGTTTGATAGAACTGGCTGGAAGACCTGACATAATACATACATACAAAAAAAAAAAAAAAAAAAAAAAACTATAGGGTCCTAGAAATCCGGTTCTGAAACTACGGCCTCCAGTATTGCATGAATACCCTACTCACAACAACAGCCTTATTGAACATGCAGATTCATTCTCTGCCAGCAGGAGGCGCTTTCGGAACTGTTTCCGCGGTAACAGCAGAACACAAAGCAGAGCAGCACTGGACTTTGAAACGTGCAGCGCTCATATTTATTTATAGCTTTTTGAAGTTTAATCGTCACATTAAGCTGCATCGCGATTCTGGTCTGTACCCAAATTTAAGACCTCTTGAAATCATAATTAAGA
Source organism: Aspiorhynchus laticeps (assembly GCA_023376895.1). NCBI lineage: Eukaryota > Metazoa > Chordata > Actinopteri > Cypriniformes > Cyprinidae > Aspiorhynchus > Aspiorhynchus laticeps. The sequence goes on along the minus strand of CM041794.1, from coordinate 66,490,381 downwards.
CAATTTAAGACTTTTTATGACCTTAAATTTGATAAATTAAATTTAAGACTTTTTAAGGACCCGCGGGAACCCTGGGCCAGAGCGCGCTCTGGCGTGACCACAGCCCTCATTTGGGCTGAGTCGAAAACTGTTCCCAGGACCGATATCTGTTGGCTGGGGGACAGTGCTCTCTTGGCAAAGTTGACCCTGAGTCCCAGGCGGATTAAGTGGCTGAGAAGGAGGGACCTGTGCGACAGCAATTCCACCTCTGTCTGGGCCAGAATGAGCCAGTCATCGAGGTAGTTGAGAATGCGGATTACCATCTGTCTAAGAGGGGAAAGAGCCAAGGCCCACGTCCATGCACTTTGTAAAGTGTGGGGAGCCAGGGACAGTTCAAAGGGCAGGACCGTGTACTGATAAGCCACACCCTCGAAGATGAATCTCAAGAATGGCCTGTGATGGGGGGGCTATCTGGATTTGAAAGTAAGTGTCTTTCAGGTCCAGAGAAAAGAACCAGTCCCCTGGGCATATTTGCGAGAGGATCTGTTTCAATGTAATCATCCTGAATAGCCGTCTCATGAGGTCACGGTTCAGGAGCTTGAGATCGAGGATGGGCCGCAGGCCGCCATCCTTTTTGTGGACGAGGAAGTAACGGCTGTAGAAGCTTGACTCGCTCTGGGCTGGAGGAACCGTTTCTACGGCGCCTTTTGCCTGCAAAGTCATCACCTCGGAGCGCAGGACGTGTGCGACCTCGCTCTGAACAGAGGTGGGAACCACGCCACTGAAGCCCGGGGGTCTTCAAGGGAATTGCAGTGAGTTTTATTATCCCCATAACCCAATCTGACACTCCGGGGATGGCCTGCCAGGCCTCGGCCTGCGTGACAAGGGGTTGGATTGTCTCGAGTGATTTGTCGCCGTACGGGGACGCACCACTCGCAATGTGTGGAAGAGGAAATTTGCTCTCCTTTTGAAAATGTTTGTGTTTTATTTTTTCCCGCTATCACAGCAGTAGGCCGTTTGGGCGCTTGAAGGGGCCCAGTGACTGCAATAAACACATCGCCCTCGGCACCCGGAACTGGACGGGGTGGTAGGAGGTTCAACCGAGGCAGCTTTGGGGATGGTCCAGCGACCGCGGGACTTAGCCCCCTCCTCTTCCTGTCCCATAGATCAGGATGACACCTTGGGCGTCTGGTCCAGCACTATCTTGGGCCGGGGTTCCGAACGAGCCGAACGAGAGCATTCTCAAGGCACAGGCTTGGGCTGGGCAGCCAGTGACACAGTCTTAGCGAGCTGAGGAGTCCCTAAACTGGCTGTGGACCTGCCAATCGCCTGGGCCGTGGTTTTGGTGGTGCGCAAAGCCAGGTCAGTCGCACTACGCAGCTCATTGAATGCTGCGGGTTCTGGGCCAGACTCGTCCATGCAGCGGAGGAGTTTGGCCTGAAAGACCTGGAGGACCGCCATGGAGTGAAGCGCCGAGGCCGCTTGTCCAGCCGATGTGTAGGCACTAGTGATGTGCGGGTCGGGTTTTTTTCCAACCCGCGGGTCCCGCTTTTATGAAATTATTTGGCCCGCCCCAGCCCGCCCCGCACCACTGTATCTATTTTTACAACCCGCCCCGCCCCGCCCCGCACCCGCGACCATTAAATAGACATACTAGGCATTGTAATGTAAATGAAAACAGCCTTTATTTCAGACTGAAAGTGCTTGGAAACGTCGCCCTGTAAACTGGCAACAACATACGATTATGAATATGAACCATAAATCAGGTCATATTAATAACAAGATAATGATAAACATTTTCAACATTTACAAAGCAGCGTTTGTATTCATCTAATAGGCTAAACAATTTTTTATTTCAGATTTGTATAGGCCTACAGTTTACAGCCTACGCTACATAACCACTGAACTTTTGTTTTATTTAACACACGGAAATGTTCATTTAGCTTTTTTACATTCGCTGTGCAAAAAAAGAATGGCATCCACTGTACCGGGGTTTAATCTATTACACCTAGACTCCAGCACCCGGCCAGCAGAGCTGAATGTGCGCTCACTTGATGCGCTTGTGGCTGGGATACAGAGCTGCTTGGCGCTTTCGTGACGTGTCACGTGACGCCAAAGGTTTGGGGACATCAAGTAAGTTACGTTGCTACGTAGGCCTTCGTATTGTAACCTTATCAAAGAACCTAATAAAATATGAAAATAGATATTCCCAAATATTTAATATTGGCTATAGGGAATTGCACGCAACATGGATTTTTTTTTATTTATTTTTTTAATGACCCGCCCCAACCCGCCCCGCAAATAAAGTGACAATTTCTTGACCCGCCCCAACCCGCCCCGCGGGTTACCCGCGGGGTCCGCGGGTTATGAGATGACCCGCGCATCACTAGTAGGCACGTCCAGCGAGAACTGAGGTCTTACATGGCTTAGACGGGTGGGCGGCCTTTGCCGTCCAACCGATGGCCGTGGGCGGGGAAAGATGTGTGCCACCGACTCATCGAGAGGAGGCATCTTCTCGTACCCTTTTTCTTCAGCGCCATCTACGGAGGTGAGGGCGGATGAAGAGAAAGCACGCTGGCAGGCCGAGTAGGGGGCGCGCCACGACCTGGTGAGTTCTTTGTGGACTTCAGGGAAGAACGGCGAGGATCGCTGATGAGGGGCCTGACGGCACCCCGGCAGGAACCACTCATCCAGGCGACTGCCGGTGGGCTCCTCCGGCAGAGACCACTCCAAACCAAGCTCATCCACAGCTTTGGACAGGACGTGGATCAGTTCAGCGTCCGTGCCTGGCTTGGGCCAGCCAAAAACCTGCTATCATATGCTTCATTCTACTGGTCATCTTCAGCATGCACAGCTCAAAACAGAAAAGCAGAACATTAATAACTACTGTCATATAGCTTATAATGCATAACGTTATAATGAGAGCATTAGTGTAAATTATTTTGTGAATTATTAGGGTTTCGCTGACATTTAAAGCTTTTAATCAAAACATAAAACATTATTTACCCCGTTTGTATCTGCGAGGTGCCCGTTACACATTGTGTGTTTAACGTCAGTATTTATGACTGTTGAATGTCTGACTACTTGACTCTTGGTAATGTATTATGCCCCGCCCCCAAACATATGATTCGACTATCAGTCGACTATCGGCATGATTCGAAAATCCCGATTCGACTATGAAAATCCTTAGTCGGGGACACCCCTACATTTCAGGTATTTGATCACTTTTGACCACGAACAACACAAGTGTGACTCCCAAGTTAACACTACCAGAGGATTAAAATACTTTCTCTAATATATAATTAACAAGAAAAGGAAGGAAGACAAACTGCTTAGTATTGTTTATTTCAGCAAATAAATTAGAAAGGAAACAGTACATACAAGCTGCTGGTAACACAAAGAATGAACTGTGCTGATAAAAATTGTAAAAAGTCAGACCTGCGCATAACTAGAATAATATTTCCATGCTTTTCCTGATCATAAATTTAAAGTTGCCTGGTATTTCCAGAGTTCTACAATCAGTACACTTATCAAGATGTTACAACATTCAATTGAAACTGATCACATAATGAGCTAAAATACACTTACAAGCAATGGGAACAAGTCATTTTGTTCAGTTTGCCAATTTATTTATAAGCTTCCAGTTACATTGTTACATTCCACAGCAAAGTAGAAGTTTGACTAATATTTTGATTCAGAGGAATCAACACACTGAATTAAATGACACCGCTATAGTTGAAATTAGAGGGAATCTACCGCAACCACTCAATATTTGAAACTATATAAAAAAAAAAGATGGTCAGGTATGGTCACAGGAGTTCATATGCACAAAAAATAAAAATATATAAAAACCTTACGGTGAACCATAAAGAGGTGAAATATGCAGAGAAAAGAAGTAAAAAAAAAAAAAAGTAGTCACGAAGGTGACAGTCAGATGTCCACATTCGGCTGCGGTGTGAACATAGCCTTGATTTCACACATTATTTTTTTTTTCTTGTCATACGCTTTAACAAAGAACACAAACATGGTCTCATATTTGCTTGACTTTTCACATGTATCTGTAAGTGTAATGGGAGAAAATGTTTTATTATACTGACTACACTTGAATGTCTTCCAAAATGATTGCGCAGATAAATGTAGAAATTATTCATTTTCCTAAACCGTGTCACTCTGCGGAAAACAGCGATTACTTTACAGAATGAGTTTGAAAATGGCGTTTCATGCTGCTTTGACATGTGAAACACTTCTCACACTGAGGACACTTGTAAGGCTTCTCTCCAGTGTGAACTACCTTGTGAATCTGAAGGTTTATTTTAACAGTGAAACTCTTTCCACACTGTTCACAGGTGAAAGGTTTCTCTCCAGTGTGAACTCTCAAGTGAACCTTGAGGCTTCCTTCATTTGAGCAAGTCTTTCCACAGTAATGGCACATGAAAGGCTTTTCTCCGATGTGAATTTTAACATGATTCTTAAGATGTTTCCTGTCTGTGAAACTCCTGTCACACTGATGACATTTAAAACAGTTCTCTCTTGAGTGCATCTTCGTGTGATTATTTAGGTTTTCTTTATATCTAAAACTCTTTCCACACTGATCACATGTGAATGGTTTCTCTCCAGTGTGACTTCTTATGTGAATCTTAAGGTTATCTTTGAGCCTGAAACTCTTTCCACACTGAGGGCAGGTGAAAGGTTTCTCTCCAGTGTGAATTCTCATGTGGGTATTAAGGTTTTTTTTCTGTGTAAAACATTTTCCACACTGAGAGCATATTAATGAATTCTTTTCAATGTGAATTATCATGTGAGTCGTAAGACCTCCACTAAGTGAGAAACTCTTCCCACACAGTTTGCATGTGTAAGGTTTCTCTCCAGTGTGAACTCTCATGTGAGCCTTAAGGTGACCTTTCAGTGTAAAACTCTTTCCACACTGAGAGCAGGTGTAAGGTCTCTCTCCGGTGTGAATTCTCATGTGAGCTTTGAGGTTTTTTTTACGTGTCAAACATTTTCCACATTGAGGGCATATTGTTGTTTTTTTAGTTTTTTCACATGAGGTCTTTTTATTCTGTGAGCAACTAATTGATGTTTCTTCAGTTTTGAAATCATGATGTTTTTCATTTTGATCTTGCTCTTCCATTTCATTCAGTTCTGGACTCTCCTCTTTCATCGCCATCAGGTCTGAGGTGAAAAGAGACAAATACAAGTAAAAACCAGTCTCATAGCATAAAGCAACAAACATCAAAACATTTAGACATGAAAAGCATCAAATCCAAACATATATCCTGAATCCTATACCTACTAAACTACTGAAAGAGGTGTAACCAGTAGTCTCAGAACCTCCTGTCAATATTAATTATTTGCTTTCTTTAGGATCTCCACCTATCTAGACCTTGATGGAGGGATGTACCATTACATTGTTTTCCACAATTACGGTTGGCTGTTGCACTCAATTTGTTTTGTTGTTGCATTCACACATTGTTTTGTTGACAATCATAGCCTTCTTTCACCTTATAAATGTTGAGGAGTCAACAAATAAGCTCTACCTGGTTCAAAATTCAGCAGCTAGAGCACTTACTATAGTCACACTATAGGCGCGTTTCCATTACCCTTCAAACTGCACAAATTGAAATTGTGATATAGTGATGTGCGATATGACCATTTTTGATCGTGGACAATAAAAATGTCTCCATGATCTGCTTTTGAAGAAATATCTTAGTATCGTGCTACAGCGCACGTTCTATCAGCTGCAGTTCTGGCGCTGCCGTATCAAGAGACTGTACAATCAATGCGACATACATTCACATCAGTGTTAACTCAGCAGTAGAGTTACTCTCACGAAACACTGCACTTATTCACAATCACAAAAGTACATGATTTGCGTGTGTTTTAAAGCCTCGCCGGTTAAGCTTTTAATTTACGCGCTGGTCTGACCTGCGCTTTTTCTGAGCACATAAACCTGAAGTGTGCGCACTAAATAAACTGTCTAATAGCACCTGATTACTGAACTAAGTTATCTTTTGAGCTAATACTGTCAAAACACACAAGGTTTACATATAGACTCAGTTGGTTATGTCTAAAATGAAAGTTAACAGTTGAGAGAAACGGACACGCGCCTGTGTATTAGATGCGTGCAGCTCTTAAAGGGACAGTACTAAACATGCAGCCGAGTGACATTAAAGGGATAGTTCGCCCTAAAATGTAATTTCTGTCATTTACTCACTCACATGTTGTCCCAAACCTGTATTAATATCTTTCTAGTGCTGAACACAAAAGAAGATATTTTGAAGAATGTGGAAAACCAAACAGTTGCTAGTCCACATTGACTTTGATAGTAGGAAAAAAATCCTATGTAAGTCACTGTTGACCAGAAACTGTTTGGTTTTCCACGTTCTTTAAAATAGCATGTATGACAGAATTTTTATTATTTAATGATAAAACAACAAAACACAAAAGAGAAAAAAAATAACACTACTCTTGACTGAAAAAAATAATACAGTTGCTTTAATAGGAATTAGTCTATATAGTGTTTTATTTTTATATTTGTTCATTCAATTTCTTGAAATTCTCTTGCTAAATACACCTATTGTAGCCTACCTGAAAACAAAACACTGTTTATTTTATTTGTATATTATGTGTATTTGTAATGTGTATCTTTGTTCTTATTTGTTAATACCAAATATAAAATAATGATAAAGATTAAAAGACTTTGTACGCTCAGGTCGCACATGCACACTAAAGTTGTTTTGCAGTAATCATGTTTTCCCACAAAGAAAAGAGACAGACAACACCAATAAAATAGCGGAGACTGCAACAACAAATGCTCACATTGACGAGCGCTTGTGAGCGAGAGGGTATGAGACAGCTCAGCTTTGGTTTAACCCTTGTGCATCAATAAAACAAAAGTTACACTTAGGTTCATAGTGGACAAAAATGGCCATGTAAAAAAAACAGTCATTAAATTTGGAAGCTTGGGAGCACAGAGTTAAATTTGGTCTCATTTTAAAGAAGACCCATGGCAGATGATTGTTGAAATAAAAAAAGTTTAAAAAGTGAAACCAAAAAAAAGTTATACAGGTTTAAGTTTATGAAAATGATTTATGAACAATATTTTATGAATATTTTATATATGAAACATGTTGAACTCTAAACCTGCTAGAAGATCAAAGCCATAAATTTAAACAAGTTGTGTTCCAAATTTGAGGTTGATATCTCTAAAAATGAGCTTTCAGTAAGATTTTGTTTGGGCGCAGTACCAAATTTTCCCCATTAGATGCCAGCAAAACTCCACTGGTGCACACAGTGGTTGGATTTGTGATTTGCAGTAGAGTTTCTCTCAATTTTTACAAGAACACACACATACACAATTTTTTTTAATGACATACATACAAACCATACTCTGACATCCATACCAACACACACACACACAATTATAGCTGCATTATTTATCCAATTGGCTCTATAATATGCAGAAGCAGAAAACAGGAATAAAGCAAGTATTTGCTTTATAGACCCTTTATCATTATGTTTAAATCATGTAACGTGACTGTCGTAATATACAGGACGTGCTTGAGACAAAAAAAAAAAAAAGTTTGTATTGAAATGCGAAAGAGATGCTTCCCAGGTGGCTTTCCATGCGCACGATCCAATACGGTGTGAAACACAGACAAGTATAGGCTACTGCTTTGGGTTTGCAAAAATGTCAAAATATCCATCTTAGTGAGTTTTCACTTAAATGCAGTCAGTTATGTCTTAAATGAACATAAACAGTTGGTAATTGAATGCTTGTCAGTATATTAGACCTGTGCATTCAGTCTTAAAGTGACAGCAGCCTAATAAACCTGCTGCTGTCTCTGTAATTTAATCTAAATCAAACAACAAAAGAAAATGTGAGAAAACGAGGTCCCAGAAATCTAGGACCGGCCCTGCATTTCAGACACACATGGAAAAATGCATTTTGGCATGACTTTCAATCAAGTTTATGATAAAACCATTCAATATGGATTATAAATACATGGTATTATTATTATTATTACAGTAAAACTTCCTGTAAAGGGTTGAGTAAAGCAGTTTTAAAAAGTGTTTTGTAAAAATATAGATAAATATAGCTTTACTTGGCATCAAACGACTATTAAATTGATGCGCTAAAGTTTAATTCTGTCATTATCATGTTAATGGAAAATACGCAAGTCTAGCTACCTGACTTGTATAGTTGTATGGTTATGTTGTGATCATTTAGATCAATGTTTCCCAAATTTGTTCCTGAAGACTGCACATTTTGTTTCTCTCCCTGAACAAACACTACTGATTCAGGTCATCAGATCATCACTAGAGACTCTAAAGTATTAGAGTAGTATTCTAGTAGTCACTAGTATTGGTGTAGTTTTTGTATTTGTACACTAGTGTATATGCGTACAGTCAAATGCATAGCTTTCAAAGTATACTCCATTTGATGAACACAGCTGGTCGACATGCACTCTAGAAAGCTTCATCTTAGTCCAACATCTGCTCTATTTTTCTCCAGAAGTTATGACTGATAAAAATATCTTTGTACTCTTTTAAACTAAAGCTGGGCTATCTATCTCATACCCTCTCACACAAGTGCTCATCAATGTGAATGTCTGTTGTTGTTGCAGTCTCCACTATTTTTATTGACAAGTAATTTCTTACTGCTAAATTCTGAAAAAACAGAGGTGTTAATTATCGGACCTAAAACCCCCACAAGTAATAACCTAGAACACTGTCTAACACTTGATGGCTTCTCTGTAAATTCTTCGTCATCAGTCAGGAACCTAGGTGTGCTATTTAATAGTAATCTCTCCTTTGACAGCCACGTTTCGAGCATTTGTAAAACTGCATTTTTTCATCTTAAAATATATCTAAACTGAGACCTATGCTCTCAATGTCAAATGCAGAAACATTAATTCATGCGTTTATGACCTCAAGGTTAGATTATTGTAATGCTTTATTGGGTGGTTGTTCTGCACGCTTAATAAACAAATTACAGATGGTTCAAAATGCAGCAGCTAGAGTTCTTACTAGAACCAGGAAGTATGAGCACATTAGCCCGGTTCTGTCAACACTGCACTGGCTCCCTACTAAACATCGTACAGATTTTAAAATCTTGTTAATGACTTATAAAGCCCTGAATGGTTTAGCTCCTCAGTACTTGAGCGAGCTCTTATCGCATAATAGTCCTTCACGTCTGCTGCGTTCTCAAAACTCTGGTTATTTGATAATACCTAGAATATCAAAATCAACTGCGGGCGGCAGATCTTTTTCCTATTTAGCGCCCAAACTCTGGAACAATCTACCAAACACTGTTCGGGAGGCAGACACACTCTGTCAGTTTAAATCTAGATTAAAGACCCATCTCTTTAACCTGGCGTACACATAACACACTAATACACTTCTAATATTCAAATCCGTTAAAGGATTGTTAGGCTGCATTAATTAGATCAACCGGAACCGGGAACACTTCCCATAACACACGATGTACTCGTTACATCGTAAAAAGATTGACATCTACGCTAATATTAGTCTGTTTCTGTCTTATTCCGAGGTCCCTGCAGTCACCAGATCAGATGGTGGATCAGCACCTAGAGACGACCTCTACAGCCCTGAACGTCAGCGGAGACCAGGACACCTAGATGAGCCCCAGAGACAGACCCCCAGTGAGGACCCCGTCACCTAGACAGCCATCAGGAAAAGACCTCGGGAACCAGTTGAGCCCTCCAATCTGACTTTGCAGCAGTTGGAATTGAACTGCTGGGTCATCTGGCCAGAGGAGAAATGGCCCCCGACTGAGCCTGGTTTCTCCCAAGGTTTTTTTATCCGTTCTGTCACCAATGGAGTTTTGGTTCCTTGCCGCTGTCGCCTCTGGCTTGCTTAGTTGGGGACACTTCATTTCCAGCAATATCGTCGACTTGATTGAACAGAAACTTTTTGAACTGAACTGAGCTGGACGATGCCATCACTGGATTCAATAATGAAATGCCCTTAACTAAAAATTGAGTGTTTAATCTTATTATTTTACTTTCCTGACACTCTATCCTCCAACTTGATACTGTTAAGTGCTTTGACACAATCTGTATTGTTAAAAGCGCTATATAAATGAAGGTGACTTGACTTGTTGTTTCATCTTTTTAGTTTTGTTCTCTACTGTGAAACAACAGCCTGGGCCAGTGTTCCCACCTTGTGAAACAACTGATTAGTGCAAAACAAATTCAGTGCACGTGTGTGCCCTTGCATATAAAGTATACATGGTGACAAAAATCAGGTGTTGCATGTATAGTAGGCATGTACTTATTTAGGGTAAGTGTACCCATTAAACCCATGTACCCTTTAAGCCCACTTTCAACTTTGAAATACATTTTTTTTTTTTTAAAAGAAGAGAAAATCACATTTTATGTTTAGCATTATTTTAACCAATCCAGTAATTTGCAAATTCCCAGACAGTTTTATTGCATAACAATCAAATTTGGCAATTCTGAGTTAGCCCACCCATGTGCATGCTGCCTCAGGGGATTTCACACAAAGATACTCCAAAACTTTGGTGTTTCTGGACCCTTCAGAAATCCACACATTTCTGCAGTGTTCAGCCATTTCTTTGATAAGTACACTAATATTATGTCAAATAAGAGATACATGTCCTTTAAATATAAAGATGAGTTTTATTAGCTTGCACACAAAGCTAATCTCAAGGTCAAACCATTAGCATTACTGAAAAATAGACTGCCAATAATTTAAGCATGTGAACTGTGAAGTGTTTATATTAATTTACAAATAAACAAATTATGTAGAGCATATTATTTTAATAAATTAACTATTTTTAAAGACTTTACACTGCACTTGGTGAAACAAATAAAAAAATAGCATCTAACATTTACATTTATGCATTTAGCAGACGCTTTTATCCAAAGCGACTTACAGTGCATTCAGGCTATAAATTGTTTTTTTTATCAGTATGCGTGTTCCCTGGGAATTGAACCCACGACCTTTTGCGCTGCTAACGCAATGCTCTACCACTGAGCCACAGGAACACATAACATCACATAACATCACGTGATGTAGGAACACATAACATCATGATATAACATCACAAATCACTTTCAATAGTACATTGAGTTTAATTTATTGTCATGGAATTCATATAGACAAGTTTTTAGTGCAATATACAGCAAAAAAATTATATAGTACAAATTCTTCAGGACGCAACTTCACTGAAAGCTTGCGAGTGGAATAATACTCAGGTGGTAGATTGTTAAGCACGTCACATCATCTGGGGTTTTTTACTCATTAAAACTAAATGCATTCATCAGTGATTGTCTATCAAGGGCAGGGACATGTTTGTGTGCATTTTATTTTGTAGTTTCAATGGAACGAATAGGGAGAGTCTCCACAATGGGACTGAAGCGCTCGTCTGTGCAGGAGCCGCCATCTAATCAGCAACGAGCACTTAGCATGATTTCAAAAGCAACACATTTCAGCATTAGATCGCCTTTTGTTTAACACAAACAAACGAATTGAATACTCTGCTACTCAACTAGAGATGTTTCATTTGTTACAAGTATGTCTGTACTGCAAACTGTAAAAAAAATACAACAACTAATTTTTCAATGACGCAGTGAGTCTAATGCTGCCTTCTCGTGCTATCAGAATTATCGTAAATACGAGTTTCCTAATCGGAAATTGGACATGAACGGCCTCTCAAGTCGTATTTACTACTGGGAAATTCGGAAATAATTTTGATACCCGAGTTTCCGAGTTGGGCGGGTCATAAATTTTAAACATGGTGGAAGGGACAACCATTGCTGCTGTCAATGCTGTTCTCACAACAACTACATCCCTTTGTCTTGTCGCTAAAGTAGTGCATTTATAGGCTAGATATGAACGATCATTGCTGGTATTTCTGACATCGGCCTATGACTTATTTATTGCTTGTTGTAATGAACATTTAGTGCCATTTACAGTCAGGTGTGTATATGTTAGTATATGGCACTATGGGGACGAGTTGAAAAAAAATCACTTACAGGCAACAAATGAGGGGGTAGTCGTGGCCTAATGGATAGTGAGCCAGACTTGTAACCCGAAGGTCGCAGGTTCGAGTCCTTCGAGGTCAGGCAGGAATTGTAGGTGGGGGAAGTGAATAATCAGCGCTCTCTTCACCCTCAATACCACGACTGAGGTGAGACCCTTGAGCAAGAACCGAACCCCCAACTGCTCCGGGTGTGTGTTCACGGTGTGTGTGTGTGCACTTTGGATGGGTTAAATGCAGAGCACGAATTCTGAGTATGGGTCACCATACTAGGCCACATGTCACGCCACTTTCACTTTTAAATGTCAAGGTAAAAACTCAAGTTATTGTTAGATACTGTTTTCATTTCTTCTACTCAAAAGTAGATACTGAGTTTAATGTTGCACAAAATAATTGTTTTCTTTGGGCTACTAATGTATTATTTTATATCTACATTTCTGTAGAGCTGGACATTTATTTAAGGATCAAATGACAGTTCATGAAAACCAACCTGTTTGTTCCTCAGTATCTTCATGTTTGACTCTGAATGTTTCTTCAATCTTCATGTCTTCACTCTCCTCTTTAATAAACTCCATCTTTGTTTGTGTCTCAGTATCTTCATGTTTGACTCTGAATGTTTCTTCAATCTTCATATCTTCACTCTCCTCTTTAATAAACGCCATTTTTATAATAGTGTGTGTCATGGATCTCAGTCGCTTCAGCAGGAGTTTTTCTGTGTGTTGGAACACTTTGTCCTGTTTAAGATGACAGAAAGAAAAAATAAATGCAAACTAAATCTCTGGGCGCGTCTCAATCAGCTCCCTAGTTCGGTAGTCAGCACACTGTTAAGCGACGCAGAGTGATAGTTAAGGCCCTTAAATGACCTGATCAGCCAAAAAATTAAATAATAAACTAACAGCATATTAGCAAAACAGATTTTGCAAACGCAGCAGTGCATAATTGGGCTTGAGCATCAAAGGTTTCAGTTAACAATGTATTTTTGCAGCCCTGAGCAATGTAGTCAATCACAGACATATCTGTTGATTTATTGAACACACTGGCCACGTTCAGATCAAAGGGTAAACAATGTATCCGCATATATACATTGCATACATTATTTATGTGATATTCTCCTACATGTCACTATAGGGTGATGTGGAGGAGACGAATTGTTGAATAAAGTCATTATTTTTATTTTCTTTGCACACAAAAAGTATTCTCTTAGCTTCCTAAAATTACAGTTGAACCCCTTTTGTCACATGGATTATTTTAATGATCTCCTTGCTACATTTCTGAGCCTTGATCGAGGTAGTATCCTTGCTGTCTATGGAGGGTCAGAGAGCTCTCCGATTTCATCCAAAATATCTTAATTTGTGTTCTGAAGATGAATGAAGGTCTTACGGGTTTAGTTTGACATGAAGGTGAGTAATTAATCACAGAATTTAAATTTTTGGTGAACTATCCCTTTAATATTGTTGAATTTAACATTTTGAAAAGGTAAAACGTAAATGTATTAACTTGGCATAAAAATCTGCCTTTTAATAAAGGAAAAAATGCATTTACCAAGAAAAATAAATCCCCTGCAATCACTTTAATTAAGGAGTCAAACACTACCTTGTAATGAGAAGGTTAATTACTGATCACAAGATGCTCCTAAACGAGCACTTCAAATAAAAAAAGAACATATATATATCATAACTAAATATGAAGTGTATGTATTATACTTTTTTGACTGTCCTTTGTTAAACTGTGCGCCTAAAAAATAAATGCAAGCATAGAGCCCTGTATATTTAATAGATCACACTTCCATGAAAACATTTGCAATTTGTTGGTAAAAGCTGTCATTATACATAGGGAATTTGCCAATTCTGGTCCTGATTCTACGGATCCCCAAAAGGGACATTTTGCAAAAAAAAAAAAATGCAGACTTTCTCGTGCGCACTTTACAAAGAAGAAAACAAGAGCATGCATGTGCATGAATTAGCGTACATGAATTAATTAAAAATTAATTTTTAATTAGAATTAAAAATATAGAGAAAATAGAAAGAATTATGAATGTGCTATTTTACAGATGAAAAGTTTTGAGAAGTTATGTACAGATGGACAGTCCTGAGATGTTATGTATTGTTCAGGTGGAATTTAGCCTGAGGGAAAAAGATGTTCTTGTGCCGTTCAGTGGTGATTTATTTGTGTCCAAATGCAAGAACAGAAACAATGTTTTAGTATTGAAGGCCAAAATACATCTCAATTAGGCTAATTCATGCACATGCATGCTCTTGTTTTCTTTGTAAGATGGAAGAAGTGATAGAAACGGAAACTGTAATGTGTGAGCTCGCAAAAAGTTTCTTGTGCTCACGCGAAACGTTTTCGTTCCCACAAGAAAGTCTTTATTTTTTGCAAATGTCCCTTTAGGGGCTCCATATGATTCTGATTCTATTAGCATTTTTTTTTTTTTTTACTACAATAATCTATTTGGAAACAAAAGTGCAATTTTTTGCCAAATGCAGGACTCATTTAAATAATAAATGGAAAACCACTATAAAATTTCACTAACAAAACCATAATGCATTTAACTACGCATTGTTGCTATGAACAGTATAACTCGGATCTCACAAGACAAGTAGCTCATCACACTCTGTCGGTTCATAAAGTCACAAATGACTAAGTTAATTAGTTCTTGATTCCCAAACCATACATGTTTGTTGTTCTCGTCGC
>CM041794.1:66148180-66470680 GCA_023376895.1 Aspiorhynchus laticeps | reverse complement strand
GCCAAGTATACAGTAGTCTGGACGGTTTAAAAGATGTTCTGATGCAGAACAGCATCGCCATATTCAGTTTTGATTTTTAATAAATCATTCAACTGTTCTCTCATTTCAGTTACAGTTATATTTAGAAATCTTCCTTTCATCTCTCATCACGTATAATCCACGTTGTGAGATTTGAGTCACTAGACTCTTTCTCGTGTAACTTATATTTAGGCCACTTTGCCATCGCAATCACTTAAAATGAATGAATGAATGAATATATAGCTGCACATTTAAATCTTGCCCTTTATAGCGCCAAAACCCCGTCACTCACGAGTCATCACATCTCATAAAAGATGGTAAATTCACTGACAGGTCTCGGTTAAACTGAACCAATAAGGGTTGCGTTAAGGAAAAATGAGTTGATGACTGAGTGATACTTTGAGCTCGAACATATTAAAATAACATGACTAAAGATAAATGCGAAGGAAAAAAGCAGCTGATTGGGCGGCTTTTAATTTTTTAAAAGCAGCCCAAATTTTGTCTACCCGCCCAATGAGTTATTCTCCGGTCCAAACCGATCAAAAGAAGCCCAATTGGGCGGCAACCCGCCCAATCTGGCAACACTGGTTGGGCCACGGGTCAAACCGTAAATACGCGCTACGTTAATCGCACGTTAAAAAAATTAGTGCCGTTAAAATGAATTTGCGTTAACGCGTTAACTTTGACAGCACTAAAATCTACACAATTTGTGCTTAATGTCATATCTAATGGTGTGATGAAATGTTTAATATGAAAATAAATGTAGCCTAATTTGTAGTTTTTATTATTTAACCATAATCATGATATTGTAACTGCCGTGTCTTGCTCACTTTTCCATAAACAGCCGCGCATAAATCATAACTGGGACTAATGAAATTCAATAATAACGACAATTGTATTTAACAATAAAGGCTCATATTTGAATATGTTTTCTTTATTTAGGATTAAGAATATTTATTTTATTTGTCACATACACAATTACATAGAGAGTATATAACCAGCAGTGAAATGTATTCTCTGCATTTAACCCATCCTAAGTGAACAGACACCCGGAGCAGTGGGCAGCCATGTTACAGCGCCCGGGGAGCAGTTGGGGGTTCAGTGCCTTGCTCAAGGACACCTCAGTCGTGGTATTGAAGGAGGATACTCCCCCCACCAACAATCCCTGCCGGACCTGAGAATCGAACCCACAACCTTCCGGTTACAAGTCAGACTCGCTATCCATTAGGCCATAACTGCCTGCTTATAATTTATGAAGAATTATAAGCACGTGTATGATATGATTTAGCCTATGATTAGCCTTATTTGTTCGAAAGCTTGGCAGAGTGATCACAAGATGCTAGGCCAAGTTTTGTATTGTTTACAGTTCTCATCTTTTTTTCTGTTAATTATCAATGTTGGTTTGATTGCTTGTGTTACATGAGAAAATAAATAATTTTGCCTACCTGATGTTGTAGATTAATGTGGGTTCGGTTCGCGACTCATGGTCTTTATGTCAAACGGTTCTGGTCTTGTACAGATATAAATTAGTGCTGCTGTCAGATAACGGGTCGGGTGTTCTGTTAAGTACTGCTGCTGCACGTTTATCAAACAGGACCCGTGCGGGACTCTGCTTTGCGTCTCTCCGTCAGATAACCCATGTGCGTGATGCGCTATTTACAAATATTTCCCTAAACTGACCCACAGCTCATATATTTTTCTGCCAAGGAGTGAGAACGTAATGATTACGAAAACAGCTATTTATTTTTGTTACTTATTTAATTTCAGTTAGTTTTTCAATAACTGTTGTTAGTTTATTTTTTTAGTTTATTTGTTGTTAGTTTAGTTTTGTTTTAGTTTTAGAAATATTTTGACATTTTTATTTTATTTCAGTTTACGAAATAGTTTTTTCATCAATTATTTTCATATACGAAAATAACCTTGGTAGAGTGGTTGGGTTCACACACTGCCAACAAACATTTATGTACAAACATGTTGTGTTTTCGTGTCAAAATAACGGAGTTCCTTTTAGAATTCTTCAGCTTTTAAGAACTGCCGGTTTCTCCGCTAGTGGGCGGAGCTAATGCGCAAACGGCAATCTCATTGGCCGGCGTTCACCTATCATCATCCCTGTTTTGATTTCAGCAAATCAATTCGAGTGAACGCAGACAACCGGATTAATACTCATGAACCCAGCAGCTCAATAATCCTTAGGGCGTTTTTATATTGTTATTAGTAGTAGAATTCGTAGTAGTTTTGTTATCTTATCAGTATTATTTTCTGTTTCCTTTTTTGACAAACAATATCTTAAGCACCACCACCAGTCCTAAGTTCAGTCAACATGACAAATACTGTATTATTCTAATTACTAAAGTTCTATAGTCATATAATGCTAAAATGTAATGCTACATTATCATAATATCATACTATAATGTTTGACTGACTGATGCTAAGTGAGATATTAAAAAACAAACTGTGCCATTTTACAAACATAAGCTTTATATACAGTATATGTATATACAGCGGGGAAAATAAGTATTTGACACATCAGCATTTTTATCAGTAAGGGGATTTCTAAATGGGCTATTGACACAAAATTTCCACCAGATGTAGCCATCAAGCCAAATATTGTATTCATACAAATAAATCAGAACATTTAAGTATACAAGCTGAGTCATAATAAATAAAGTAAAATGACACAGGGAATAAGTATTGAACACTTTATTTAATACTTTGTAGAAAAGCCTTTGTTGGTGATTACAGCTTCTAGACGCCTCTTGTATGGAGAGACCAGTCGTCTGCATTGCTCAGGAGTGATTCTGGCCCATTCTTCCACACAAATGGTCTTTAAATCTTGAAGGTTCCTTGGGCCTCTTTTATGAACTTTGATCTTCAGTTCTCTCCATAGATTTTCTATGGGATTTAGGTCAGGTGATTGACTGGGCCATTCAAGCAGCTTGATTTTCTTTCTTTGAAACCACTTCATTGTGTCCTTGGCCTTGTGTTTGGGATCATTGTCTTGCTGAAATGTCCACCCTCTTTTCATTTTCAGCTTTCTGGTAGATGGCAGTAGATTTTTATCCAGAATGTCCCGGTACATTTCTCCATTCATCCTGCCTTCAATAATATGAAGTCTGCCAGTACCCCTTGCTGAAAAGCAGCCCCAAACCATGATGCTTCCACCCCCAAACTTAACTGTTGGTATGGTGTTCTTGGGGTGGTGGGCAGTGCCATTTCTTCTCCAAACATGGTGTGTAGAATGACTGCCAAAAAGTTAAATTTTGCTTTCATCTGACCATACTATAGTCTCCCAATAATCCACAGGCTTCTCCAAATGCTTTTTTGCAAACTTTAACCGAGCCTCAACATGCTTTTTGTTCAGCAATGGAGTCTTGCGTGGTGAGCGTGCATGGATGCCATGGCGGTTCAGTGCATTGCTTATAGTTTTCTTTGAAACAACAGTACCTGCTGATGCAAGGTCTTCCTGAAGTTTTGCCCGAGTGGTTCTTGGCTCTTGGAGAACTCTCCTGATTATTCTTTGGACTCCTCGGACAGGGATCTTACGTGGAGCACCTGATCGTGGCCGGTTTATGGTGAACTGATGCTCTTTCCATTTCCGCATAATGGCCCACACAGTGCTCACAGGAACATTCAGCATTCTGGAAATGCGCCTATAACCATTCCCATCAAAATGCTTTTCAACGATAAGATTACGAAGATCTACAGAGAGTTCTTTGCTTTTACCCATCATGAAGTCTTTCCTGTGTGCCTCCTAGGTAATGAGAAGCCTTTATAGGCCATCAATTAGGACTAAAGCAGCTGATATCAATTAGTACTGATAGGGGGCAGGAGTTCTCTCTCAATACTGACAGATTTCAGGTGATCTCCTTGCTTTCTATGCCATTTTGCACCTTGTTATCTTCATGTGTTCAATACTTATTCCCTGTGTCATTTTACTTTATTTATTATGACTCAACTTGTATACTTAAATGTTCTGATTTCTTTGTATGAATTCAATATTTGGCTTGATGGCTACATCTGGTGGAAATTTTGTGTCAATAGCCCACTTAGAAATCCCCTTACTGATAAAAATGCTGATGTGTCAAATACTTATTTTCCCCGCTGTATTAGTATATCAGATAATTAATATTATCTATTAATATTATATCAGATAATTATAATTAGTCTGGTGAGTAAACTAAAAAAATGACAAGCCAATGCAGATTCTATTGCCAAGGTGTCCATAGAGGGTTGATAATATTTACAATAATCAATATAATTTGATAGGTGTCTCTCACATTGTCCCACAGAAACAATAAAATAGTGTAGATTAGTGTGCGATGTTTTATAATAATAATGTATTATATTTAGTGTCCATTTCATTCATTTAACATTTAATATTGGGGACATCCAAGGTATTTGACATATTTGAACGATGTAACTCAGTTACTATTCGTGAGAAGTAACTAGTAATATAACTAATTACTTTTTTAAAGTAACGTGCCCAACACTGCATACTATACAATGATTTATTGCTCGTCTTTGTTGAATAACAGAAAATAAAGAGCTTTAAAAAATAATCGCATATTAAATCACAATCGCAATATTGGTAAAAAAGAAAACGCAATTAGATTATTTTCCAAAATCGATCAGCCCTACTTGTAATGTCTGGTTAGAACAGATTTATCCAGATATTTTACAGCTTGATGCATTATTGTGTCATATTTGATGAGGAGACAGCTTCAGATCTGAAAATGCTGGATCTGAAGATGATCTGCTTAGGGCTCATCCACATGAAGCCAGCTTTCCCTATCCAATCTTTTATTTTCTTGTTCTGCCGTAAACACAGCGTTGTCTCAAGAAATATGTGCGTACACACAAAACCACTGAAACCGACTCAAAATGATGTAGCATTCATGACAGACCAGTATGTGGCGCTGTAATTCTGCCACAGAGATACACTAAAAACAGAGAAGAAGACTTGGAGCATGCGCATAAACCTCGCACGCTGTATACAAACCAAACACAACAACAAGAAAAGCTAATAAGATTAGTAAAGCTAATAGGCTCAGTAGTGTGGTGGCTTCCACCGTTGCTATGACAAATCACTCTCAAAGTCTTGGGGTTTTGATGCCAGAAGAGAGACTTTATTATCAGAGACAATAAGGCCGAGAGACCCTGCAGGGAATCTCCCGAGTCTGTGTCTGCACACTCTTTTATACAGTTTTTCCTTTAAGGCGTGTTCCATACATTTCCTACATCATAGTCACTACTTCCTGGAGCAGACAATAGGCCTCATTTTATCATAGTCATTGTTTACCTTCTTTTGGCTGTGGCTCCATCTGCTTCCTGGAGCAGACACTAGGCCTCATTTTATGTTACATGAAAGGAAGAGACCATATCATGTCAAAACAGGATGCGCAGCTTTAAGGCCTTTCCACACTGAGCGCGATGAGAAAAAGCGAGGTGAATCGCCTGCGAATATTGCTTTCACACTGAGCGCGAAACGAATGTTCGCCTTCTGCTAATTCACGCCTGTATACTAGGTGGCACCGAACAACAATGCATTTTTTCTTCATGTAGCGTATGTATCTTATGTGGTTTACATCGTCCGCTGCTCAATATACAGCATTAAATTAAGATAAATAACTTGTGTTTCTTCATCAGAAACACAAACGATCCATAATGCTTACAAGAATACATCTGAAATAATTAGAGGTACAATTAAGCTACATTGAAAATGTATGTAATTATTAATGTTTTTGCTCAAATCCCACTTTAAATCATCATCGAGTGCTTGTAATAACTTCCGATTGTGATCTAAAATGGATTTTGATTCTATAATAGGCAGACATGCACTCTTTGTATGTTTAATAATGGACTGATCCTACCTGCTTGTCATGTGTCATAAACATCCTTTATTGTTAAAAAAAAATACCATGAGCTACATAAAAAATATATACAGAAAACCTATCTTCATAATTATAGGTCTATTTGCTTTCATATTTCGTGTGTAGAAAAATGTTGCTCTTTTTTATATATATAAGGAAGGCCAAGAGATATGATTAAATGATTGACAGGTCTAGAGTGAATGAGCTCTGACTCATAAACACTCACGCTCGTGGAAGATAATGGACGGTGCTCTTCAGATCACATAATTCAGTGGAGAATTAATAGAAATGTTATTCTGTATAAAGAACATGTGAGATTAGTCTGTTCTTTTTTTTATAATTACACTTTTTTTATTGTTCAACAATCAAAACTTCGTACATCATCACAGTATTCAATATTCCCCTTTCCAATCAATTACATGTTCAGCCACTAGTCACCATCAATGTAACAAAACAAAAGAAAAGCACATGGAAACTAAACGGTTGTTAAGGAGTCCTGCTCATCACACCATTTTTATATGCTGCCAAAAATGATCCCATGTTTTTTCATTTTTCCCTCACTTTGCAATCTTTCCAACATGCACTCATATGATGCAATTTCAATCATCCCATCAATCCAATCTTTCAAATCAGGGGTTTTGGGGCATTTCCAATTGCGTAAAATCATCCTGGCAGCTGTGATACAACCAATCTTAATAAGGGTAAATTCATTTTTTGCTATATTAGGTACCACTGATTTATCTCCAAGAAGACATAATTGTGGTTTTACAGGTAAATTAAAGCCCAACCACTCTTCGAGTATTCTCAGAATTTTATGCCAAAATGGCTGAACTAAAGAGCATTCCAAAATCATATGTAAATAAGTGCCCTCTTCTTCTTTACATTTCCAGCATAGACTATTTCCAGCTATACCCATCCTGTAAAGTCTAGATGGTGTATAATAATATCTATGGACTATTTTGTAATGAATGAATTTCCCCCTAGCTTCCCTTATGTTCTTACCCACATTAGATAGGATGTCCAGCCAGTCATTATCATGAATATTAATCCCCAAATCCTTCTGCCATATTGTTTTTAGGTTATTACAAGTATCTGCAGTTACATTAAGCATTAATTTGTAACACATAGAAGCAGTTTGAGTTTCACATGGTAACTTAAGATAGGTATACACAGGGTTGTCACTTGCATTAAATTTGTTCTTAACACAGTGCCTGATCTGCAGATACCAAAAATTTCCTTGTCCCACAACATTATATTTTTTCACCAATTCAGAATATGACATAAAAATTCAATTTTCATATAGATCGCCCATTACAGTTACCCCTTTAAGCTGCCATTGTTTCCAGAACACCCCTGTTTTGCCTATACAGATTTCAGGATTTTTCCACAATGAAGCATATGACTGTTTATGATGTGATGTCTTGCACAGTTTATGAATTTTGCTCCATACGTGTCTTGAGTGCGTTATCACAGGATTTGAGTTCCATTTAGCTCCAGAGCTTTGCGAGAGAATACTTATGGGATGAAATGGGGAGGCCAGTTTCTGTTTCTATTTTGATCCAGTCCAGCTCAGAGTCTGTCTCACTCCAATGTCTAGCCAACTCCTTTTCCATTGTACAAATAGTTGCTTCCAAGTTCTTAACCAAGTCTCTTCCTTCCTTTTTTTTTTTTACTGCTGCTTGAGCAATAAATTTCCCTCTAATATATGCCTTTGAGGCCTCCCATACAGACACCAACCTATCAGTGCTTCCAATATTTAGTTTAAAGAAAGAGGTCAGATCAACAGCCAACAATGTGCCAAAACATTCATCCTGTAATAATGAAGTATTTAAACGCCACCTTCCCTTTCTACCAGCTTCTGTGTTTACAGCTATATCTAATTCTACTGTTGCATGGTCTGATAACACTATTGCTCCAATTTTACAATCTACAACTTGATCAATAATAGAATTTGAAACCAAGAAAAAATCTATCCTAGAGTGAGATTTATGGCAATGAGAAAAAAAAAGTATACTCTCTTTCCGTTGGATTGACCAGGCACCATATATCCGTCAATCCAATATCCTCTGTTAGCATATGAAAGGCAGCCCTGTCTCTTGGTATAGAAGGTCCATGATATTTACTCTTATCCAAAACCCCATCCATAACCTGATTAAAGTCCCCTGCCAAAATTATTTGTCCCTCTTTGTCTCCAAGAATCTTGTTTATCTTATTAATAAAACCTGGATCTGCCTTATTGGGGGCATATACATTGCATAGTATCACTTTAACTCCATTAATGAGAGTTTATATACATACAGTATAATCCTGCCAGCCTCGTCTTTAGCTTCTGTTAGCATTACAAAATTAAGCCTCTTATTTATTAGGATCATTACCCCATTTTGTTTACTCGTAAATGATGAATAAAATACATGCCCCACCCAATCTCGTTTAAATTTTAGTGCTTCATTATCTGTTACATGACTTTCTTGCACAAAAGCAACATCTACTTGTTTATGTTTGAGATATGACAGGGCCTTTTTTCTTTTAATTGGGCTTCCACATCTGTTAATATTCCATGTTATAAACCTGATGTGACTACCTATTTATAAAACAAATGAATCGCACATAATCGTGCGCGTAATCAAATGCGTTAGGTGACTGCCCCCTACTGGGGAATGACATATTGGACCGTGATGTACATTTTTTCAAGTTAAACAAACAGCAGTTGAACATTTCAAACACAAAAACCTTCTGTAACATCCTATTACTTGACAAAAAGTAACTAACCCCTACCCCGAGCTTAACAACAGAAAAAATAAGAACAAGAAACAACAAAAAAAGAACGGTCATACCAAACAAACGAGGACCGTCTTCATTCAAACACCCCGAGATTGCGGTCCGTGAAGTGCCGATTCAGCTATCCAGCCTTGTCTTTGGCTGTCAAAACTGTTCCGAGACAGCACAGGTATTCGACTCCTCCTCCCACCCAATGCACCTGACCCATAAACTCCACTCCGGCAATCTTAGTTGCAACAAACATATGGTCCCGTTATTCTGGTGCCCCGCAATGTTCCTT
The DNA here is from genome assembly GCA_023376895.1 of Aspiorhynchus laticeps. Lineage (NCBI taxonomy): Eukaryota > Metazoa > Chordata > Actinopteri > Cypriniformes > Cyprinidae > Aspiorhynchus > Aspiorhynchus laticeps. The sequence continues at coordinate 66,461,734 of CM041794.1, read as the reverse complement.
GATGAACTGCTCTGCATCCGCACTCGATGTAAAAACCCTATTCTTCCCTTGCCATGTGAAACGGAGTGAGGCTGGATATGCCAGTGTATGTTTGACATTGACTCTTCTCAGCATCCTCCGCGACACAGTAAAATCCCTTCGTCTTCTGGCCAACTCTCTTGACATGTCAGGGAAGAAGGAAATCCTACATCCATCCCATTCGATCATACCTTTTTGTCTGGCCGCTTGTAGTACTTTCTCCCTGGCTGACGAACGCAGGAACTTAATCAAAACTATTCTAGGTGGTCGATCAGCATCGGGCCTAGGAATGAGAGTGCGATGCGCCCTCTCGATCTCAAACTCTCCATCCGGATCAATTCCCAGTCCCTCCGATAGGATTTTATACACGCACTTGATCATTCCACCTGCCTCCAACCTCTCTTTCAGACCGATCATCCTCACGTTGTTGCGGCGGCTCCTGTTTTCTAAATCCTCAATTCGATTCCACATAACTTCCAGGCGTTTATCGTGCCGTTCGCCGTCACCGATGAGCTTCGAGGTGATGTCTTCCATGTTGGAGATGCGGCCCTCCGCTTCATCCAGCCTTTCTTGGATTGCGTTCACTGAATTTTTGAGATCGGTAACCACCTCTTTGATTGATGACACATCTGTCGCCACCCCTTGTAATGTAGAGTTCATTTTACTTATTTCGGATAATAAGTTTTCCATGTTTGAATCTTGATCTTTCCGCTGGGGTGACGGCGACTCGTGTGGCGGCGAAGTCTGTCTCGTTGCCATGCGGCTCGTCGAAATCCCCTTAAAATAATTAGATGTGGAGGTCGACATCTGCTATCTAAGGCACCTTTTTATTCCACAAATATTTAACCTCACCAAGGACGCTAGTTCTAATAAAACTGTGGAGTGAATATGCTCGAATAATTAGAAAATATTGGTGGGCCTACGGAGCTATATAACTATGCTGCCATCTTCCTCGACGATCCCACGTGACTAGATTAGTCTGTTCTTAAATACCAACAATAACAATAACTCAGGAAAAAGTCCTCTACTTTGGTGCTTTTACGCTCGTGCTCAATACAGTCTTCTGAGCTTTTAGCGCCACCGCATCGAACTCTTGGGTAACAGCAGTTGCTCTGGCCATGGGATGTAATGCTCAAATCTTATTGGATGGCCCGTGTTTTCACTTCGCGAAACTGAAACGATTCGTCGGACTGCACAAAAAAAAAAAAACATTTGCATTTTCGGTGTGCGAATGTTCGCGGTTTATGTGGAAGCATCCATAGGAAGCTGTTGATTTATTCCAGTGAGTCATCGCATGAAAAAATTAATTTCGCTTTTTCGCGCTCAGTGTGGAAATGTCTTTACCTTAAACCATACGTCTGCACATTCCATTCTTCTGCAGGCCTCTCCACACACAGGCAGATACATTATTATAATAGTAGAATAACTTGATACATAAATGGTCATTCACTTTGATTATACTTGATTAATTCATATTTTGATTAATAAAACTCTTCTACAGTAGCTTCTGCAGAAAGAACACAAGCATGTAGTTCGCCTTTGTTATTGTTGTTGCCGTTACGTGACGTAGCGGTGTCTGACTGGGGTAAAGACGTCGGGTGATGACATCATCGTTTCACAAAATATACGGATTGGCTGTACACACGAAAACAAAAGTGTTGTTTTCAGATTTATTCACTTGGGGACCCGGTTTCAGGCTCCCAAAACTCCAGATCAAATCTGGACGAAATGCCGATACGATACAAAATTTTGACGTATACAGCTAAATTTGTCTTTGTGTGTATGAGGCCTCACTGTGATTGTTTTTTGTATGACTGTGTAGAGCAGAAGATTGATTGAAACACTTCCCACATGCAGTGCAGTGATATGGTTTCTCTCCAGTGTGAATCCTCTCGTGTTTTCTCAGATGTACTGACTGACTAAATATCTTGTCACAATGTGAACACTTATAAGGTTTCACTCCAGTGTGGATCCTCTCATGTCTTTTTATGTCTCCTGAATCACTGAATCTCTTATTGCATTGTGGACACTTATAAGGTTTCTCTCCAGTGTGGATCCTCTCATGTTTTTTCAGATTTGTTGAATGACTGAATATCTTGTCACAGTGTGAACACTTATAAGGTTTCTCTCCAGTGTGGATCCTCTCATGTGTTTTCAGATGTGATGAATGATTGAATCTCTTGTTGCAGTGTGAACACTTATAAGGTTTCACTCCAGTGTGGATCCTCTCATGTCTTTTTATGTCTCCTGAATGATTGAATCTCTTATTGCATTGTGGACACTTATAAGGTTTTTCTCCAGTGTGGATCCTCTCATGTGTTTTCAGATGTGTTGAATCATTGAATCTCTTGTCACAGTGTGAACACTTATAAGGTTTTTCTCCAGTGTGGATCCTCTCATGTAGTTTTTTTTACACGTTGCTGAAGTAAAAGTATTTTCACACTCAAAGCACATGTACTCTCCCACAGCAGTGTGCATTTTCTGACCTACTTTCAAATTTTGTAGATGCACAAAACTGTTACCACACAAATTACATGAATGTGGCTTCTCCTTTGCATGAACTTTCAAGTGTTTCTTCAGAACTGAAGCCCATAAAAACATTTTACCGCATTGATCACATGCGTGCTGCTTCTCTCTAGTGTGGATGTTCATGTGATCCTTAAGGTTTGTTGATTGTGTGAAACTCTTTCCACACTGAGTGCAGATGAAAGATTTCTTGGCTCTTCTTTTCTTTAAATCTTTCAGTTTGGTTTGAGGGCAACTCAAAGGTTTTTCTTCAGTTTTGACATGATTTTTCTCCTCAACTTCACTTGATTCTTGATTCTTCTCTTTTTCTTCAATCAACTCTGAAATAAAAGTAAAAATGGTGAAATGTCAACATAAAAGTGAACCCTGATGTAACAGTGCAGGGCTCTAAACTAACATTTGTGAGCAGCGCCACTAACTTTTACAGATGGTGGCTTTTTAACTTTTAACCATAAAACTATATTTTGATATACATTGTGTTTTGTCCAATTGGATCATTTGAGGAATACTTGAAAGTCATTTAAAAGTTCTTGAATTTGTCTCTCAAAAGGTTATACAAACCCTGAAATTACATTGGACTATTTCTGCCAAAACACCATGGCTACATTTAGTGTTACTGCTTCTGGGTTTCTGCGTCAGTGCTGTTTGATCTCTTCATAACAGAATTCTGTGCAGAATTTGAATGCTTCTCACAAGCAGCTACTCACAGAAACCTTAATCAGTCTGTGGCAAGTTCAAACGATTATCACTGGATCTCGCAGCACTGTGCAGTAAACGTATCATGAGATCAACATTGGTTCCCAAGTAAACCTGTTCTGAGCTCGTTTGCTGACCAGTTTGCTTGTGCTGCTCTCTATTATCGGTAAGTCCCGCCCCCCCTTGCTCACTCGGACAAACAAACGGAGTTGCTAACTGTCTTAAGCTGGCTGCACACTAGAGGATTTTAAGCCGATTTGCACCCCCGATTGGCCCGATTCATGGCTTGTTGCAAGCGATTTTTTGTCCAAAAAACTCCTCTATTGTGTGGTGTCATTACTCCCAATCAAGACGGAGCGTCGCCAAACTCAAATCGTAAATATCAAACATGTAGAAGCACGCAAATTACCGGATGTTGCGTGCTTCTACAGCTGAAACTTGGCAGCCACAAACATGACATGAAAGCAGAGAACGTACTCGGTTACTATCGTAACCTCGATTCCCTGAGATAAGTAACGAGTACTGCGTCTTGTCTAAAGACGCTATGGGAAAATACTCTTTTCCTTCTGACTGAAGCCTTATTCAATCACGCAGTTAAACTGTACGGCCATTGGTTTGTGCAGTGTGTTAAAAACGAACCAATGGCTCGGCAGCGGAGCTGCACGAGCCTATGGCGACAGAGCCCGCCAGAATGGTCGGAGCCATCTGGCTATATAAGTGGCCGTGTCGCCATAGGAACACAGCTATGGGAACACAGTTCAATCATGCCGTGCTGATAGAGGAACGACTCAATTTATACCTCCTCAAGCATCAATGCTCAAGGGAAGCATAACAATGACTCCAAGGCTATAGTGGGCTAAACTCAAACTGGTCACGCCCAGCCTAGATAAAACATTCCAGAACTTCTTGCATTTGGACACCTTGGGTCGAAACATACAAGTAACCAATCAGAGAGCTATACAGTAATAAAGACATTACCCCCTGGCTCTTCTGAACTCTTCACTCCCATTTCTGAATGCTGATTTTAAAAAAAGATCACCCTTACCTAGCTCCCCAGTTCCCCTCTCTCTCGCTTTCCCACATTTAAAGTCATCAAATATGCTCTCGTGTTTAGGGCTGGGTTTTGACACAAATTTCACAATTCGATTCGATTCTCATTCACAAGCTTGTGATTCGCTTCAATATCGATTATTTTGGATATACTGTATATCAGGTACAGTACATGCCAAATTTTCTCAAGGAAAATAAATCTCTCAACTAATGCTGTAAAATTGTCACGGTGCACACACGAGGGAGGAACAGGAACACGCAGATGAGGATGTAAACTCAAATAATAGTCTTTAATGAACACCAAGGCATGACTCAGAGACAGGATACACCGGGGAAGTAACGAGTAGACCAGACGAAATCAAACTCAAAAGACAGGAACTAAATACACAGGGTAATTAACACAATCACATACACACAGCTGGACACAAATTAACTCATAATGACATGAAACAAGGACAGGAAACAAACCAAATATGGACACAAGAGGCAGGAACAGATGACACCAGGGCTTGACGCTTACATTTTTCCCAAGGAGCACATGTGCTCCTAAGTTGAAAAATTTAGGAGCACATTAAAAAAATTTAGGGGCGCAATGCAAATTTTTTAAATGAGGTGTTTTAGCTTAATAAGGGGATATAAAGAGACATTTACGAGCACAATTATTTAATTTCTGAGAATACAGAAAGTACACAAGGTTTTTAAATAATTTTGCTTCAGACTCTATTTAATAGGCTAATTATGTAATTAATTATAGTCCTATTAAACTGTATGTGCACTATATTGCCAAAAGTATTGGGTCGCCCCCCTCTAATGAACAGGTTTGACTACTTTAGTAATTTCTATGAGTACAAATCTTAATGTTAAAGCATATGATATTCTAGGAAATTGTGAGCTTCTAATATTATAGCAACAGTTTGGACTCTTTTCTATTCTAACATGACAATGTCTCTGTGTATAAGACAAGGTTCAAAAAGAAAATGATTGATTGAGTCAGTGTGGAAGAACTTGACTGGTCTGCATAAAACCAAGTCCTAATCCCAGTTTAACACCTCTGGTGTGACTGTAAATGCAGACCTTGAGCCTAAAACTCATCACCAAACACCAATGACTTGTACATATGGGTTCAGTCATTTTAGACACTTCCAAAACTGTTGCAACAGAGATGAAATACAATTTTTAAATACATGAATTATGTTCCCATCGTTGTTGCCACAGATTTGGAAGTGCATTTTTCTGTTCTAAAGAAGGGGGTGCCAATACTTTTGTCTATATAGTGTACATTAGGTATGTGACGGTTTCAAATAGTCATTGAAGCTTTTGTCACGGTATATGTTTTTTTTTTTTTTTAATCACAATATATAATTTCTAAGTGAAAAAAAGTGTTGTCCTCCTAACAGGTTAAATAACTTTATTAAAGATAATTTACTAAAATACTTTATTAAAAAATACACAAAAATGTAAAGTAAACAAGTGTTTCAAGATTAGAGTGCAAAAGATTGTTCAAATGAACAATAGAACATTAGGTAACACTTTACAATAAGGTCCCATTTGTTAACATTAGTTAAAGCAGGTTAACATTAACAATGTGCAATAGCTAATTGTTGCAGTAGTTAATATTCTTTGTTAATGTTCATTAATAAAAAATACAACTATGTTAGTTAATGCTAGCTCCATTGAATAATATTAACAGACACAACTTTTGATTGTATAATGTATTAAAAGTTGAAATTAAGATGAACATGATTAATAAATGCAGTCATTGTTTTTTCATGTTACCTAATGGAACTTAAGTGTTACTGAACAATAATAACGAATCAGTCAATATATAGATAGCAGTTAGGCCCTCTGTTCTCTATTATAGATCAGTGGATAGGCCATGTTTTAGGTTCGATTTTTTTTTTTTTTTTTTTTAAATAAATAGCTCATTAAGTCTTAAAGTAATAATTATTTGATGCTATTGTGAAGACTAAAGCGAATATAAATTTCTAAACGACTGTGAAACATTATGTACACAGTTTTAGGAAAGTAGCCAGATGCTTTGTTTACAGGGTTACCGGGGTAACGGCAGCGTCAGCGCCCTCTAGTGGTGAATGTGCGTCATTCAGCGCGTCTCCTTCACTTGCTCCGCTTTTCTTCTCATCTGTGCTCATTTAAATTAAACCGTTGCCTTTTTAAAATTCAGTAATCATATGAGGCTGTATCGCTATTTTTCCATAAATAAACTGAATAAATGAATACGTTTGTTATAGGCTACTGTATAAGTTAGGCTGTTTTGTATTTTGTATTGTATTCGCACTCGTGCTCCTAAATATATTTTCCAGTTCGCACACATCTATTTTTAGTCGCAAATGCGAGTGAAATGCTCGCACTGTCGAGCCCTGGACACATAACAGAACCCTGACAAAAATATAGCTACATGAGAGCCAGTTTGGTACTACATTACTATAATATTGAAGGTTAAAATGTACTGATATTAACATTGCAATTAATTAAGTTTTTTAAATAATAAAGTTAAAATTACATAATATTTCTACTTCAATTTGTTTTTTTTTTAAATATAAAAATAATGGTGGCTGTCATAAAAACTTGATGGATTTATTCAAACATAAAATAAACATTGAAGAACAGTAAAATTATAATGAATATGTTTTATGGTGCATATATTTAGCAAAATGCCCCTCTCTACAGTTTATTTTTCTAGCTGACTAATGAGTTTATGGTCACAGAATGTTTTTCTGAGGTAGGCTAAATGTGACATTGTTTACAAGACGTTATATTGAAGTGTCTTTGTGCGGCTGAAACACTGATTGAGCGATTACATGAGACAGGATGTAAAGTTGTACTCTTTTTTTTTTTTTTTTTTTTTTAACTTACCTTCGGATGTTTAATCATGTTTATTTTGTGCTGAAACTGGTATTAATGTGGAGGAGATGATCAGTTCACGTGCGCTACGTGCTGCTGCATCTGTTCAACTGAGGCGCTACAGCGATCTGTCACTCCACATTAAACAGTGCCCCGGTGAGTATCATTAACGTTCTTAATGGACTGTAAAACAGTAGATGATTGAAACTAAACAGTGACTATAAAATTTCACAATATATTTAAAATAGAATATGCAAATATATTTCCTTATAAACGTAAGGTAGGCTACCTGGTAGCAGTTACGCTAACATTAGAACATTTTAGTAAGGGGAATGTATTTTCATTATTTGCGTGGTCTTGTGTGGGGTTCTGACCAATACAATTTTAAACCCATCTCTGACTGGTAAACAGATCTATGATAGTAGGGCGAAAGCCACACCATTTTTGGCTGGTCAGCGTGTGTGGATTCGTGATAGGAACAGGCAAGGACGTGGGAAATTGTGTAGTTGGTGGGATCCTATGCCTTATGTTGTGCTTGGGGCACTGGGGAGTACTGGATTGGTGTACCGAGTGAGACCAGAACAAGGGGGACAAGAAAAAGTGTTGCATCGAAATGCCCTCAAGTTGTGTTCCTTATCTGATGTAGGCCAGCGACAACCTACACTTATGGAGGGTACCAGTACACGTATTGATCCCCTGCTTTATAGTACTTGGGTTGCTGTAGAGCCTGATGATGTGAATGGAGAGAATCAGGTGAGACGGTCTATACGTTCGAATTTAGGGCAACGGCCTTTGAGGTATAGATTAGGCTTGCTGCGATAGACGGTGTTGGCGGTGATACCGGTGTTAAGCCGCAACACCGTTTACGTCACTTGCACCGTCCCACACCATCATTTTGATTTTTTTTTTATAGTAATAAAAATCATTTAGTTCAGTTAGAGGACACTACAATTAAAACTGAGCGCGGCTGCTGAATGCAGCACACCGAACGAACGACAGTCGCGCATCACAGATCAGATTTCATTTATCACACGTGAGGAGAGTGAGTCGAGCTGACTGACGAGAAGAGTGAGGTGAGACAGACGAGACGATAGCGGAAGAGTTTCAAAACGAAATGTAAAAGTGCCCGTTTTAAAAATATTTTGGATTTTGAAAAGCCTGTTGACTTCTGCCATTAATCTAAGTCAGTGGTTCTCAACCTTTTTTCCACCGGGCCGCACTATGGTCCAAGTGCAAGTACATCACTGGCTGCACGCATGTCATTTACATATTACGTCATCAATACAAACCAACCAGATTTATAATATTATTTATAGCCTAAATATTCTGATATCTAAATGATTACATTTATTGAAATAAATAAGTAAATAAATAAATAATTCTACTCACCATTAATAAAACACCTGATGCTGTCGGGAGCTGACCAATTTTGTAAAATTCTGCTCGAAAGGAGTAACAGCACAATGACGTTGTGATTGTAAGCAGTCTGTAAGACGCGCGCGGAAGCGTTACTTGACGCGCGACACATACAGAATGTGCGCGTTCACAAATGAAGCCTATGTTGATCCAAATATGGAAAGCATTTTCGAGTTTAATAATCTGAGGTTCTCTCTAGAGATGTTTCGGCACATGTCAGTAATTAAGGATGATTGCTGGGTGTTTCTTTTTACCTGAACATCTTCAAGTGAGCGGCGCGGGGCGAACCGAAAGTCCAGCACTCTCTTCACTGCTGATGCTGTGAATATTCTTGTTTGAATGCGTTCCTTCGCTGGCATTTACCACATTTCGTTTTCTCCCTTAACACATTTGTTCATTCTGATGCTCAGTTTTACAGAACTAATGGCTGCTGATGACTATTTGAATTTAATTCTGCCAAAGTGCGCGCTTGTAAGTGTTCGTTAAATGCGTAACATTAATTACGTGAGTACATTGATCTGCTCATGTCTGAAAATAATATATGAAAAACTAAATTATTTTACATAACATTATAGCTTATATTTGTTTAGTAAATTTTTTAATTAATGTAAAAACTAAAATGAACTGTAAAACTGAAAGTTATTTTTTAATTGTGTTCAGCACATAGACTGTAACATTCAGCATGGTGGGCAGCATCTGGATTCGTGACGGATTCGTTAGAACCACTGATCTAAGTGATAATGGAAGTTTTTTAAAACATTCGTTTCTCATTTATTTGGTTCCACAGTATGCTGATTTTTATTTTATTTAAACTGTGCATATTTCCCCCCATTATTTTACATAAAGGCGTATGCCGTCCGTGCCTCCAAACTTTCTTATTCGTTTTGCTAATAAACGTTCTGTTTCATAATTATCTGTTCCTCATTCTTTACTGATTTTTAGTTTTGTATACCTATTTAAACTTTATAAGTTATTTGTTATTTTATATTAGGCATATAGCATGGTGTATTTTTATTCGTTTTGTTAATAAAAGTTCTTTGTTCTATGTTGTATTTTGTTGTTGCTTGAATTGTATTCAAGCAATTGATGCAGAATTGCCGCTAATTTAAAAATGAAAGTAAAACGTGCACGGGGCTTTTATAAGCTATTTAAGCAAAGGAAAGTGAGGAAAAGTGGGAAAACTCAAACGAACTAAAAACAAACAACTGCTTGACGCCGAATTGCCGTGAATTTAAAAGTGAAAATAACAGGTGCATGGCGCTTACAGGCTATTTAAAACGAAGGAAAGCTAGGAAAAGAGGGAAAACTCAAACGACCCCCCCACCACGGTAATACCGGTATTATCGGTGTTGTCACACGTCGATTAACCGGTGGGAAAATTTCCTCACCGTCACAACCCTAGTATAGATGAGGGAATTGAGTAATAGCAGGGACTGCTGATGTTTTATTGTGGGGGGGGTGTGACGGGATTAAACAATTGAAGTGTTATTGGTATGAGGATGTATTTGAATTTGTGTTTAGATATATTTTATTTTTTGTTATTGATTAGTGTTGCTGTATTGTTAGATTTTGCTTCTTTTGATGAACCCTTTTTTTGTATAGACTAATTCGTATCCCAGCGTGATAGGCTGGAATATTATTGGGTGGAGATTGTTGCCCTTTAAGAGTGCGCTGTGGAGATTGAGTCAGCGCTTTTTTTTCACTACGTTCAAGCACATGTTGGTAATTGAAGTTGTAGAGCTGTGGACTTCGGTGCAGGCGTGTGAGAAGAGCGCGTTTGAGAGAACGCCAAAGTGAACTTAAGAGTAGACTGACGGCGACACGGAAATCATCTTTACAACCGTGCAAGAAGTGTGTGGATCGGGTTGCAGTGGACACGACGACGGTGATATGAGGAAATTATCTTCACAATTGTGCAAGAAGTGCGAGTGGATTGGGTTGCCGTGAACACGACGACGACGCTGAGAAATTACCTTTACACCGCCAGAATTCATCTTGACTGGTTAGTGGAATTGCTACCCGGTCATATTGTGAGTACTATTCTATCAACTGGGTGATTGAAGCTAGATCGATGGATAAAGACTTCTGAAATGATTCCATACCCATTATGCTTTAATTAGCAAAGACTGTGATAATCAACTGCCAGTGCAGGGTTCCTGCAGGATTTTTAAGCTCAAATTTAAGACTTTTTAAGACCTTTAAGACCTGCACAAATAAAAATAATACCATAGGAGCGGGGCAGGGCAATGCCTATGGTAATATATTAAACTGTAAAATGACTGTAAAAAGCATGATTTACAGTTCAGATACAAGTTTTCAGGAAAACAAAAAGTTTTATAAAATAATACACTTCACATTTCAGCCTTTAAACCATTTTTTAAGAAAATGGATGAGTCAAAAGTATTAATTATATTAATTTAAACAATTATAATCAATAAATTATTATATTAATTAAATAACAAACACATTTTACTGTTTAGATTTTTATAATGAATTATCTTCTTATCGATTCACTAGTTCACATTTACAGCTCTGTGTGTTTGCAGGGTAAAAGCATGGGTTGATTTTCACATTGGTCTCAGCAAAAAACAACCCAATGTTCCTGCAATACTGGAGGCTGCAGTTCTAGGACTGCATTACTAGGACCCTATTTTTTGGGACAGTGCTATCTACTCCAACAGAGGAGACCTGATTCAAACATCAAACAAACAGATGCAAAGACTAGATCCATGGAAACTATTCATTTGTTATCTTTCCATCTTATTTTTAATGTAAGAGCTAGCGTGAACTGTTTGAGGGGGAGTCAGCAATCTCCATTTAGCCTTTTTAGCTGTGCAAAACAGTTCATTGTGATGCTGGATGTTGTAAATTAGTATTTGTATTTAAATTATTTTACATTTATTAAAGAACTAAAAATCACACTAAGTTGTACCGCAATTGTTTTACCGTTTACTGTACTTTAAGTGTGTCACACATCAGACGTGAAGCGCTGCGGCTAATGAACTGAAGTCTCGCACAAACACACGTCTTCCTTTCCAAGAAAACTGAATTTAAAACCAGAATAAATAGAATATATTGAAATAAATTAGGTTAAATATTTCAAGAGGGTTACCAACGGGTATATTTAGGGTTAGGAGTTGGTTAGGACAATAATTAAGTGTATACAATTAAACAACTACATAATTCCTTAATAATAATAATATACAGAATTGAATAGAAAGTGCTATAAAATAGTATGAGCCACTAATATTTAGTTATTTAGCAGATGCTTTTATCCAAAGCGACTTACAAATGAGGACAATGGAAGCAATCAAAATCAACAAAAGAGTAATGATATGCAAGTGCTATAACAAGTCTCAGTTAGCTTAAACACAGTACACGTAGCAATTTTTTTTATTATATAATAAATAAAAAGAAAACGGATAGAATACAAAAAGATTAGAAAAGCTATTGTTATTTGTTTTGATTTTAAGAAAACAAGCTGTAAATGGATAGAGTGCAAGTCTAAAAGGGACATGTTTGGTTTTTTTTCTTTTTTTTAAGAATAGAATTAGAATAGAGTGCTAGAGTTCGAGGGTCAAATAAAGATGGAAGAGATGTGTTTTTAGCTGATTCTTGAAGATGGCTAAGGATTTAGCTGCTTGGATTGAGTTGTGCAGGTCATCAGGAGGGGACAGTTAATGTAAAAGTCTGTGACAGTGATTTTGTGTCTTTGGGATGAACAATAATGTGTCGTTCACTTGCAGAACGCAAGCTTCTAGAGGCACATCAGTCTGAAGTAATGAGTTTAGGTAAAGGGGTGCAGAGCCAGAGGTGGTTTTGTAGGCAAACATTAATGCCTTGAATTTTATGCGAGCAGCTATTGGTAACCAGTGTAAATTGACAAAGAGAGGTTCTTCATTCTTTCTTACATTCTTTTTGGCTCATTAAAAATTAATCTTGCTGCCGCGTTCTGGATTAATTGTAAAGGTTTGATAGAACTGGCTGGAAGACCTGACATAGTACATACATACAAAAAATAAATAAATTAAATTAAAACAAACAAACAACAACAAAAAAAAATCTATAGGGTCCTAGAAATCCGATTCTGAAACTACGGCCTCCAGTATTGCATGAATACCCTACTCACAACAACAGCCTTATTGAACATGCAGATTAATTCTCTGCCAGCAGGAGGCGCTTTCGAACTGTTTCCACGGTAACAGCAGAACACAAAGCAGGGCAGCACTGGACTTTGAAACCTGCAGCGCTCATATTTATTTATAGCTTTTTGAAGTTTAATCGTCACATTAAGCTGCATCGCGATTCTGGTCTGTATCCAAATTTAAGACCTCTTGAAATCATAATTAAGACAATTTAAGACTTTTTATGACCTTAAATTTGATAAATTAAATTTAAGACTTTTTAAGGACCCGCGGGAACCCTGCAGTGTACTAGACAATAGTTATTTTGTGTTAGTGTTGTGAACCTAAGTTTGGGGGGTTTTCTGTGCTGTGGTTGGTTATTGGGTGCACGTGTTTGATGGTTTAAATTGAACTGGGATACTGGCAGTTGCTTCTATCTGTTTTCCAGTGCACTACTGCCAAAAGCTGTGGAGGTTCCCGTGACTGTGGGGCTGAATCAAGACTATTCACATCTGTCCGAACCAATATGATAATCTGAAAGACTGAATACCTCGCTTCATTCTTCCTTCCCATTGTTTTGTTTTTTTACTAATTTTATAATCTTGCAATTAAATATTTTTATGGGAATAAAAAGATGTTGTAATTCGATATGCCGCTTGAGTGTCAATGGTTTTGGTGTCCAGCCCTCAGTTGAATCATTATCAAGCGAATTTTGTAAGTTGAGTCCTGGGTCTCAGTTACGCATCCAGGTGGCGTAGTCGGCTACATTTATAAGTGGGTTGTTGGCCTTTACTTCTGTCGCCTTAAAGATAAATAGTTTATCTTTGTCCATATCCTACATACGCAAAATAAATGGGTTTTTTTAGATACTTTCACATAATTAATTGATAGAAATAAATGGTTTTCATTGTTTTCAATTCAGAAATAGATACTGGGTTTAATGTTACACATAAATTTGTTTAGACAACTTCTGCATTATGACTTTTTCTTAATTTAATGTGTGATGCGTCATAATAACGAATGACCAACATGAGGGAAGGATCTTCTCAGGTTCACATGAAGCCAGTGTTAGTGTTTGTCTGGTCATGTGATCTCAACATGTCTGTCCACATGCTTCGACCCGCTCCATGTCAAATAAAACCATTTCAAGTAGGACATGCATATGACATTCTTCAAAATTATCATTCATTTCTGTAGAGCTGGATATTTGAATAAAGATCAAATGAGGGAGTTCAGCTTTGAGAATGAAAACTGACCTGTTTGTTCTCCAGTATCTTGTTTCAGACTGAATACTGCTTCAATCCTGAAGTCTTCACTCTCCTCTTTAATAAATGCCATCTTTATAAGTGTGTCACGTGGATCTCAGTCGCTTCAGTAGGAGTTTTCTGGACACTCAGTTCTGTTTATGAATAAACATCAGAAAGTGTTTTATTTCAACCGCGGAACACACCATTTTTCAAGTGTAAGTCCACTGAAGTCTGATTTGTGGTTAAGGCTAGAAGGGATACAGCTGCAGCTACTGGGCATGCACGTTTACATATTTTCCGAGCCAATAATATAACGTGAAACCTATAAAAATGGTTTTAAAAAGCACATGGCACCATAGTTTCATCACTTTAGAGTGTCGCAGTGACTGTCTTTTTGCAGTAAAGGAGCTGTCATAGTTTAATGAGAGGGAAGATGACATGAAGCGACCCGAGGAGAGCAGCATTGTAAACAGATGAGCGCACATGTGCATATAAAGCTCCCGATCGGGGCGAAGTTCACGGGATTGTGTCCACAGAATGATAGGAGCACACGTTTTAACATATTTTATTATTTCACACTCAGTATTTAACTTTAGCGCTGCAAGCCATGCGTACAGCGCCGGACATGACAGGTTTCTGGTACCAAAACAAGTACTTTAAATGAATAATTTAGCTCATTACCATTACCGTGACAGCCAACAACAACACAGCTTAACCCTCCGCACATATTTATATTTAGTTATATTGAAAAAGTTTAAATTCAGTCGATCTTTTTTTACCCCGTTTTAACATGTATTTCTATGGAGACAGACCGTAGCTGTCGGGCAAGATGACGGATAGCAGCAGGACGCAAAATATCTGATCGCCTGTCAATCAAGCTCTTTGCGAGCGGACTCGGAGTCTAAAAAGCTCGGTTTTAGACTGAATAACATGTTTAAACTGATTCACGAGTGAACTGAGACTCGCCTTTTGAGTTACTCGTGTGTGGATGCGCTTTACTCACACAAATAACCTTAAATAAACCATTAATACGTTACAGTCGTTATATAAAAAAGTTAATGTATCGCATGTAAAACTTTGAAGTCGAACCGTTTCTACACGTTACATGTTTAACACAAACCTTTCTTCAGTCGAATCACAACAGAAGCAGAAGCGCGGCGCATCCTCATGACGTCACATCACCATAGCAACATAAAAGTCCTTCTCACACGCTGCTGTCTAATGCATAGAAATGTACAAAAACAATGAAAGAGTTGACAGAAATCGAGAGTGTAATCATCTATTGTTGAAAAACAATGTATGTGGTCCAATTAGGTGCTGAAAATATTAGGAAACTACTAGAGTGTGAGGTTTTGTCTGACAAACTGTAATGTTTAGGTGAAGAAACTATTTCATAAATTAGATTAAAATACAAATGTGATAAAAATAAATGAGTGTATGAGTTCATAGAGTACATTCTTGTGTCAGAATTGAAATTAAGTTTGAGTCTAAAAAAATACATGAAAATAGGTTAAAAAATAAATAAAATAAAAAATTACGATTGGTGAAATTTGTTTTCATTACATCTTCATAATCTTTCAAGAATTATTGAAATTATTTGGGTCACTTTTTCAAGTTTAAAGCCATAAACTGATCGATGATAAATGATAAAAAAATATATATTCATAAGCGATAGACAAACACTTATGTTTAAGGGTTGAAACTCTGGTAAGTTTCTCTACAGTCTCAAACATCCTATATTTTAATATTTTGTATTACACTTCAAATGTATTGTGTCTTATACAGTATACAGTAGTTTTAGTACTATATTACAAAACAAGGTCCTACTTTATATTAGGTGTGTTTGTGGTGGATTAGCGTTTGAAATTAACACCCGCCAAATGCGGGTAAAAATCAGCTGTGGCGGGTAACGCTGTCAAATCACTAGCCAATTTGGGGGGTTACTTATGTTCACTCATTATTTTCTTGGGGAAGTTAATGCAAGTTAAATCTGCTCAGGTTTAGCGCAAATACTGAACTTGTGAGACATCATGACATTATCGAGTATATTGCAAAAACCAAACCAAACACACACAGAATGCATGCATACCCCTTACGGAAAGAAAATATATTTTATTATATATGAATAATACATTGTGGTAATATATTACAATATACTGTATAATACATCAGGAATTGCCACTTTCCATATATTGGGAAATATATGTCAACATATATGGTGCTCATATAGTCACATTTATATGGGAATATATATTAGCAATATATGAACACAATTCAAGGTAAATATTTATTTTAATATATTTTCATATACAGTATGGAATTATATATTTGTAAATATATAAATATTGGCTACACATATAGTTTAACATGTACGTATACGTTTTCTTGTTAATTACAGTATATATTAGAGAAAGTATTTTAAAGAATTGATTCATTCTCCACACTGCTTGTAGGCTTGCGTGCTGCTGGAGCCGATCCCATATCTCGGGTCGAAGGCAGGGAAACACTATGGATAAATGGTCTGTCCATCACAGGGTAAAAAAAAAAAAAAAAAAAAATCTGGGCACAGCTTGCCAGAGTGAAATATGCTCTTGGCAGTCCACCTCTGGTCCTGCACAGGGATGGTCTTGCTCCATTCATCTGGCAACCAGAACGAACCAGACAGGGGCCAATTGTGCTTTTTGGGGGCACAAATTTAAAATTCATCTTAACCTACTTTAAGTATTATTCATTCAGTCATTTTTCACCATGTCATGTATCACTGCAATCTCTGGAAGTAATCTATAACAATTTAAACTAAAATGAATGTTTCATCATGTTTCATTAATTTGACAAATAATTTTGTATTGTAGTGTCAGGGGCATCATGCACTCATTATTTATGAGGGGGTACGAGTGAAGGAGGCTCTCATGCTTGTCATGTGACACACAGCAGACACAATACCACTGTATAACTGATATAGCCTTGTGCCCCTACTGAAAAGATAAAAAATAAAACCATCACAGAAACCAGGAGAGCGCTAGAGTGGCCGTAGCATTGGTATCGACAGCTGTAGAAAAATAATTTAAAACCAGACTATTTAGACCTTACCAACCTGACACCATTTTAACATGTTTTGACTAAAGTACATTTCTATTTTGACAAATAGAAACAACATGATTATTTTTCATGAGTCCAACATCCAGCCGTGCAAGAAAACATGCAATCTAGCCGAGACGTGATCAATAAGGGAAACCATCTTTCACTATTGCAAAGTAGAGAAAAAACATTTTACATTTAAGTAAGCTTCTTAACCTTGTAGCCTATCTTATTCATTAAACACAAAATGACCGATAAAAAAGGTGTCGAGCACCAAAAGCAGCCCATATTAAATCTATAAGTTATCTTTAATTGAAAATATGCATTTTCCTATATACACACAAGCGATTGTCCCATAAAGCAAAGGGGAAATAATTTTATCGTATTCCTCAGATGACTTAAATGGTTCACTGCAATAAAACGTGCTACACACAACATCTGGGATTAAACGGGTAAGATTTTATGACATTTATGATATATACTGTACTCACAGTGATATAGTTATGCTGGCTACCTACAAGGACAGGTTACGTCGATTACGTTAGCTAACAACACAGTTGACTTAACCTTTCAGGGACAACATTTTTAGTCTATGGTTTTAGCCAGCAGATTCCTGAGTATTCATCAAAAAATTAGATTGCGTCCATTTGTACCCCTCCAGGCTTTTGTAGGCTTTTAAAGAGTCTCCGGAGTAATGTTAGGAGGGAAAGTTGATGAGGTAGTTGTACATATCAGGATACTGCAGGTCAGGAAATCTATCCGTTCATATATTGATAAACGTTAAAAGCACCCCGGGGGCATTATAGGGATCTGTTATGTTCAAAGGGGTGGTTTACTGTTTTTTTTCTAGGCTTGATTGTGTTTATAGGGTGCAGTCTAGCATGTGTTCATGCTTGTTTTTTTTAAAAACGCATTATTTTTCACATAATTTACCTTTATTCCACACTTCTCTGTCCCTTCTCTGACAAACGCCTTGATTTATTTCCTGATTTATGAAGCCCCTCCCTCGATGGGCTGAGATTGGTTAGCTGGCTCAGTGTGTTGTGATTGGCTAAACCACCTCTACTGCACGTCTGAACGTCCCGCCCCTCTCCTCAGTGGCATGTGCTCCGGTTGAATTGTAAACAGTGGCGTTGTCTATAATGCTTATCAATTTGAGCCCGATTGAGACCCAGAGGATATTAGTGAAGAGGATCGTGCAGAACCTGTGCAAGCACGGCTCTTAATGGTATGTTTGGTTGTTGTTGTCTCATACTTTTAAATACTCTGCTATTTGTAAGTGCTACTGCTTCTGTTAGCTTTTAATATACGGTTTTATCCTGATTAAAGCTTTAATACAGCACAGCAACCGCACGCGTGTCCATTTATAATGCTTCTCATTGCTGTGTGAAAATAAGTGTATAATTGGAACAGTTTGTTGGAGCTGATCTGATGATCTGAATGAGAGAGAGAGAGAGAGAGAGAGAGAGAGAGAGTGTGTGTGAGAGAGAGAGAGAGAGAGATGCAGAGCAGGGCGACAGAGTAACAGTATTAAGAACCGCTACTTTAATGATTTTGAAACTTGAGAATCCATTAGAATCGTTAGAAGACAGAATCACGATTCATATGAATAGATTGTTACGTGCATCCCTAGTTTTCTCTTCCTCTTCTCTAAAGCAGTGCATCATGGCCTCGCCCCCTTTGCTGCGTGTTCCCGGGGGCGGGGTTTATCTGGGTCTGTGACGTATCAAACCCGGGAAGTAACTCGTTGTAGTCCCTTACCTGTCGTTTTTGTAGGCATTAAACTGCCAGAATTTTAAAAGACGACATCTCCGTTTGCATTGAACTTTCAGCGCCGCAACTCTGCAGTTATTGTTTATGCTCAAACAGCAACATTACACACTAACTAATGTTAAAAAAGTGAAATCGCAATCAACCACCCCTTTAATCTATTAAGTTTTGCTATGTACAGTCTGTTGAAATAAAGTGCACAGTGAACTCTGTTGCCATGAAACTTATGCTGGCACCATTCATTTCATATTCGCTCCCGGCTGTTCTTGCCTGCCAGTATGGTGGTGTAAACAGAATGGGTCACGTGGCGTTCGGAGCTGTATTGTGAGCACTATGTGCTCAGGTGCTGCCGCTCTCAGCACTGTCAAAATAATAGTCTGTTGCGCCGTCAAGATAAAAGTCTTGAACGCATAGGCCAAACAGGAAAAACTAATTGGCCTATGCCGATATTTGAAAATGGCAAATATCGGCCTTGGCGATATATCGATCGAGCACTAGTCGAGAGACATATCACCAGAATCTGGTGCTCCACCCTAACAGAACTTGAGAGCAGTAACTCTTGAGAGGGCAGGGAGTGGTACATTTGTATAATTTACCACCTACAGCTACGTTACAAACACCATTGGATGGTGCTGAATTATCCAACTCACGGAACACACGAATACACAATCAGTAAATAAATAAATAATTAAAACCATTATTTTCATCTCAACCTGTTTTGCATTATTATTCATACCTTTCTCATCAAATCTACCCGCTGTGAGACCTGCACAGTGGTTACAATGGTCTGGGCCACAAGGCACTGCTCCATTGTCCTCAAGGGTGAAGTACCACACTAACAAGTATTCATGAAGCAGACGTTACTCTCCAAACTACAGATGATGGTTTTCTCCTGGTTTACTGTGGCTATTCTGTGGACTGGTTACTGTGTCAGTACTGATCAAGTCTCCTGTCTTTATATCATAATGAACAGTCTAAACATAGGCACTGGAGCTCTGCTCTTTAGCTTCTTGACAAACCACCAAATGACACTGAAAGATAAGTGATTTACATGAGCTGAATGTGTGTACTAAATGTGTAATTGATAGTAACTCTATAATGATGTGGCCCTCCAAGTAATGATGTAATGATACATTAATAATTCATGAGTTCCTGTTGGTCTATAAGTAGTTAGAATGAGGTACAGTCATGACATAATGATCAATGTTGCCAACTCTCGCGAGACAAATAAGCAACTGCAGCTTCAAAAACAAGTCCAAAACAAACCCAATATTATTTGATTTATTTTCATCAATATTATTTATTACCAATAAATGAACCTGCAACATATTGACCTCCCGATCTCAATTCGAACAGCTGAGTCTTTAGCCATTTTCAAAAAACATCTAAAGACACATCTTTTTCGCCAGCACCTGACCAACTAATACTAACACTTACCTATTCTATTTAAAAAAAAAACAAAAAAAACATTCATCCTAGCTATGTGTACTGTGCTAGACAAACTGAGACTTGTCATGGCACTTGTATACTGTTGCTCTCTCAATGGTCTGATTGCTTCTATTGTTCTCCTCATTTGTACGTCGCTTTGGATAAAAGCATCTGCTAAATGATTAAATGTAAATGTAAATGCAAAAACATAAGTTATTTTGCAAAAATCATTTTTTTTGGTCGGGAGGGCCAGTGTTGTCATTCCACTGGGTTGAAATATGAATGCTGTCCCTAAGCTGCCTGCACTCACAGCAGCCCCACTTTTTATTTATTATTTTCTTACAGCCCCACTGTTTTTATTTATTATTTTACCACAGCCCCACTCTTTTTTTTTATTATTTTCTCAGCCTGAGTGCAGCCTGCAGGTTAATGATGACGTAATTATCTTTTGAATCCCCAGACAGCGGCACCTTGCTCCAAAAAAAACCCATCAGTTGTTGGAGATATCCGAGTAAAAAAATAAGAGATAAAAAAGAATAATAGAAGCAGCAGTGCTGAAAAGGCCAGATTAAAAAAAGAGAAAGCTCTAGAAAAATACAATGAATTACAAAGCTGTATTTAAGGGTGCTGTGTATAATGAACGCACGAAGATGAATAACGGAAAAAAATCTTTAAATCTACAAAGATGGATGATTTAAATTGCAGTTTATTTATAGTTTCATACAGTTGACCTCGACACTTCAGTTTACATGGTCGGTGCTTCAATCTGGTTTCTGCTAGCTTCACCACTGACTCATGACTTCACTTTATAAAAAAAGGGGGAAAAAATGATAAGATAACTAAACTACTACGAATTCTACTACTAATATAACAATATAAAACGCACTAAGGATTAATGAGCCGCTGGGCTCATGATTATTAATCACGTAGTGTGCGTTCGCTCGAATTGATTTGCTGAAATCAAAACAGGGATGATAGGTGAGCACCGGCCAATGAGATTGCCGTTTGCGCATTAGTTCCGCCCACTAACAGGGAACCCGGCAGTTCTTAAAAGCTGAAGAATTCCAAAGGAACTCCGTTATTTTGACAGGAAAATACAACAAAGAATATCGTTTACATGTAGCGCATCAATTCTGCATGTTATGAAAGACTCTCTCGCTCTGTATCTTTCTTTTAATTGAGTTTAGTGTGTGAGACAAAGTGACGGCGAGTCGTGCGCCTTCACACTAGACTTTACGGTACGTCAAATACAGCTACACTGCGCATCCATTCAGATGAACTGAAAAATTAAATTCTAATAAAATTAAATTCTAATAACATTATAATAAATTATAGTAACGGCGCATTTTGTTGTCAGTAACGGAAATGGCGTTGTAACGGGGAAACAGTAATTCATTTGATTACTCGTTACTGAAAAAAATAACGCCGTTAGTAACGCCGCTTATTTATAAAGCCGCTTATTCCCATCACTGCATATAAGTGTCGCGTCTTGAATTCAAATGGGCAAGCACTGCTTATTATCACTTCAATAGAGCAGTGAAATTGTGGAGCTCCAGTCATTGTCAGCGCTGTGCGGGCGGGAGACACCGGTCCGGTGTGGTCCAGCTGTTCTCTTGCGCTGCACGGTTTCATCACTTGGCTTTTAGTGTTTGTTTCCCATGCTACAGTAAAGCCGAGGCAATTAGAAGATACCTGCTACTCTAGTGTAAACGAGTACAAAGAAATTCTTATCGCTCATTTCATTTGGACTGAAATAGCACAGACACTAAACAAGGATTAATCCTTCTTGTGCGCTTGTGTCGAGAGCTAATGTAGGCTACATGAATCCTTTAGCTTTAATAACAGCAATATGTGTAGGTGTGGTGGGGTTTCGGCAATCGGCACACCGGGAAAAGCTCACGTGCTCCTGATGGCCAATCAATTCTAGGTCTACTTTTCCTTTCCTTCACAGCCAGTCATGGGCCCCCTCAATCCGTAGGCTCTGGGGCTTCATCCCCACCTAGCCATTATGTTAATCCCTGCACATAGCCTATGGCGTAAAGGCTACGGCGTAGGTCCGACGCAGAAGTATAAATCAGCCTTGAGTCCCAAGTCAGATGTACAAGCCACAAACATGTGTAATGAATTAAAATGGTCAGTTTTGGGTCACTACCTTGGTGAAGCAACACTCATACACTTCTGCTGAAGCCCAGCACCCTGTGTCCTCAAAACACAATTTTCTCATAGAATAACAGCTGTGACCTCACTCACTTCAGTGCACACTGGTAAAAACCACCGAAGCCTGCATATTTGCTCTGTAGCTGCACCTGCAAACAGCAAGACAGAGCCAGACAATGCATGCAAGGGCACAGCGGGGAACACAGATGAAGCTCAGTGGTAACTCTATTAAAGGGGTCATATGATGCGATTTCAAGTTTTCCTTTCTCTTTGGAGTGTTACAAGCTGATTGTGCATAGAATAGATAAGATCCCTGAAGTTGCAAAGACTAAAGTCCCAAGACCAAAGAGATATTCTTTATAAAAGTTAAGACTCGACCATGCCCCCCTAAAACGGCTCATTCAAACACACCCCCACATGTCTATGTCACTGTGTGGGAAGAATTGCAAAACACCGCCCAAATGTATACGCAAAGAAAGGGGGCTTGATTTTTATTCTTGCTGTAGTATTGTTGCTGCTGCCGTCACCATGTCTTGGAGACGCTGTGTTTCATTTGAAGTTATCAAACACTAAATACTAAATTAAATATAGATGAATCCTTAAAGCTATAAAAGTTATTTTTTCCTCTTTTTTTTTCTTTGTCATTTGATCAATAGACATCACAGCAGCTGGTTATTAGGTTATTTTGGCTGCTATTCCTTTAAGAGCTGCTGCTGCTGAACATGACGTGGATCTGACACGCATCATATTTTCGCTCAACTCTCTTCTAGGGATGCAGCGATTAACCGGTTTTACAATTAACCGCACTTTAAAACGTCACGGTTAATGAATCGTAAAGGCTACGCTACACCGAGTGTTTCTGTTGCATGGAACAGAACTGTTGCAACATGTGCAAAACGAAAACAAAGTTACACTAGCGGTGCACCAGTTTAAAATGCCATGCTTATCAGAGACACGGAGGCTACCACACACACTAGATTAACTATGACAGAGGAACCAAACAGCGATCCTTTATTTCCACCAGAGAATGTCTGAAGTCAATAGTGTGGGACCATTTTGGGTACGCCAAGCATGACCAGGGCATCATTTAAATATTGCCGTAAAAATTGCTGTTAAAGAGTATACATAAGGGATAATGCACGGCTAGCCAACCTGTTCTCGCTGTGCAATAAATGATTTTAATGCACGACGTGAAGGCAAGGACCACCTGACGTGAAGTTTGTTAGCTCTAGCATTCTGCCCGCCTCAGACAGAGATGAAATAGTGCGGTGTGAAAGAGAGAGAGAGAGAGAGAGTTGCAGGTGTGAATTAGCCTATACCTGCATCTGCGCGTCACTACAAACAATGAAGATTTGAGTTTAGTTATATAAATAGTCATTTTAGCCCATCTTTGCTGATTAATATAATGTAGCTATCCAGTATCTAAGCTAAAATTTAAATTATTAATGAAAGTCGCTGAGCTTCTGTCCTCCTAAATGTTTGTGTGGGCAGCTCGATCTCACAAACTAAAATAATAGACATGATTTTTTCAGGCCATATGTAAAATCATATGAATAAAGATTATTAAAATTAACAAGTATGGATGACAGATGATTACAATAATAATTTAGTTTATTCCCCTTATTAGTAACAGTGTCCTCTGTGGGATAAATAAAGTTAATATAAAGAGCTGATAAAATGTAAAACTGTAACTTGAATGCAATGTAAGTCGCTTTGGATAAAAGCGTCTGCTAAATGCATAAATGTAAATGTAATATTAGTCTTATATTAATAATACTTAATTAACATTGTGATGTATCATCCCTGTTATAGTATTATTCATAAGTCAATTTTTTTCACCATCTTTCCAAGTTCTGTACCTCGGGTCCAAAAGAAATGTAGAAAGAATATACAAAATGAAAGCACCAAATACATTTGTGATCTATTTCCATTTGTTATTTTCAAAAGGGAAATACTGACATGGATGTTTACAGAGCAGTCACCTTTTTTAATTCCAATAGGAGAGATTTGTTCTTTAATTAATTCCAATAGGAGAGATTTTTTTCTTTAGTATTACTATTTTGTGCTGTATTATTAGTTACTGTGTTATTTCTGTTTCAAAAGGCAGCAATAAATAACACTTCTAAAGAGTGTTTATGTGATTTTATGTTGTGAAATGAATAAATGCATAATAATCGTGAAACTGTGATTATTCCTCAGACTATAATTGTACCAACAAAATTTATAATCGTTGCATCCCTATTTTATATTGAACCAACATCATACCAAGTCAATGCTCTCTCAGTGATCAATAAAACTGTCGGTCAAGCAGACAGACAGGCATAATAGTAGTTCAGTTTAATTGTTTTTTCAACAACTGTTTCAAACCAATTTGTCAACAAAAATCAGTATCATGTACAGGGCCAGATTTAACTTATATTGTGACATAAGCTAAATAAATGTTTGCTGTAGGCCGGAAACCTCCTATTATTGGTATTGTGGCTTTATTATATATAAATATATTTGTACAAAGGGTAACACTTAACAATAAGGTTCATTAGTTAACAAGTGTAGTTAACATGAACTAAGAATGAACAATACTTCTGCAGCATTTATCTTAATGTTAATTTCAGCATTTACTAATGCATTATTAAAATCAAAAGTTGTGTTTGTTAACATTAGTTAATGCACTGTGAACTGTGGGATTACAAATTGTGTTTAAATGTTTAACTTAGATTCTTATTATCCACTTCCTGACTCAATGTATAACTGTGCTTTGTCTCAATCAAGTCATGTTGATTGGCAGAGATTTCAAAGAACCCAGACGTTGATTCAAAGAACCCCTGGCCCAGACATTGATTCGTTAGGTTGATTGGATTAGTGTCTATCTTTCGGAGCCCCCTGGCCCAGACGTGGATTCGTTAGGTTGATTGGATTAGTGTCTATGCATTTGATTATGTTGATGAGATTAGAACCATGGGAAGTAGCAACAAACTAACGCCTCCCTCATGTGCTTGCTTTGTTTGAATTTGTCTCCACCTCCAAGAATCCCTCCTCCAAAAATGCCTATAAAATAACCTTGTAAAGTTACTTAAGATTGAGATTTCGATGACTACAGCACACCAGCAGCTTGTGTTCTCAATAAAGAATCCTGCTGACGATCCAATCCGATTTCTCCTGGTCTTCTCTTCTGAGTTTTCTACACTTTAGAAGAACCAAGTTCACAACAGATGGTGCCGTGACCCGGATAGAGCTCCTCACCTGAATTCAGATTGAAACTTCAATCTCAACAAAGATCTGACTTCGTTCCAGACTGAATCTTTTTGTACAACCAAGGGTTGGTGAGTGTCACTCTATCCAAAAGAACCTTTAAGACCAGTACAAATTTGTTATCCTCTGCACCGTCAGAGAAGAGTTAACAGACAGCTGTAGGGTTTGGTTAACTAAGTTATCCTCTAAAAATGTCTTTTTAGAGATGAAAGTTATCCTCTGTTCATGCAGGGAAGATTAGCATTACGTGCTAATATTTGTTACCCTCTGTTTTAGCAGGGAAGATTAGCGTAAAGTGCTAGTAATTTGTGTTATCCTCTGCTTTGCCAGGGAAGGTTAACAATAGTTGATGTGTTAACAAGTGTACCCTCTGTTGATCAGAGAAGTTTTAGTGTTTTGATTGTGTGGTAACAAAGAAACTCACAAAATTTTTAGAAAGAATGCTAGACTGATCCCCACAACTGAAAAAGGTGGTCTAGCGACTCCTTTGTGGTCAGATAGCGAATTCAAATCACTGTTAGGAGTGCAAATGAACCTAATAGTCACTGAGAAAGTTAGACAAGAACTAACTCAGAAATATGAGATCCATCCAGACAAGACTTGGTCTGTAGATGAGTGTAAAAAGGTACTAGGAGCATGTATTCGCAAGAACAATGTGAAAGGCATTATCTGCTGCCACAGAGAATTTGGTTTAGCGCTAGCTACACAACAGTCTCAGCGTAACTCAGAGTTAGAGGAACAGAACAAAGAGCTCCGTGCTAGAGTATCCTCTTTGACTAAGAAATTGAACCTCAAGAAAGCTGCAGCAAAAACTGATGTGGAAGTTAGTCAGCCTGATAACATTTACCCTGATTTACAAGCGTTTTTTTGAAACAGATGTAGCTCTCCAATCAGTAACTGATGTGCCTGTAAATTCCGTCAATGTGTGTGGTGCTAGGAGAAGATCTCAGGGAATTGAGGAAACTGATAGTGTTCCTCTCAATTCTTCTGTTGTGCAAATACAAACTGTTGCCAAAGTGCTAGAACCTAAAGATATAGAGAGACTATCCCAGAGCTTACTCTTAGCACACACACATTTTTCTGAATTTAGAAGAGCATTGATCAGCAAAATACGTCTTTACGACATGTCATTAGCAGAAGTCACACAGCTGATGTCACAAATTCTAACTGAATCTGAATTCAACAGTTTTGAGTCTGCTGTTACTTCTGAACTACAACATGCCAGTAAAGGCGATTTGAGAGAAGGTGTTTTGAAAATTCTAAAGAACATTGTTGGACCAAAAGTGGATTGGTCAAAAGTCACTAGTTGTGTACAGAAGAAGGATGAAACTGTAAGTGAGTACACTGAAAGGTTTTGTCAGTCAGCTGCAGCATATAGTGGAATAGCTGACACTCCAGAGAAGGTACTGGATCATAAAGGACCATTATTTCGAACATGGTTTGATGGCCTTTTATCAGAGTATAGATCTGCTTTGCCTTTCTTAGATCTAACATGGTCCACTGGAAGCTTACAAAACAGCTTGGACAGGTTAGCTACTTGGGAAAGAGACTCTGATGTTAAAGCCAGAGTAAAGAATGCAGCAGCATCCTTTAAGGTCAACACAGAGAATCGACAGAAACCTAAATGTCCTAAGAAGGAGGGCAGTTGTCATTACTGTGGTAAACCTGGACACTGGATGAAAGAGTGTAGGAAAAGCAAAAGGACATTAGGAGAAATTAACAGCTTTACTCAGTTCCTACTCAGTCTACTTAGTACTCTGAAGCAGCCCCTCCCCACTTCACCGAACTGTTGGAGCAGTTTGCTCAGGTGTTAACTGTTAGGGCTGTGAGTGCTTAATTTCCCCAGTAATGTACAACAAAGCTGAACAATTCTTTGTAAATAAAACTAATGGTGTTAAGACAGACTGTAAACATGAGATGCCCTCATGCAGTGTCCGCACTCATGAATTAAGCAAAAGTCACTTCTGTCACCTCCTCCGTTGGGGAAATTGGTTAACGACCCTCACAGCCCCCAATATTGTTATACAGCGTGCACCAGTCACGAACCCATCCTCATGTGTGAGCGCAATAAGCCGACTCACTAGCTTAGGACTTCTAAGTTCTTTTGTACTCAACACAAAACGTCAGTGAATAAAAGTCTTGAATCCAAAGTTCTTCGTTTGACTGTTTAATTATAAATCTTAAAACATAAAAACTTAGGATATTTACTTTTCTTACAAATTAACTTTGCAGTTTTGCATAGGTCAAAAGACTGTGTTGCTCAAAAGTCCAGTGGCTTCTGACTGTTTCGCAGGGTTCCATTTCTTTCATACTAAATCTAACAGCCAATCAAATAACGTTATGCTACATCACTGGTTAACTGTTTACATTCCAATTTCTATGTTTCATTTGCAACACAGGTTTTTTCTCAGATATTACTAAATAAACTCAAAATATTATTACTTCCATAGAAATGGCTTCAACATATCCCGGTCCCTAATTGACTAGGCCTTAACATATCAATTATCAACTTAAATTTAAACTGAAGTCATTTACACTCTTACATTTAACACTTTCTTAATTCCTTTTAGCAAGAACCTTCTTCTCTTCACAGGAAAGTATTTAAAGGTAAACATTAACTGGTAAGTATTAACAACTAAATACTTCTCACAGACTATTCAACTGATAGTTTCTATTCTATTCAAGTCTTTCTCTTCTATCTTCAGTCTTCTCCCTGCAACAAACAAAGTTTCGTTATGGGTCTTTGAATGATGCTGGTCTTCGTCCGAACTTCAGCACTTCTGACAATGCCTTTGGAGTCGGGCATCACCCTCATAATTCTGCCTAACATCCAGGAGTTTCTTGGCAGGAACGAATCTGCGACGAGGACAACATCTCCAACCTTGAAACTTCTCTTTAAGCCGAGCCATTTTTGTCGTTCTTGCAGAAGCGGTAGGTATTCGTGAGTCCACCTTCGCCAGAACAGATCCGCCATATATTGTATTTGTCTCCAGCGCCGGCGGGCGTAGACATCATCCTTAGTGAACACACCAGGTGGAAAACTAGGCTGTGTTTTCAACGCGAGCAGATGGTTCGGCGTCAGCGGCTCAAGGTCATTGGGGTGATCTGTGTTCGTGGTTAAAGGTCTCCCATTGATGATGCTCTCAACTTCGCATAAGAGAGTGTGTAGTCCTTCATCTTCTAAGAGCTGTTGCTTCACAACAGAGTTCAGCACTTTTCTCACTGTACGGATTTGACGCTCCCAGACACCGCCGTGGTGAGATGCAGCAGGTGGGTTAAAAATCCATTGCACACCCTTTCTCATCATGACATCATTGATGCGAGACTGATCCAGCTTTGCCAATGCCTCACGCAGCTCTCGTTCTGCGCCGACAAAGTTGGTGCCATTGTCGGAACGAATAATTGACACTTGACCTCTTCTGGCTTGAAAGCGCCGTATGGCATTAATACATGAATTAGTGTCAAGAGAATGGGCTACTTCTATATGCACTGCCCTGACAGTTAAACATGTGAAGAGCACTCCATAACGCTTAACCTTTGCACGTCCTCTTCTGACCTCGAAAGGTCCAAAATAGTCTACACCCGTGTTGGTGAAGGGTGGTTTGTCAGGGAGCAGACGGTCTTGAGGCAGATCCGCCATTTTCTGTTCTCCTGCCTTGGCATGTAGTCTTCTGCAGAGGTTGCACTCTGAAATCACTTTTCTTGCTGCTGCATTGGCTCTTGGTATCCAATACCGTTGTCGCAATATGGCTAAGACGTGGTTCCTACCTCCATGTCCACACTCTTGATGAATGTGGTGGAGAATAAGGTGAGCTATTCTGTGCTGTTTATGCAGAATGGCAGGATGCTTGGCCTCTTCAGGCATCGCCGATCTGTTCAAACGTCCTCCTACTCTCAACACATCCTCTTGCAAGTATGGATCCAGTTTGAAGATAGAACTGTTCCTCTTCACACGGGAGCCTGCCAACTGCAAAGCTTGTATCTCCTCCATGTAAGTTTGTCTCTGACTGTATTTAACCAGTTCAATTTCAGCTCTGGATAGATCTTTCACGGTAAGTATTCTTTTTTCCAGGTTTTTCTTGTACATCACCATTTGCTGTTCAACTATAGATCTGCATTTCTCTGGATTATTCTCATTCTGCTGTATGTTCTCCTCAAACTCTTTTCTCTTCACGCTCAGGTGCCTCAACGTCCTTCTCAATTGCAAAATCCAGGCTGCCGCCTTTTTTAACTTATGCCAACTGGAGTAATACTCAAAGAGCTGATTCAGTGGATCTGTGCACTCGTTTGAGTTTGTGCATGTCACTGCAGCGGATGTCTTTACCTCAACATCTTCTTCAGTCAGGTAAGGCCACTGTTCAGGTTGTTTCGGCCATTCAACTTCTTTTCGCAGGAAACTCGGCCCCTGAAACCAGCTCTTACTTTCCATGAAGCTCTGGATCTTCAAACCTCTGGAAGCCTGATCCGCTGGGTTTTGTGAGGTGTTGACATACTTCCACTGAGAAGATGTAGTCGCTTCTCTAATGAAAGAGACACGGTTGGCTACAAACGTCTTGAAACGAAGGGCATCATTTACAATGTACTTTAGTACTGTTGTACTATCCGTCCAGAAGACTGACTCCATCAGGGGAACTTCAAGTTCTTCTTTCAACATCCGATCGATCTTGACTGCAACCATTGCTGCTGTCAACTCCATTCTCGGGATCGTGATCTGTTTGAGTGGAGCGACTCTGGACTTTCCCATCAAGAATGATACATGTTTCTCACCCCTGTCATTTGTCAGCAAGAGATACGACACAACGCCATATCCATCTTGACTAGCGTCTGAGAAATTGTGAATTTGAGCAGCATTTATGGGCCCAAATGCAGGGGGTTTGAAACATCTGTTCAGACGGAGTTCTGAAAGCTTGTCTAAGTCTGTCAGCCACTTCATCCATGTCCGACATTCCTTTTCATGGATCTCTTCGTCCCAACCTTTCTTCTCTTGACAGAGATCTCTTAAAATGAGCTTGATGGGTAGTAGGAGTGGTGCCAAAAAACCCATTGGGTCAAACACCGAACTGACTACAGATAAAATGCCCCGTCTTGTGCATGGCTTGTCCGGCAGATTTATTTTGTACCTGAAGCTGTCAGAACTTGTGCACCACTGCATACCCAATGCCCGTTCCACTGGTAACTCATCATGCTCCAAAACGAGATCTTTGACTTTAGCTGCTCGTTCGTGGTCAGGAATGGAGCCCAGCAGGGCTCTGCTGTTGCTGACCCACTTGGTCAAATGGAAACCACCACTGGCGCACAACGTCATCAGCTCCCTCACAAGAGCAACGGCTTTATCTTCTGTGGCTACTGACTTCAAACAGTCATCCACATAGAAGTTCTTGAGGACTGTCTGTGTGGCTTCTGGGGTACTCTTTGATGCTGCATCTTCCGCTGTTCTTCTTAATGCATATGACGCACAACTAGGAGATGATGTAGCTCCGAACAAATGCACACACATTCTGTACTCTTCTGCTTCCACATTCAGATTACCACCTGGCCACCAGAGAAAGCGTAGCATATCCGCGTCCGTGTCTGGAATCCGAACCTGGTAAAACATGGACTCTATATCTGCCATCATGGCTACAGGCTCCTGTCTGAATCTCAACAATACTCCGATGAGGGTGTTAGTTAAGTCAGGCCCTTGCAACAACTGGTCATTTAGCGACACACCTTGGTAAGTTGCCGCACAGTCAAAGACGACTCTGAGTTTCCTCTTTTTTGGATGGTAAACCCCATGGTGTGGAACGAACCATACTCTTCCATCACTGCGAATCAACTGTTCTTTTTGAATCCTTACTGCGTAGCCTTTTTCCAGTATGCTGTCCATAAAAGCCTTGTACTCTTGAAAGAAATCTGTATTCCTACTGAACTTCCTCTTCAAAGAGTTAAGCCTCTGTTCAGCAATACCACGGTTGCATGGCATCTTCACCTTGTCATCCTTCAAAGGCAACTTAATGCAGAAGTGACCATCCACGAGCTGAGCTGATGTTGTCACCGTATGCATGAACTGTTTGTCATGTTGCGACTGTTCTCGTCTGTCGTCACATCTTCTTTCTGGAAAATCTGCATTGTAGTGCTTCATCAGCATGTCTTCGATGCTTATCACAGAAATACGACTGACAAGGAAACTTTGTCTTTTTTCATCATCTAATTCCTTTTCTTGGTATCTGCTGATTGGCCCATTGACAACCCAGCCAAGAGCTGTCTTCACAGCATATGGTCCGTTGTTCTGGCTATTAATAATCTCCCATGGCTGCATGGCTTTGTACGCGTTGACACCGATGAGCAGACCAACTTCTGATTCAAGTGTTGGGAGATGGACTCGACTCAGGTAAGACCACTTCTCCAAATCTTTTTTCTGTGGGATGTTGGCCTTTTTTGCAGGTATATCTGGCTGAGTATACACATTGGGAAGCTGAATGTAATCTTGCTCCTCTAAGCCACACACCTCCAAATCTGTAAGTTCATAGCTATTCACTTTCTGTTCTTGCGATAGAGTACGAAGCAGGAACTCTGTCTTTCTGCCCCGTATATTCAACTTCTTCGCCAATTCTTCAGTGCAGAAAGTCGCTGTACTTCCTTGATCCAGGAAAGCATAGGTCTTGATTATCTTTGTGTCTTTCTTGTGTTTTATCTGCACAGGTACGATGGGAAGAATACACTCATTGTTCCCGGCCCCAGTATGGTCACCTTTTCTGCACCCTGCAGACACAAGAGCACTTGCGACTTCACTCGTGCTTTGTGACCTGTCGTCTGCACTGTTGTTCTTTGATGAAGCATCTTCCTTAACAACATGCAAGATAGCTGGGTGCTTGAATGAACAATCTGGACATGAGGCCCTTTTTTTACAGTCCTTGGACATATGACCTGCTGTCAGACACCCAAAACAAAGGCCGTTCGTTTTCAAGAACTGAATTCTTTCTTTCAGAGGCTGCTCTCGAATCTTGTTGCACACATTCAGTGCATGGTTCTTTTGACAGTAAAGACAGGGACTTTGAAATACACTTGTTGACTTGACTGCCAAAGGTTTCTTCTCAGGTTGGCTTTTACTGACATTATTTTCGGTAGCAGACACATTCACAGCAAAGCTGCTTCTTTTAGACTCACTTTTTCTAATGCTTGGTTGCTTTTTTGAGCTGTTCTGACTACTTGAAGTGGAGTCCAGGATATCTCCGAACAGCGGGTCATTGGCAACCTTTGCTTGTCGGTACACATATTCCACTAAATCAGGAAACCTGGCTCTTTTTCTTGTTCTTTCTTGAATGTCATAAGCATAACTTCTCCATCTTTCTTTCAGTTTGAATGGAAGTTTGGATAAAATGGACTTCATGTTGGTAGGATTGTTCATTTCGTCCATGTAATCCACATCATTTATTGTGTTACAACATCCAACCAAGAACAAAGCAAAAGCATTCAATCCTTTTCTGTCTTCCGGCCTTATCTGAGGCCATTCCATAGCCTTCTTGATATAAGCTGTAGCGATGGTTATTTCATCTCCATAGTGACGATCAAGCAGTTCTCTGGCTTCTTTATAAGCTCTGTCGGGTTTCATGTGCTCACAGCTCCGAATGAGATCAAGTGGCTCTCCACTCGTGAACTGTTCGAGGTAGTACAGCCGGTCCTGATGACTGTCTGTTTTACTGTCGATAGCATGCTCGAATGCCCTTATAAAAGATCTGTAAGTCAGAGGATCTCCTGTAAATGTGGATATGTCTCTTTGAGGGAGTTGAGACAAATTCTGTTGTTTAATGAGCATCTCAGTGACTTCGTTTTGACGCTGTAACACTTCGTGCAGGCTATCTGTAGAAAAATCAGTGTGATCATGGTGATTAAGATGTGGCGTGCTGCTGACAGCATCAAACCTTGACGATGATTTTCTTCTATCTGAAGCACCAACTTCAGTGGATGGCTTTGGATTGAATGTAAGGGATGTCTTACCAGCTCCACGATGCACATGATCGTCTACATCGTGTTTTTCCTGTTTACACATCAGGGGTTCAAATCTGAGTCCTGAAGGTAGTTCTGATAAATCACGTTTAAATTCATGAAAATCTTCAAACTCTTCGTACACCTTCAGTTTGGCGTCTGAAGCAGCAATCTCAGTTTCAAGCTCCAATTGCTCTTTTCTAATTCTCAAGCGAGTTTCTTCCTGTTCTATTGCTTCTCTCTTTTTCATTGATGCAGCTTTTGCTAACAGCGCTTCACGTTCAGCTTTAATTCTCAGTATTGCAGAAGTAGTACTGGAAGTCTGGCTTACCACGGAGTTAGCTTTGGATACACTATCATGTGGCCTAATATCATCTTCCTCATCTTTTAGGACATCTGCAATCCATTTGTTTGTGTCTTCTATAAACTGCTGAAATTCCGAAAATCTGTTCTCATAAGCATCTTGATCCGCTTTCTTATCATCTTCATCTATTAACTCACACAACTCTTCATTAATCCGTTCATACTGTTTTAAGCATCTTTCGAACCGTAGCAATTCTTCATCTTTAATGAAATTAACATTGTGTTCATTTTCCTTCAATTTGGCTAAATCATTCTTCTGTTTGGTTATTTGTGCCAACTTTCCCTTGCGTTCTCCTTTCAGCCTGTGTATTTTCTCCTCTACAGCCTTTTCTGTGGGCTTTGGCGCCCTCTTTTGGTCAATACACGCAGCTGCGCTTTCATCTGCCATGTCATGTCACTTTAAAATCTTCACACAAAACTGTCACAATTCTCAGCTTCTAATCTTCTTATAAACACTCGTTTAAAAGAGTCAGTGATGTGCAGGATTTATCTATGTCAAGTTCTATGACTTTCAGGATGTTATATCCAGTGAACACTTACTGTCACTTTTAGACGATGGCTTGGTGTCATGAAGAAAATATCAGACCTGTTCCAGGGAATGTCTCATTTAGCCGACGACTCACTCTCTAGGTAGGCTACCTCTGGCTTTCTTATGCTGCAACGTAGTTTACGTCCGTATTGGTCTATTGTATTTGTTAGCAGCCGCAAGCAGGTTTCCCTCAGATCCCTCAGAGAATTTTTTCTTCTTTTGCGATCTTCTCACGCGGCTCGTCTTTCGGCTTCGTCGAACAATCTTCCGAATTTGTTCGATATTTTGACTATGTCGAGCAGTCTTTTGACTTGGATGTGAGCGCAATAAGCCGACTCACTAGCTTAGGACTTCTAAGTTCTTTTGTACTCAACACAAAACGTCAGTGAATAAAAGTCTTGAATCCAAAGTTCTTCGTTTGACTGTTTAATTATAAATCTTAAAACATAAAAACTTAGGATATTTACTTTTCTTACAAATTAACTTTGCAGTTTTGCATAGGTCAAAAGACTGTGTTGCTCAAAAGTCCAGTGGCTTCTGACTGTTTCGCAGGGTTCCATTTCTTTCATACTAAATCTAACAGCCAATCAAATAACGTTATGCTACATCACTGGTTAACTGTTTACATTCCAATTTCTATGTTTCATTTGCAACACAGGTTTTTTCTCAGATATTACTAAATAAACTCAAAATATTATTACTTCCATAGAAATGGCTTCAACACTCATGTATGATGTCTGCAATGACTGAATTTGTGTTAGAGGATGAAGGCGAAATGACTCATGATTGTGTTACGCTTACATATGCAGCGACAAGTGAAATAGCAGAAACTCCCATAGAGAACGCAGAATTGGAGTTGTTTGTTGATGGTTCAGCTCAAGTTATTGAAGGTAACAGACGAGCAGGATATGCAGTAACTTCCACCACTGAAGTAGTTACTTCAGGTCGTCTTCCAGATCATTTTTCAGCTCAAGCTGCAGAACTAGTAGCCTTAACTAGAGCATGCACACTAGCTTCAGGATCGGTTGCAAATATCTACACAGATTCCAGGTATGCTTTTGGGGTAATTCATGATTTTGGTGTCATTTGGCAAACCAGAAAATTTCTAACTTCTGCTGGATCCCCCATTAAGCATGCTGGATTAGTGAAAGATTTAATGTTTGCCATGAAACTCCCAAAGAAATTAGCGGTGATCAAAGTGAAAGCACATCTCACAACTAATACTACGGAAGCTAAAGGTAATGCTCTTGCTGATGTAGCGGCTAAACAGGCTTGTTTCTATGCAACTGTACAAGTGTGTTCAGGTAGTACAGCACAGAAGACAATTCTACCTCCTGAATCAATCGTTAATCTGTATAAAGACGTTCCTCTATATGAAGCATGGACATGGTTAGACAAAGGAGCCGCTGTGGATTCATCCGGCTACTGGACCAAAGGGGGAAAGTATGTTGCTCCCGAATCACTGTTGCCATATTTGGCTCAACAAATACACAGTTTGGGTCATAGTGGTCCAGCAACGATGAATCACAGGTTCTCAAATCAATGGTGGAATCCAAAATTCAGAAACGCAGCCACTGAAACAGTCAAGAGATGTGTTACATGTCAGAAAAATAATGATGTACCAGCAGCCACTACACCAGCAGCACATACCCCAGCTCCACCAGGGCCATTTCGTCACCTGCAAGTTGATTACATATCGTTGCCCCCTTGTAAAGGAAAAACTGACGTTTTGGTAGTAATAGACAAGTTCTCAAGATGGGTAGAAGCTTATCCAACAGGGCGTGCTACAGCTGCACATACTGCTAAATGTCTTGTCACTGATTTCATTCCCAGATGGGGATTACCAGATTGCATTGACTCAGATCAAGGTACCCACTTTACAGGACAGGTAGTCAAGGAAGTGTCTAGAATGTTGAAGATTAAGTGGAACCTGTCCCTATAGGCCACAAGCATCAGGACAGGTTGAACGATCAAACAGAACAATCAAAACCAGGCTAAGCAAAATGCATCAGGAAGGAGTACCATGTACCAAACGACCAGTTCCCCAAAGAAATCCTGGAGCAAAATTCTGTTCCCAATCCGACGCAGTCTCATCCAAAAGGGCTCCCGAGCTGTCATCGCCGTGGACCGGCTCTACGTGGACGGGCAGCTCTACCGCAACCTCCGTACCACTCCGTGGTTATATTAACCAGATAAGAATCCGTTATATTTACCTTGTTTTTTTTTTCTCTCTTTCCTCGCTTGTTCTTCCATTTACCTCTAACTATTTGTCATTTCGATAATTTAATACGATATCATAACAAACACGTACAGTCAGTCTCCGCAGCGTTTAAATGATTTTGCAATGTTTTCGTTTCTGTCAAGTTTTTACTTTCATCCCTCTATGCTTGCTTCTTTGTATGTCTTTCTTACTTCCAACTCCTTTCACGGCACCGATCACCTGCTTTACTACACATATAAACACAACACCCTATATATCACACATCTGCATGGCACGACCATGTACATATACACTCAGCATTAACGCAACCACTCCGACCTTACAGCGCACACAGACATGAAGGACATACTCGCATACAAGCGCGTACACGCCCGCTCATATCTTATTCATTTGAGCATCACACGCAGCGAGCAGCATTAGCTACACACACACATCTATGGGTGCATTAAGGTTTGTCACATGGAATGTGAATGGAGCTGGCTCCAGAGAAAAGAAGTTAAAAATATTTAGCCAGCTTAAAAAACTACAAGCAGACGTTGTTTTATTACAAGAGACTCATAGATCTGCCACAGCTACAGATCAACTTAAAACAAATGAGTTTCCTAATGTGTTCTCAGCCTGCTATAACTCTAGGCAAAGGGGGGTAGCAATTTTAATACATAAAAATGTTAATTTCACAGTACTTAACACAGTTATAGATCCAGAAGGTAGATTTCTAATCATTAAATTATCTATATTTGACAAAAAGTTATGTATTGTTAGTATATATGGTCCAAATGTTGATGACCCCTCTTTCTTTCACGGTTTTTTTACCGCACTCTCTGAACAACTAGATTGTGCACTTGTTATTGGGGGAGACCTCAACTTTGGACTAAATAAAGAAATGGACAGGCTAAGTACAGCTGGAACTCAGCGCAATTGGGAATCCACAAATATAGTTAAACAGTACATGAGCGACTATGGACTTTGCGATGCATGGCGTTCTTTCCACACCAACAGTAGGGAATTTACTTTCTTCTCACATGTCCATCACTCTTACTCTCGTCTGGATTATTTCCTAGTCAGCAGCTCACTGCTGAGTGACATTTCAGACACAGAGATAAACCCTATAGCTGTCAGCGATCATGCTGCTGTTTCTTTAACTCTAGTAAATAAGAAGGCCACTCCACCAAGTAATAACTGGAGATTCAATACATCATTGCTTAAAGACGACGATTTTATTAAATATTTTAAAGAAGAGTGGGCTTTATATTTAGACTATAATGACCTGCCTGGAACATCAGCATCTGTTCTCTGGGAAGCAGGCAAAGCTGTGATGAGAGGTAGAATAATCTCATTCTCATCGCATAAAAAGAAAAGAGAAAATGAATGTATTCAGGAATTAGAAGAAACCATAAAAACTTTAGAAGAATCCTACGTATCCTCCCAGGAACAGGAAATGCTGAAAAAAATATGTAAAGCAAAACTAGAATTAAATGAAATTATTAATAAAAAAACTAAATTCTTAGCACAAAGACTTCGCTGGCAAGAATTTGAATATGGTCACAAATCAGGTCAATTCCTAGCGAACCAGTTAAAAATAAATAAAGAAAAAACAACTATATGTGCTGTTAAAGATTTAACTGGGGATACAGTATATGACCCTGAAAAAATAAACAATATTTTCAAGGACTTTTACAAATCTTTATATTCTCCACAGATAAACCCATCTAAAGACAAAATAGACCAATTTCTTGACAATATAACTCTTCCGAAATTAACAGACAATCAAGCGATGGCATTGGATTCTCCACTGACATCAGATGAACTTCAGGAAGCTTTGAACAGTATGTCCAATAAAAAGGCTCCAGGTCCAGATGGCTTTCCAGCAGAATTCTATAAAGAATTCTGGGCTATTCTGGCACCAACATTCTACAGAATGTTGCAGGAAACCAAAGAAAATGGCAGACTTCCACCAAATATGAATTCTGCCAACATTAGTCTCTTACTAAAACCAGGCAAAGACCCTGTATTGCCTACTAGCTATCGTCCAATATCCCTTATTAATGTGGACACTAAAATAATCTGCAAAGCTATCTCAAAAAGAATAGAGAAGATAACCCCTCTCATAATTCATTCCGACCAAACTGGTTTCATAAAAGGGAGGCACTCCTCAACAAATACACGTAGGTTACTTAACTTGATAGACTATTCATGCAATAGAAACCTTCAAATTACAATATTGTCTCTAGATGCAGAAAAAGCTTTTGATAGGGTTAACTGGAATTTTCTATTTGCAACTTTACACAAATGTGGTTTTGGAAACTCTTTCATAAACTGGTTAAAAATATTATATAACTCTCCAACAGCATGTGTCAGGACAAATGACCAAACGTCCTCTAGCTTCTATCTTAAGAGGGGCACCAGGCAGGGATGCCCCCTCTCCCCCTCACTGTTTGCAATTTTTATTGAACCACTAGCAGCAGTAATTAGACAGGCAACAGTGATTAAAGGCATTAAATGCAAGAATGTAGAACATAAAGTTAGTCTTTACGCAGATGATGTTACTTTTTCTTCAACATTCACAAACCACTCTCTCTGAGGTAATTACATTAATAAACTCTTTCTCAAGAGTCTCAGATTATTCAATAAACTGGTTAAAATCAACAGTTCTTCCAATTAATTGCTCCTTCCAGAATTCTTCCACTCCACTGCAATCTGGAAATATTAAATATTTAGGTATTAATGTTTCTCCTAGGCTGGCCGATTTGATTAAATTAAACCACATCCCACTTTTAACCCTCTGGGGTCTGAGGTGATTTTGGGGCCCTTGAGATGTTTTGACATGTCCTGATATTTGTACTTATTTCAGCTACTTATAACATACTATTGACCAACATGTATTTGTTTTTATATTCAGCACAAACTTTGCTACAATATTATGTGACCAAGATGGATGTACATCTTTGTATTTTTTTAGAAAAAAAATATTATGCGTGGTTAGTAAGTTTTGCGAAAAAAAATGTAGCTGAAATAAGGCCATAAAACCCACACTAAAGAGTCCTGAATAAGACTTTTGTGTAATCAGTCTTGTTGGCTAGAATATTTACTTCACAATTAAGTGAGAATCATTCTGCTTACTCATTTACAGAAAACAATACATTGATTAAAATTTTTTAAGACATGTTTTGTGATTGAAAGCCTGTATGCGAGGGAGTGACAATGTCCTTGAATATTAAGTGATTCTCACCTGAGACACAAAGGGCCCTCCCCTAAAGCTGCTAATGGCCCATCAGTGTGACTGACTTTGAGGCAGGTAAGAGAGAATGTGAGGAGATTGAACAAATGTTTTTTTTTAATTATTTGTATTTTATTTACAACACCGTATAATCAAAACATACATAATGAAGGTCAAAGACACATTATTGTGCACACTGATCTAACCACAGAGATGTGAACAGACTGAGTCATTCCTGCAACAGATTCTGTTCAACAAGTGACACAAGTAAATCATGCCTGATATTTACGTGTGTTATTTGAGTGTTTCTGCTACTTTCCATGGATTCAAGAAGAAAAAAAAACATAATCAGTGGTCAAGGAGCTTGTTTTACCATATAATATCAGTGTAGTTGGACATCTGATTCTGAGTTTGAAGAAGGTCATCAGGATTCATCTGTGGTGCAGGTATCTGATTAAAAAAAATACACAACCAAAACATTTGTGAGCATGTTAATATCAGGAGCATCTTTTTATATATATGTTTTATAGACTCACGCATGCTTTGTACTATCGTAAACAAAAAAATACATTTTATATCTGAGAAACTAATTATTATTGTTTAGAAAAAACAAACTATGATTTTGTAGTCATATAGTATGTATGGCTTTGTACTACAAAAGATGTACTTTGTACTATAAAAAAAGGATATTTTATATCTGAGAAACTAATTATTATCTATTAAACTAATAATTATTTAGCATGCTATTCAATCCATTTGTGAACATTAAACATTTTTCTAAACATTGTAGCATTCATCATGTTGTCGTTTGGAAAACAAATAAACGCGTTCAAGTTTGAGTCACAATAACACGTTAACTAATGCAAAA
Organism: Aspiorhynchus laticeps; assembly: GCA_023376895.1. Taxonomy (NCBI): domain Eukaryota; kingdom Metazoa; phylum Chordata; class Actinopteri; order Cypriniformes; family Cyprinidae; genus Aspiorhynchus; species Aspiorhynchus laticeps. The sequence goes on along the minus strand of CM041794.1, from coordinate 66,420,950 downwards.
AAAAGAAACATTACTTACTCATCAGATCGCTCTTCTCTTCTGGATGAACTCTTGCTCTTATTTTGAGGCAAATCCAGCTTTTATTCAGCGTGTCTTCTTCCAGAAACGAACAGTAATGTTAGCGCGAGGAACATCTGGCTTTGTTTATGGGCGTCTCCATGAGCACGTGGCTCACGCGTGATATTTACATGTGAACGCGAGGGGGCGGGATCGCATTAGAAATAATGAGTTAGACGGGACAGACTGGACATCGTGTTGGTTTCATACGGATTACTTCATCACAGAATGTTTGTTTTCGATAAGACTTACTTCATTTCAAAGTAGACACTTCCAGCTTTCTATAGATATAACTCCCATGTCCGTGTGTTGAGTTTTCGCTGAGTTACGAGCGCATCCTGTTTGTTTTCTTTTTTTTTTCGAAAACCACAAAGTTTTGTTGTTATTGTGAGTGTACACAAAAAAAATAGACACTTCAAAGTTTCAATTGATGTATAACACTTATCTGTACGACCAAAATCGACGGAGTATTTTTAATGTCTTTTGCACTGGTCTTAAAAAAAACGAGTTGCATTAGGGTTAAAGAAGGTAGAAGATGATCTAACCAGATGGAGGTCTCTACCCATATCACTCATGGGAAGAGTCGCCTCAATAAAAATGATGGTTTTGCCAAGAATTAATTATTTATTTGCAATGATCCCGAGCAAACCACCACCTGACTGGTTTAGATCTCTGGACTCCTCCATCTCTAAATTCCTTTGGAAAGGTAAACCCCCGCGTATTAGCTTAAAAACGCTGCAAAAGACCAAGGATAAAGGAGGACTAGATCTACCTAACTTTTACCACTATTTCTTAGCCAACAGGCTTCAACACATTTCAGGGTGGTTAAAACACACCCTCTTAGATGAGCCTTGGCTAGATGTAGAACAGGCATTATGCAATAATATAGAGATTTCGGATCTGCCATTCATTAGCTCGATCAGTAAACGACATGTATGCTTTAAAAGCATCAGTATCAGCTCTTCTCTGACAGCATGGTGGGAGTTTCTAAAAATGACGGAGTCTTCACTAATCCCATGCAAACGTACCCCCATCTGGAACAATCCTGACATATTGCTAAACAACAATATGATAAACTTCACAGATTGGAGTTGTAAAGGTATTAAATACCTGGAACATATATTCGAAGGGACAGACTTTATTCCCTTTGACAAATTAATTAAACAATATGGGATTAATAAGCACAGATTTTTAGAATATCAACAAATTAAATCTATTGTAAAAAGGAAATTTAAGTCTAATCATATCAATTTACAAATACCACCAAGTGTGGCAGATTTTCTTAATCTCAAAACCCCCAAATTAATGTCTAAAATATACAGGGCACTTTCCAAAATAGATGAATCAGTATCACTTCCTATTGCAAAATGGGAAGTAGATCTATCAGTAAGCTGGGACCATAATTTCTGGTCTCAGATATGTTTAAAAACCTTTGAACTGATTAGAAATCCTGGTTTACAATTAATACAATACAAAATTCTGCATAGAGTGCACTACACAGGTCATCGGATGTTCAAGATGGGTTTTACAGCTTCTAACAACTGCTCACACTGTAAAGGCAATACACCTGACAATTACATCCACGCTCTATGGTTCTGTCCACCTGTTCAGAGGTACTGGTACAGGATTTGTGAAGACTTATCAAAGTGTCTTAAATGCTCTATTCCGGCCTCTCCTTTAGTCTGGTGTCACTACAGAAGATAACACAATCCACATGGCTTTCACTGCCCTATGCATTGCTAAGAAGACTGTCCTCGTGAACTGGAAAAATAAAAATAATCTTAATATCAACCAATATAGAGATTAATTGTGGGATTATATTAGTCTTGAAACAGCTTCTGCTGACACATTAGATCAATCTCTCTGGGCTCCTTTGACCAGCTCCATCACCTAGTGTGGGTGGGGGTCTCGATTCTGTCCGGCTGTGGTTTTTGTTGTTGGCGTGGGGGGGCAATATGGGCCTGGGGCATCTGGGGGTTCCCTGGGGGTGGGTTTCTTGGGGGGTTCGGCGCTGGAGCTGCGGCCTTGGCCTGGATGGGGTATTGGTGACTCTTGGATGCTGTTTCTCTGGCGGCGGCATGCGGCGCTGCTGGGGATGCCTGTGCCGGCGGACGTAGGTTGCCAGCCTGGCGGCCGCACTGTTCCAGGCTTGGTCCGGGGGGGGGTTGGGGATCTGGGGGCGCTCTGCCTCCGGGTTGGGGTTACGGCTGGGCCTGGGGGGCATGGGTCCTGGTTGGTGTGCCGCCGGGAGCATGGGTTGGTGCATGCGCTTGGGCCCGGCTCTGGTGTGGGGGTCTTCGATGCATCGGTGCCTCCGCAGGGGGGGGGTCCAATAGAGGCGGGGTAAACGGGCTTTACCTGGGTGTCTTATTGTCTTATGTAGTTTGGGAACTGACTGGATGATGGGGTGGGGTAGTTTTTCCTCTGCTGTGGGGTCTGGTGGGCCGCCCCGGGCTGCCATGGGCCCTGGTCTGGATGGGCCTGTGCCCCCCGCCCTGGGCAGATTTGGGGTAACGGGGGTGCCTATGGGGGTCAGCGGGGGAGCTGGCTCCAGGGGGGGGGTATTTTGCCCCCTCTGATGCTTTCCTCCCCATCCCTAAGGCTTCACTTCTCCCGCTCCATCACACCAACACATAGGTAGGGTTTTGAGGTGCGGGTGCGTCGCTGGGATGCGGGGGAGGTGGTACTCCTCTGTCTCCTCGTGGCCGCCTGCATCTCAATTACACATTACAGCTTAGACATTCTCATTACTTACTGTCACATGACACATACATATAGGGCCTTGGGGGTGGGCACACTGAATGGCATCCGGAGGGCGGTCTGTTCATTCAGCCTACCCTCTGGTGCCAGTGCCCACTTCTCAATTTTAAGTTGCACATAGACATTGAGGGTTCTAGGGAGGGGACGAGCTGACACAAGCTTGTGGAGGGTGCCCCTCCCCTGTTTTAAAGCACCCCTGTTTTAAAGCACCTTAGAACAACACACACCAACACTACATTTGAGCGGGTGGGGTGAAGCATGGGGTCTTTTTTTTTTTTTTTTCTCTCACACCCCTGTTCTCTGTTCTCTGTCTGGGGCCGGGGGCTGTGAGGATGAGCTGGCCGCCCGGTCGGGGTCTGGGCTGTTGGTTTTCTCTGCTGCTGCAGGGACCGGGGTGGTCTTCCTGTCCCCACGCCGGAGCGAAGGGGGTTCAGCTCCGGGATCGGGCGCTGACTACCCCTCTGGGGGTGGTGGTGCCTGGACCTAGGAGTATAGAGTGCATATGGGGAGTGTGAGTGTGGGTACCGTGTCCATTTTTGTGTGTCTACATGTGGGGCGAGGGTGTGAATATTCGTTTGCGTGCATTAGGGTGGGAACATATGCTTGTGTATATGTGTGCTTGTCGTCTACGTCTATGTGTCAGGTCGGGCCTTAGACTCCACCTCACTCATCATCTTAGTCGACCCCCACCCCACCACCATGCCCTGCCAGTGGAGGATGCCGCTGGTGCGTTGGTGATTTCTCGCGCCGGGGCAGGATGCTCGGGCGAGCGCCAGCCCACTCTCGGCGGTCGATTGGCGGGGCCTGGCCCTACTGGCCTTGCAGGGCCCCGATTGTGGGGTGGGGGCCTTTGGGTCTCCGGGCCCAGGGCCCGGTCCGCCCTGGTGTGGTCGGCTGCCGGTGGAGCCTGCGGGCTTGCCGCCACGGCACCCTGGGGCGTCTACACTGTGGCTGTCGGAGGTCCCACCTTCGGGCTCTCCTCTGCCCTTTTCTGGGTGGAGGCCGCGGTTGTCCCTGCGGTGGTTCTCCTGGGGGTCCCGTGCCCTGGGGGGCCTCCGGATGTTTGGGGCCCGGGTCTTTTCCGTGCCTGCTTCATGCCTTGCGGGATGGGGCTGTTGTTCCCCACACACACTATTAAACATTTACATGGAGGAACCTTATGAACACAAGCGCGCTCACACACACAGGTGTACACTCAAGCATTCACATTGGTGTAAAAACAGGTGCTCACAGACACACATTGTCTTGATCTGCTGTTGCTTCAAAACTTATTTTGTAATATTAGTTATGTGTGCTGCTCAATAACATTTAACATTTAGAATTTATTGTGATTCATACAGATGTTGGTTGTTGCTGCAGTCTCTTTGATGTTGTGTCTTCGGTTGTTTTCTTCTGTTGTTTTCTCTTTTTGTCAGCAGGTATCGAAGCAAATTGTCTTTTTTTTTTTTTTTTTTTCTCTCTCTCTCTATCCCCCATTCTCCTTTTTTCTCTCTCCCCCTTCTCTGTTGACTTTCCCCACAACTTTTTTTTTTTTTTTTTTCTTTCTTCTTCTTTCTCTCTCTTGTTTTCTCTGTCCCCTGGTCTTGTCTGTCACAGTGTGGTTAAGTAAAAGGGTATATAAAATTAAATTAATTAATTAATATAAAAAATAAATAAATAAATTAATTAATTAATAAATAAATATATTTAATAAAAAAAAGAAAAAAAAAAAAGGCTGTGAATGATGATAGCATAGCCACGCATATGTACTGTCATGTGTTATCTGTGCTACTGACAGGCCGGGAAAAAAAAAAGCAACAGGCTTCGGGGGCCAACCCTGCGGTGAAGATTTCTTCATAGGCCTTTCCCCATCCAATAGTCCATCCTTTCCTTACTGTTCTTTAGGTGTCGCAGGAATTGAGAAATAGGGAAAGAAGGAACAACAATAGCAGACTATAGCAGACTATCTTGAACAGAGGATACAACCCTAATGTTTGCAGACTCTACAACAAATACTGCTATGTGCCGTTGTTCTCTTTTGTTTTGGTTTTTTTCTTCCTCAGTGCAGATACCACTTGATGGCTGTCCTGAGATCCATATGCACCGCCCTTCTCACCTGCGGATGAAGCCACAACCTCTAGAAAACAACTAGACCCATTGCCGAGCCAACTATCACACAAGAAAGAGAAAAAGAAAGAAAAAAAAAAAAAAAAAAAGACACAACGCAGAGACTCACATACGGGAACTTCAGTCATCCATCAACATGATCAAGATTTTCGTACTATTAACCATCATGGACATCACGCAAAGTGTAGACCCCAGAAACAACATATTCTTAGAGCTGATGAATATGTCAAGAAATGCCTTGTTTGCTGGAAAGAACGTTTGCATGCCGCACGCACCTTCAGTAGGAGCAGGAATCCCATGGGTGGCACACCCTATCTCCAAATGTGATACGTGTACCTTATTCGATCATCATACCAGTGGATTATACAACAAGGATACATGTCACAACGTAACAATTCCTCCAGCTTCTTCGTGTTGCATTCCTGGACTACCATCCTGCAACCTAACTTCAGCTACTCCCATCATGACAGATCTACTCATGCCAAGGATGTTCTATTGGTGCATGGAAAATCATGCTCCAGCATCGACTACACTGGGTGAAATTCCTCGTGAACGTTGCAGCTTTGTGATTGAAAGAAGAACCGAATTCGATGTGTACGTTACTACATCAGATACGAAAGAGGAGAATGAATTAAAAGAGTGTCTCTACGGGAACCCATCCCTACCGAAACTTTTTGCCATAAATCAGTGGTGTATGATTCCTCCACCGACTGGCACTTTGTGGTTATGTGGGACTTCTGTCTACAGCATCCTACCCAGCCAATTCAATGGCAGGTGCACCCTGGTTTATGTCCTACCAGCCATCAGAGAAAATACACACTCCACCTCAAGTTCTCCACATCTACAAAATTCAGCTTCTACCAACAAAGATGGCTGCATTCCAGGATTCACTTGTGTACAAACGTGGTGGTCAAGAACTCTTGGTGCATTAATCCCATCGTATGGTGTCATGCAGGCTCTCGATCAAGTCAGAAGCCTGTCGGATTCTGTACAGAAATTGGCCAATGATACGGTTTTGGCCCTGGGCAACATCAAGGACACTCTTGCCTCGCACAAGATGATGATCTTACAGAACAGAGTGGCCTTGGATTACATTCTTGCAACACAAGGGGGAGCCTGTACCATTATCGGTCCTGAATGCTGCACCGGGTTAATGGATCCAACAGAGAACTTGAACAAAATCCAACAAGACATTCTTGGTCTTTCAGCAAAATTACACCAGATGACTGAAGATAATTCTTCATGGTTCGGAAACTTGTTAGGTAAACCCTGGCTGTGGATCAAGGAAATAGCAATTCTGCTGTTGTTTCTCCTACTTGCGTACTATCTATGCATCCTCAGTATCAAGTGTTTCTTTCAGCAAATGACTCCCGCCTCTCACGAGGAAATGACAGTTCCAACCAGAAAAGATTATTACCCGTAAGAACTTCACGGACCCTAATTGCATGTTTTGTTTCTGTGTCAGCATGCAATTACATATAAGCAACACAGAACATGTACAATGTGCCTGTAACGATTACAAGTTACAAGAATTAACTTTTAAGTGTCTAAATTTGTATTTTGTGAGAGTTATTAGAACTCTCAAAGGGGGAATTGTGGGATTACAAATTGATTCGTTGATTCAAAGAATCCCTGGCCCAGACGTGGATTCGTTAGGTTGATTGGATTAGTGTCTATGCATTTGATTATGTTGATGAGATTAGAACCACGGGAAGTAGCAACAAACTAACGCCTCCCTCATGTGCTTGCTTTGTTTGAATTTGTCTCCACCTCCAAGAATCCCTCCTCCAAAAATGCCTATAAAATAACCTTGTAAAGTTACTTAAGATTGAGATTTCGATGACTACAGCACACCAGCAGCTTGTGTTCTCAATAAAGAATCCTGCTGACGATCCAATCCGATTTCTCCTGGTCTTCTGAGTTTTCTACACTTTAGAAGAACCAAGTTCACAACAGAACTAATGTGAACTACCAATGAACAACTGTATTTTCCTTAACTAACATTAACAAAGATTAATAAATAGGCTACTGTAATAAATGTATTGTTCATTGTTCGTTCATCATATTAGTTAACATTAACCTGTTAACCCGCACCAGGACGCGGACGCACTGAAAGCTCTTTGAAAGCTCTTTGTTTGCACACGTCATTGCTTTGAAAGCTCTTTGTTTGCACACGTCATTGCTTTCAAACAGATAAAGTAAAACAGGACAAAATGAATCTTGACAAACTATATATCATTTTGAAGGTCTAAGCCTCTAGCATCGACGACCGATCGCTGTTTTTCGATAGAAAGCTTATACGGAATGTATTTGCTAAATTTGTGTAAGCAGTACACATCAAAACATGTAGAAATAAACCGCAGCACATACCATATTCATCCTGATAACGGCTCTCAAACGTATCCACTGCTGTAAAACCTGGTTTCATTTGAAAGATAAGAGTCCACTGAACAACATTCCATCGAGCACTTTTAGTCCAAAGAAACAACAACGCTGTAATTTAGATCGTTAATCCTTTGTTTACGTCTCATCTCTTCAGGGAGAGTTATTGTTTGTGTCCGTTATGGAACAAATTACGCTCAAAAACAGCGCCTTGGTGGTAAAAAAACAGCACGATTTTGTAGCAGACAATGTTCCAAACAGAATGAAATCATCCAAAAAAAAAAAAGTCAAAGATACACGGAAGTTTGTTTATTTGAATTCTGGCGCTCCCTCGCGACGGCGCATGACGCACGCTGTGACGCACCTGTCATCTGATGGGGGCGTAACTTAGCGATCTTTTTAGCACAAATAAACATTTCTTTTTTTTCTTCTTCAGCAGTTTTCATATATGTTTGCGTGTTTTGTGGAGAATGTGCCTGTATCTGTGTGATTAACATCCGTATGGCTGATAATGAGCATGTAATTACTGACTGTTCACAGATATCAGTGTGAATGCAGTCTATATAAAAGGCCATTATAATGTGAATATTGACTATATTGGGCAGCCATCAGTATGATTAGCATCTGTATGAATGATCTTCAGCATGTGATTACTAATGTATGAGCAGGAGAGCATCTGTTTGTCAGGAAATCAGTATGTAATTAAGTTATTTTTTTTATTATTATTGTTTTTTTTTCATCACTCAAAAATTATTATTATTGTATTTTTCTAGTGCTCAAATAAATCACTTATACGATTTCTAAGATTCTGTCTACTGTTTTATAATTGAAAAACTGCAGTGGCATGTATAAAGACTAAAAAGAATCCCTGATGATGGCCCTGGGCAATCAAACTTTTGATTGGCAGCCATATCACCCTGCAGCCCAAGACCGGTTGCTCACGGAAGCTAAGCAGGGTTGAGCCTGGTCAGTACCTGGATGGGAGACCTCCTGGGAAAACTAGGTTGCTGTTGGAAGAGGTGTTAGTGAGGCCAGCAGGGGGTGCTCACCCTGTGGTCTGTGTGGGTCCTAACGCCCCAGTATAGTGACGGGGACTCTATACTGTCAACAAGCACCGTCCTTCGGATGAGACGTTAAACCGAGGTCCTGACTCTCTGTGGTCATTAAAAATCCCAGGATGTCTTTCGAAAAGAGTAGAGGTGTGACCTCGGCATCCTGGCCAAATTGCCCCATTGGCCTCTGACCATAATGGCCTCCTAATCATCCCCATACACTGATTGGCTTCATCACTCTGTCTCCTCTCCACCAATAAGCTGGTGTGTGGTGAGCGGTCTGGCGCACTATGGCTGCCGTCGCATCATCCAGGTGGATGCTGCACACTGGTGGTGGACGAGGAGACACCCCCCCCCCCCCCTCACAATGTAGAGCGCTTTGAGTGCTTAGAAAAAAGCAGAAAAGCGCTATATAAATGTAATGAATTATTATTATTATTATTATTAAAAGTATGTAGTAGAACCCTTCAATAATTTGGTAAATATTTTTCCTCAAACGGGGGGGGGGACTAGAAAAATGTCTGCAGGAATCTCATTTTTCATGGTATCTTCTTCAGATTTGAAATATAAACTCATGAGACATGTGACTTTCAACCCATTACTTTTCTAGATTGCTCCAGGACTGATTTCATGTATTTTTATATGAAATAATAAAAAATTCAGTGTGGTACAATTTTTCTCAAGGCACTTCAGTGTCTATAACTTTTTATATTTTTGAGCATCATCAACTCTGGATGATGGATAGTAAAGGCCAAAGGGTCTTCTTTCCAAAGACACCACAATTGTGTGTGTGGCACACTGAAGTCAGGAGCTGTTACCATTTTAAGTTAGTTAGTCATTTTCAGCTGTGATTCCCAATATGGGGGGTGCAGGTTAACAGGTTAATGAAATCTTAGTGTATAGTATAGTATAGTATTATTATATAATATTACCATATAAATGTATAGGCCTACAGATAGGCTACGTTTTGCATCGTTGCATGTGTCATTATATTAAAATCAAGTTCAAATACAAAGTTTTTGACCAGCGAAAGTTTTTGACCAGCGAAAGTTTTTTCCCGTCATTACTGCCACATCAGAGGCAGTACGTGCATAGCATTTACGTTTTCATGAACTTTCAGGTTATACAGTTTTCTGTCGCTATGTGGGCTCTCAGTTTTTTCTGTTATTTGGCCCAAATATCATATTATAAAAGATTCAGCACAAGCTATTTGGCAACAAAATTATATAAGACACTCTTCTTCTCTGCTCCTTAAAAACAAAACAAAAACTTTAGTCATTATAAATATAGTGTTTCTTGAATAAAGAAAATGCTGTACTTATTCAATCAACAGTTCTTTATTTACCTTCAGACAGCAAACAAGCTGAGATGCTCCAAACTGCGCGCCGCTCTTCATTCACGAGAGAGGCGGGAGGAATAATGAGGTTTGACTGACAGTTTGAGGAGCCAATGGAGTTATGAGCTTTAGTAGTGGTGGCGTCTCTTACTGATCCAGGATCAGCTATCTGTAGCAGTTATATTTCCGATTTGAGCTTGAGTTTCAGAAATGCTTTGGAAAATGTAACGTTAGCTTTTGCTGACGCTACCGCGCTACTTGATCAAAAATAGAGCTTTGCTACTGAAAAGCTATTTGATTCAGTGGCTACCACCACGCTACTGAGAAATGTAGTTAAACTAGTAGCGTCACTACTTGTAGCAATGCTACTGCCCATCACTGGTCCTAATGCACGGTGAGGGGGAGAGTTTAAGAGTTCAAAGTCTCTCCAAGGATCACAGCTGAAGAATTGCAGTGATTAGTTGAGTCTTGGGGTCAGAAAGCCTAAAATCAAACAGGCCCTACATCACCACATTAACACACCACACCAAACTCCAGCATATTCAGTTGTCAGACAGGACTGGAACTTCAAATGGCACTGGCTTCTATGGTCAAATGAAACAAAAAAAGAGCTTTTGTGCTAAACCAGATGGGATAAAAAGTCCCCCATGCCAACGGTTAAATATACTGCTGGATCGTTAATGTTGTGGGCCTGTTTGTCTGCAGGAGGTCCTGGACATCTTGTTTTGAAACATGGCATCATGGATTCTATCAAATACCAACAGATAAAAAATCTAAACCTGACTGACTCTGTTAAAAATCTTATAATGGGTTGTGGTTGGATCTTCCATCAGGACAATAATCCAAAACAATCATAAAAATCAACACAAAAATGGGTCACTGATCACAAAATGAAGCTTTTGCCATGGCCGTCCCAGTCCTCTGACCTGAACCCTGTAGAAAATTAGTGAGGTGAACTGAAGAGAAGAAGTACTAAGATGGAGCTGTGAATCTGAAGGATCTGGAGAGATTCTGGATGAAGAAAATGGTCTCTGATCTCTTATCAGGTGTTCTCCAAACTCTTCAGGCATTATAGGAGAAAACTCAGAGCTGTTATCTTGGAAAAAGGACGTTGCAATAATTGGGTGCCAATAATTGTGGCTAACATGAACTAGAGAAAGCATTTATTTCACAATGAGATTTTCCACAGCCGCCTTTGCTCATATTTACCAAGGGTGCCAATATTAGTGGAGGGCACTGTATGTGATCAAATCACATCACAGGCAGAGTCAGATCTGAGCATTCCTACTGCTTTAAACATGAGACACGTATCACTTAGAGTCCTGTTTCTGCTGCTAACAAACTAGGAAAGATACAGCTTCAAGATATGCTTTATATCAATTTTAAGCTATTAGCATTATATTTTTAGATATTAAATTGTATTAAAAAGGAACCACTTCAAGTACATTTCATGCAATTTAAGTGTATCTGGATTAAGTGTTGATGATCCAAGATGGCGCCGAGCATGGCAGCTGTGCTGCGAGCTCCAGGAAAACAATGCAGTTTTTCGTATGTTTTATTTGTTATTTTGTTGTTTTACGTGTTGGATGTTGTTAGTATAACTGTCTACGATAGAGACACGCTTTTGAACATTGGTTCATTTGTCACGCAACGCAAACCGGACTTTGAGTTCTTGAACGCCGGAGCTTTGTTTACCGCATCAGAGCCATTTGTCTGGGTCGCACGGTCACGACCGAGGAAACGCTGCAGGAAAAGTGGAAAGAGAGCCGGAGTCCTTGTCAGTCTCAGACTTCGTTCCCTCCGACCTCCACTCCCATCCATCTTGTTGGCTAACGTTCAGTCACTGGACAACAAACTCTGCGAATTGCGGGCGTGCATCTCATACCAACGAGAAACAAGGGACTGCTGCATTATTTGCCTCACAGAAACATGGATGTCTGCAGTGGTTCCAGACTCAACCATCGCGCTTACGGGGTTCTCCGTGCACCGCTCGGACAGAACGAAAGAGCTCACAGGGAAAAAGCAGAGGTGGGGGCATTTGTTTCTTTATCAACAACTCGTGGTGTGAATCCTTCTGCTCCCCTGATCTGGAATTTCATATGCTTCCGTTTCGAGGCTCACAACCCCGCCCACACAGAGAGCGCTCCCGCAGCTGTTGCAGAAGAGGCAAGTGCATTTTCCATTTCTGTCGCTGATGTAACCCGACCCTTCAAACGGGTGAATATCCACAAGGCTGTGGGTCCTGATGGCATCCCAGGACGTGTGCTTCGAGCATGTGCATTCCAGCTAGCCGGAGTTTTCACAGACATTTTCAACTTCTCCCTCTCTCCGTCTGTGGTTCCCTCATGCTTCAAAAAATCCACCATTGTGCCCATACCAAAGAAAAATAAAATCACATGCTTGAATGACTGGAGGCCCGTTGCTCTAACACCCATCTTCAGCAAGTGTTTTGAGAAACTCATCAGAGACTACATCTGCTCTGTGCTGCCTGCCTCACTGGATCCGCTGCAATTTGCATATCGCAGCAACCATTCCACAGACGATGCTATTGCCTTCACTCTGCATACTGCTCTCTCCCACCTGGAAAACAAGAATGCCTATGTGAGGATGCTTTTTGTGGACTACAGCTCTGCATTCAATACCATAATGCCTGCCACACTGGTTGCGAAACTCCAGAATCTAGGACTAAACAGATCTCTGTGCAGCTGGATCCTGGACTTTCTGACAGGCAGAAGTCAGGTGGTCAGAATGGGCAACAACACTTAATCTCCGCTGACCCTCAACACTGGTGCTCCGCAGGGCTGCGTTCTCAGCCCACTCCTGTACTCCCTGTACACACATGACTGTACAGCCACACACAGCTCCAACGTCATCATCAAATTCGCTGACGACACAACAGTGATAGGCCTGATCACTGACAACGATGAGACAGCCTACAGAGCGGAGGTGAGCACCCTGACTAAATGGTGTCAGGAGAAATACCTCTCACTCAACATCGACAAGACCAAGGAGCTGGTGGTGGATTTCAGGAGACAGAGCAGAGAACACACACCCATCACCATCGACAAGACACCTGTGGAGCGGGTAAACAGCTTTAAGTTCCTCTGTGTTCACATCACCGAGGATCTCACATGGTCCACTCACACAGATGCAGTGCTGAAGAAGTCACATCAACGCCTCTTCTTCCTGAGACGGCTGAGGAAGTTTGGAATGAGCCCCAGCATCCTCAGATCATTCTACACCTGCACTGTGGAGAGCATCCTGACCGGCTGCATCAACGCCTGGTTTGGAAACAGCACAGCTGGCAACCGCAAAGCTCTGCAAAGGGTTGTGCGAACTGCCCGCCACATTGTTGGAGATGAGCTTCCCTCCCTCCAGGACATCTACACCAGGCGGTGTATAAGGAAAGCCCGGAGGATCACCAATGACTCCAGCCACCCGTCCCACAGACTGTTTTCTCTGCTGCCCTCAGGAAGACGTCTCCGCAGCATCCGATCCCGTACTAGCCGACTGAGGGATAGCTTTTTCCCTCAGACTATTAGGCTAATGAACAGCCAGAACTAATACACCTTACAGCACACTCCCACTTTACGATATGCCACGCACTGCACTTTAACTCCACAGTTCAAACTGGACTACACGTACACACTGCACAAATACAACAATCTGCTACCACTGGATACCATCCAATGCACATCCATGACATTTGCGTATCCAGCTTATGTACAAACCTGATTCCAAAAAAGTTGGGACACTACAAATTGTGAATAAAAACAGAATGCAATGATGTGGAAGTTTCAAATTTCAATATTTTATTCAGAATACAACATAGATGACATATCAAAAGTTTAAACTGAGAAAATGTATTATTTTAAGGGAAAAATAAGTTGATTTTAAATTTCATGGCATCAGCACATCTCAAAAAAGTGGGGACAAGGCCATGTTTACCACTGTGTGGCATCCCCTCTTCTTTTTATAACAGTCTGCAAACGTCTGGGGACTGAGGAGACAAGTTGCTCAAGTTTAGGAATAGGAATGTTGTCCCATTCTTGTCTAATACAGGCTTCTAGTTGCTCAACTGTCTTAGGTCTTCTTTGTCGCATCTTCCTCTTTATGATGCGCCAAATGTTTTCTATGGGTGAAAGATCTGGACTGCAGGCTGGCCATTTCAGTACCTGGATCCTTCTTCTACGCAGCCATGATGTTGTAATTGATGCAGTATGTGGTCTGGCATTGTCATGTTGGAAAATGCAAGGTCTTCCCTGAAAGAGACGACGTCTGGATGGGAGCATATGTTGTTCTAGAACTTGGATATACCTTTCAGCATTGATGGTGCCTTTCCACTGTAAGCTGCCCATGCCACACGCACTCATGCAACCCCATACCATCAGAGATGCAGGCTTCTGAACTGAGCGCTGATAACAACTTGGGTTGTCCTTGTCCTCTTTAGTCCGGATGACATGGCGTCCCAGTTTTCCAAAAAGAACTTCAAATTTTGATTCGTCTGACCACAGAACAGTTTTCCACTTTGCCACAGTCCATTTTAAATGAACCTTGGCCCAGAGAAAACGCCTGCGCTTCTGGAACATGTTTAGATATGGCTTCTTTTTTGACCTATAGAGTTTTAGCCGGCAACGGCGAATGGCACGGTGGATTGTGTTCACCGACAATGTTTTCTGGAAGTATTCCTGAGCCCATGTTGTGATTTCCATTACAGTAGCATTCCTGTATGTGATGCAGTGCCGTCTAAGGGCCCGAAGATCATGGGCATCCAGTATGGTTTTCCGGCCTTGACCCTTACGCACAGAGATTGTTCCAGATTCTCTGAATCTTTGGATGATATTATGCACTGTAGATGATGATAACTTCAAACTCTTTGAAATTTTTCTCTGAGAAACTCCTTTCTGATATTGCTCCACTATTTTTCGCCGCAGCATTGGGGGAATTGGTGATCCTCTTCCCATCTTGACTTCTGAGAGACACTGCCACGCTGAGAGGCTCTTTTTATAGCCAATCATGTTGCCAATTGACCTAATAAGTTGCAAATTGGTCCTCCAGCTGTTCCTTATATGTACATTTAACTTTTCCGGCTTCTTATTGCTACCTGTCCCAACTTTTTTGAAATGTGTAGCTCTCATGAAATCCAAAATGAGCCAATATTTGGCATGACATTTCAAAATGTCTCACTTTCAACATTTTATATGTTATCTATATTCTATTGTGAATAAAATATAAGTTTATGAGATTTGTAAATTATTGCATTCCTTTTTTATTCACAATTTGTACAGTGTCCCAACTTTTTTGGAATCGGGTTTGAACAATCTACTGCACCGTTGCACATTACTGTTTATGTATATATGTGTACATAATGTAGAATGTGTACATATGGTGTATAATGTGTATTAATAACTGTAAGTATGTCTAACAGTACACTGTGTGTACTGAGTATATGTATGTGTATATTGCACATTGTCATCTGTATAAGTCTGTAAGTATGCAATGGTACTGTCTATATGTTAATTGTTTCTGCACTGTCTGGAGCATGCTCTCAAGAATTTCACTCATCAAGGCACATGTGCTGTGATGATGTGACAATAAACGTGATTTGATTTGATTTGTATTTCTTTACAATTCATTTACAATATACTTTTGGCTTGAAAATGAAAAAAAAATCAATCGGTTCACTCCGAGCAGAATCAATATTTTAACGTTTCTGTTCCTGCATTCCTCTGTATTATTATCGTTCCGAAACCGGTTTGGCTAGAAAAAAAAAATACCGGTTAATAACATTATTTTTAAACTTTTTCTTTGCCTATAATAATAATAATAATAATAATAAAGTACAGCATTTTCTTTACTAAAAAAACAAACAAACAGGGAAGAGATCTGGTATCTTAACCCACTGCGCTTAGTCACAGCCAATATAGTCTCAGCCTCAGACGGACCGTTGGCTAAATGTCTTATGTATATGGCACACTTTTCTGGAAACACTTCAGGAGTGTCGAAGTCGTCCTCGGATTGGTTGAATTATACAGGATTTCCGAGTGATGAGTGTGTCGCGTTCTTTAATGTTCCGCCTGGAAACAAAGATGCCGTGGTGCCAAACCCCCTCACGAAAGAAGAAAGCCGTCGTGTTTACAACTGTGATGATGAGCACTTATCAGGGTCAACTAAACGCTGGATTTTCAAAAGTATGTGAAAAAGTTCGCGGCATAGAATCTTTAAAATACGTTTGAGAGTTTTACGCAAACGCTCGTTTTTTGGGGTCGACAGCTTATGAAAGTGTAGTTCTGTTTTTTTAGCTTATTTACTGTATACATTGTCAAACAACAGCTTTTAGACATTGTTCTGTTATAAGTCAGAAATGACAAAGAAGCAGCTTCCCACAATACAAAGTCAATGGAGATGGTTGGATTGTGGATTGCAACTTACCTATGAAGAGTTCACAGTTGAGCGCAGGCATTTCACTCACTGGATGTGACACAAACGACCCCCTCTTATTAACAATTTTGAGGTTAGTTCTTGCAGTTTCAAGGGTTGTGAAACCTAAGTCATAGGGGTTTGGGGGTTGGGGCCCAAACTAGCGATGCACCGAAATGAAAATTCTTGGCCGAAGCTGAACAAAATGAAACACTGGGCTGAGGGCTGAAGGCCGAACATGGTTTTCACGTTTTTCCCCCCATGTATTTTGCCAATTTTTTTCACCATTGCATGAATTAAATAAATCAATTTAGCTTTTTATTGTTTTGTATTGCTTTTCAGAGAAAAAATCAATTACATAACAACAATTGAAAAATATTTACTTAACACTGAATTTTTTTTAACATTCTAGCAGACATTCTAGCAGACATTATACCAACAAAGCACACTTTAACTTAATATTAATAAGTTAGAATATTTAATGCAATTAATGCAGAAGCGGAGCTAGGGTTGGTCACTGCACTCACAACTGTTTCGGTCACTTTTTCTCTTGACAAGAAGCACATTTATTCAGTCGCAGAACGTCTTTACGAGCACATCAAATGGGAGACATTTCAGACATGCGCTCCACTTCACTCCAGCGCCAGGCACAAGTCAAATGAGCGCGGAAACTGTACTGTGCTCACAGCGCGTACTCTTCTATTGCACTCACAAAGGTGCCGGCGCACGCTGTAGCCTGTATCATTTCATATCAAAGCGCGAAATAAACATTGCGCATGCAATGTCGTGGTCAGTTAAGTTATGATGTTACCAAAAAGGCGATTAAAGCTGCCTTAAAACTGTGCATGCATTTAATATATTTTATATGAGTAACATTTAAGAACATGTCTATGAAATGGTTTTCAAAACTGTCCTGGAGCATCCTAGCACTGTCTCCCTCATCTAACACACCCGATTCAACCCGTCAGCTCATTAATAGAGACTTTATGGCCTGACGTGTGTCAGAAAAGGTGAAGAGAGTTGAGAGAAAATATGATGCGTGGCAGATCCACTTCATGTTCAGCAGCAGCAGCTCTTAAAGGAATAGCAGCCAAAGCAACCTAATAACCAGCTGCTGTGATGTCTATTAATCAAATGACAAAGAAAAAAAAAAGAGGAAAAAAATAACTTTTATAGCTTTAAGGATTCATCTATATTTAATTTAGTATTTAGTGTTTGATAACTTCAATTTCAATTTCTGTATATTTCTGCTGAAGGGCACAGGTAAATATAACATTTATTATAATTGGTTTATGTGAAGATTGTTTTAAGTTCACTTAAATTAGAAGTTACTTTTTAAAAGTCTAATAAATGTTAAAATGATGATATCTCTCAATTATACAGTAATGTTGAGTGGCTATAGTCAATAGGTAAATATTGGTGGGGGGACAGTTTTATAGAGAAATCAGTGATTGGTATCAGTGATACTGGCCTTCAGTCATAAAAAAAAAAAGATGCCATTAAACAAATATTAAAAAATATACTGTCTTTATGTTGTTTTTAAATTGAAGATTGAATGTGAAATTATTGCAATATAAAAGTATATTTAAAAACTTTAATGTTAGGTGGGATTAATCGTGATTAATTTCAGAAAAATGTACGATTAATTAGTTAATTTTTTTAATCGATTGACAGCACTAATTTATATATATATATATATATACAGTGAGGGAAAAAAATATTTGATCCCCTGTTGATTTTGTAGGTTTGCCCATTATAATTTTAATAGTAGGTTTATTTGAACAGTGAGAGACAGAATAACAACAAAAAAATGCAGAAAAACGCATTTCAAAAAAGTTTGAAATTTGATTTACATTTTAATGAGTGAAATGAGTATTTGACCCCATCGCAAAACATGACTTAGTACTTGGTGGTAAGACCCTTGTTGGCAATCACGCAAATAAAAAAAGAAAGTAGTGATTTCTAAATTTACTTTGACTTGTGTTTCATTGCAGACAATATGAACACAAAATATTTCATGTTTTGTCTGGTCAACTTCATGTAATTTGTAAATATACATCCTTTCCTGTCATTCAGACCTGCAACACATTCCAAAAAAGTTGGGACAGGAGCAATTTAGGGCTAGTAATGAGGTAAATTGGTTAAATAATGATGTGATTTGAAACAGTTGATGTCAACGGGTGATTGTAATTATGATTTGGTACAAAAGCAGCATCCAAGAGAGGTCTAGTCCTTTAGGAGCAAAGATGGGCCGAGGATTGATTATGATGATTATGATTATGATTAAGATTTTTTTTAAGATCGCCAGTTTGCCAACAAATACGTGAGAAAATTATTGAAATGTTTAAAAACAATGTTCCTCAAAGAAAGATAGGAAGAGATTTGGATATTTCACCTTCAACAGTGCATAACATAATTAAAAGATTCAAGGAATCTGGAGGAATTTCAGTTCGTAAAGGACAAGGGCGCAAGCCTAAGCTGAACAACCGTGATCTCCGATCCCTCAGGCGGGCACTGCATCAAGAATCGTCATTCATCTATAAGCGATATCACCACATGGGCTCAGGACTACTTTGGCAAACCTTTGTCAAGTACCACAATACGTAGTTACATCCACAAATGCCAGTTAGAACTATACTGTGCCAAAAGGAAGCCCTATGTTAATAGTGTCCAGAAGCGCCGTCGACTTCTCTGGGCTCGGAGGCATCTGGGATGGACCATCACACAGTGGAAACGTGTACTGTGGTCAGATAAATCAGTATTTCAGGTATTTTTTTGGGAGGAATGGACCCGTGTGCTCCGGACCAAAGAAGAAAAGGATCATCCAGACTGTTACCAGCAACAAGTCCAAAAGCCAGGGTCTGTCATGGTATGGGGTTGTGTCAGTGCCCTTGGCAAAGGTAACTTGCACTTCTGTGATGGCACCATTAATGCTGAAAAGTACATAGAGATATTTTGGAGCACAATATGCTGCCTTCAAGAAGACATCTTTTCCAGGGACGTCCATGCATATTTCAACAAGACAATACAAAACCACATTCTGCACACATTACAAAGTCCTGGCTGCGGAGGAAGAGGGTACGGGTACTTGACTGGCCTGCCTGCAGTCCCGACCTGTCTCCAATAGAGAATGTGTGGCGCATTTTGAAGCGCAAAATGCGACAACGAAGACCCCGTACTGTTGCCCACCTTAAGACTTGTTTGCAGGAAGAATGGGACAAAATTACACCTGAAACACTTCATCACTTGGTGTCTTCAGTCCCTAAACAGCTTTTAAGTGTTGTGAAAAGGAATGGCAACATTACAAAGTGGTAAATGCTTTACTGTCCCAACTTTTTTTGGAATGTGTTGCAGGTCTGAATGACAGGAAAGGATGTATATTTACAAATGACATGAAGTTGACCAGACAAAACATGAAATATTTTGTGTTCATATTGTCTGCAATGAAATACAAGTCAAAGTAAATTTAGAAATCACTACTTTCTTTTTTTATTTGCGTTTTCCATACTGTCCCAACTTTTTCTGATTTGGGGTTGTAGTTGGACACCAGGTTTGCACACATCTCAGGAGGGATTTTGTCCCACTCCTCTTTGCAGATCCTCTCCAAGTCATTAAGGTTTTGAGGCTGACGTTTGGCAACTGGATTTTCTATGGGATTAAGGTCTCCAGGACCTTAATGTGCTTCTTCTTGAGCCACTTGAGTATGTTTTGTGTCATTGTCATGCTGGAATACCCATCCACGACCCATTTTCAATGCCCTGGCTGGCTTCAATGCCCTAGCCCTGACGGTACATGGCCCCGTCCATCGTCCCTTTGATGTGGTGCAGTTGTCCTGTCCCCTTAGCAGAAAAACACCCCCAAAGCATAATGTTTCCACCTCCATGTTTGATGGTGGGGATGGTGTTCTTGGGGTCATAGGCAGCATTCCTCCTTCTTCAAACACGGTGAGTTGAGTTGATGCCAAAGAGCTGGATTTTGGTCTCATCTGACCACAACACTTTCACCCAGTTCCCTTTCGAGGGAACTTCAAACTGCGTCCTCTAGGGGTCGCTATGGGGGAACGTCGTCAGCGTGACCCGTGTCTGAAGCATACATACAAAAACACCACTTGTTGGCCGGCGACAGCCTATGACGTCACTACTGGCGCGAACCACAGTATAAAGGGGCGCCGAGAAAATACGTCATCCTCTTCTTCGTCTTCAATGACTGTTTTGTTTGAAGTGTGAAATCTACTATGGAAAAGTTAAAAACGATTTTTTACTGTTACTATGGCGAGCACTAGCAAGGCGTTTAAGAGATGTGGGCATCAGTGTCCTTGTTATTTGACACCTGATGACACACATGATTTTTGCGTCTTTTGTTTGGGCGAGGAGCACGCACGCGATGTTCTCGAGGGAGCGATATGCGTGCACTGTGAGTTTTTCTCGATGAGAAAGCTCCGCTTTCGTCTGTCTCTCTTTTCGAGGAAGGAGGGGCAGCCGTCTGCTTCCCACGGTTGCCGAGGCACGGAGGGGAATGATCTCGTGGGGCTCGCAGGCGGAGCTGGCCGATGAGTTAGAGAGGGGGTTTCCCTCTCGCGCTCGTCGGCCGCGAACGAGGGTGAGCGGCTGGATGGTGATGCAATCTCGCTGACATCATTTGATCCAGCTGCTAGTGCTCTGCTGGGTTATGCCCAGGAAGAGCAGGAGATGTCTAAGGGCAAAGAGGCTGAGCCCTCTCAATCTTCCTGCCCTGCGTATGACGAGTTGTTGGAGGTTATGGAACGCGCCGCGGCGAGACTTTTCTTGTCGTGGAAGCGGTCCAAGATGGCGCCGCGGGGTTAAAAAAAAAAAAAAAAGTTTTTTCTTAAAACCCGTTTTCCTCTCGCATCCATAGGTTTCAGCATACCAGTTATGCTGACATTAAAGGGATGCGTGGAAACGGCTAGGAGGGATGCCCCATGTGGAAGAGATGCTAGCCAGCTATCTCTCTGTGGGCGAGACATCCTCTCTCCAGGCTCCCTCCTTGCCATCTAAGCCCCTTCAAAAATATGCAGCAGCAGGTCAGGCTGTTACTTCGTTGCACACGATGTGGTGCTTCAGGCATACCAGGCTGATCTGCTGAAAGACCTGGATAAGTGTCAGGGCTTGTCACCTGATGACGGTCCAGGTCTGAGCCCGAACAATACAGGGGTCCTGGCCCATCTCCATCTGGGGACAGAGATGGGCACAGAAGGCTAGTGTCGTGGCTCGTGCCCCTCCCTTGCCTGCGGGTAGGGCTAGATGGAGACGCGGGTAAAAGAGAGGTAGGCAAGACCTGAGAAGGAGGTGATCCAGACGAAGTGTTCGCAACGCTCTCGTCCGGACCAAGGTGAACCATGGAACCATGGAAATGGGTGAGTACGATCCAGTTCTACGGAAAAACTGGTATTGTGTAACCATTCTTTGCAGTATTTCTGGGAAACCTGTCGGTTTTTGTTTCGACTCAGTGCAGTGATGACCTCACTCGTCGATACTAGATCCAGGTTGGGATGAGACTCCTGGATCGTATGGCCCAGTCGTAGGTCTCTGTGGAGCCTCCTTGGTCAGCAGGTCCCCGGCACTGCAATTCCAGGACCTGTGGGTCTTTTTGTATCATTTCTGGACAAAGAAGTATCATTCTGGACAAAGGGGGACACCGCCTTTTGAGGAAGGTGCATGGCTATCTGAGGATATCTAATATACTAGCTCAGGGACTGCTCCCCTCTCGGGGGTGTTAAGTAGCATCTCCCTGAGCCCTTGCCTAGCGTGTTCCCCTGCTAGGATTGTGGCTACTGGAGGGCTACTGAGGTTTCAGGTAGTGGCTAGCATTGCTCCCCTCACCATAGAGGGTCACTTATGAGCAACGCTATTCCCTTCCGAGCACTGTGACTCCGCTCTCCAGAGCTGTCAGTCAGCAGCTTCAGGTTGTTAGGCCTCCCTGTTAAGTTGCTCACTTTGCGGCTCCCTAGAACAGTTTAAATCCATGTTATGGTAAGTGCGCACGCTAAGTCTCTGTGCACTTTCTAAAAATCCACGTTGTGGTAAGATCGCACATCAAGTGTTTTGCGTTCTTTCTAAAATCCTGTACGGTAAGGGTTACGCGCTGTGGCTTTGTGCCTTTCTTTGAGTTGGTCAGGCCCCGGTTTCGCCTTGGGCCCCACTCTACCCATCTCGCCCAATGCTCTGGGCTTGAAAGACAAATTAGATCACGAGCACTGTGATTCAGCAACCTCAGGTTGCTAGGCCTCTCTCTGCCTCCCTGTTAGGTTGCTCTCCTTGTCGGTCGAGCTAGCATTGCTCCCCTCACCATAGAGGGTCACCTATGAGCATGCCGCTCCCTTCTGAGCGTCTGAGTTCCCTCTCATGCTGAGAGTTGAGTTCTCTGCTCTCCAGAGCTGTCACAGCAGCCTTATGCTCTCCTGGTTGGTCGAGCTAGCATTGCTCCCCTCTCTGTAGAGGGTCACATATGAGCATGCCACTCCCTTCTGAAGCATCTGAGTTCCCTCTCATGCTGAGAGTTGGGTCCTCCGCTTCACAGAGCTCTGTGATTTGGAGGTGCTCTCCTTATGGTCGAGCTAGCATTGCTCCCCTCACCATAGAGGGTCACCTATGAGCAACGCTATTCCCTTCCGAGCACTGTGACTCCGCTCTCCAGAGCTGTCAGTCAGCAGCTTCAGGTTGTTAGGCCTCTTTAGGCCTCCATGTTAAGCTGCTCGCTGTGTAATGACAGCCTCTGTGATTCCCTAGAACAGAAAGAAAATCCATGTTATGTAAGTGCGCACGCTAGTCTCTGGGCACTTTTCTAAAAATCCACATTGTGGTAAGATCGCACATCAAGTGTTTTGCGTTCTTTCTAAAATCCTGTACGGTAAGGGTTACGCGCTGCGGCTTCATGCCCTTTCTTTGAGTTGGTAGGCCCCGGTTTCGCCTTGGGCCCACTCTACCTATGTATCATGGTGATACTGACTTGAACAGGGTGTTGCTACCAAGGGTCTGTTGAGACAGTTCCCTCATTGAGCTCATGCAGAGCAAGCGGTAGCCCCTGGGTGACAGGCCAGGACCTAGCTACTATACTAGGTACTTGGCCGTATCCCCTTAAAGGAATATTTTCTTATGATTCTAAGCCTTCGAGCTCTACCCTGGGTCCGGGAGTCCCGGCCCTTAACAGGTAAGTTGCAGGGTATGCAGCTCGGGTCTTTGGCCGTAGGGGATAATGTCACTGACAGCCGTCTAACCGTCCCAGGGGCAACTCCCGTAGCCGGGAAGAGTTGGTACTTAGTGCTCGCCTTGTGTGCTTGGCTTGCACTCCCCTCAGCATGGTGGCGTGGGTATTCCGTTCCCCATAGCGACCCCTAGAGGACGCAGTTCGAAGTTCCCTCGAAAGGGAACGTCTCAGGTTACGTATGTAACCATGGTTCCCTGAGAGTAAGGAACGAGACACTGCGTCCTCTAGGCGCGGTGAGAGCTTCGGACGCAAGCTTCAGACGAAGAAGTGGATGACATATTTTCCCGGCGCCCCTTTATACTGTGGTTCACGCCAGTAGTGACGTCATAGGCTGTCGCCGGCCAACAAGTGGTGTTTTTGTATGTATGCTTCAGACACGGGTCACGCTGACGACGTTCCCCCATAGCGACGCCTAGAGGACGCAGTGTCTCGTTCCCTACTCTCAGGGAACCATGGTTACATACGTAACCTGAGACGTTCTCCTCTGAATCATTGGCAAACTTCAGACGGGCCTGTACATGTGCTTTCTTGAGCAGGGGGACCTTGCGGGCACTGCAGGATTTCAGTCCTTCACCAAAACACCAATGACTTGTACATATGAGTACAGTCATTTTAGACACTTCCAAAACTGTTGCTACAGAGATGGAAATACAATTTATTATGTTCCCATCGTTGTTGCCACAGATTTGGAAGTGCATTTTTCTGTTCTAAAGAAGGGGGTGTCCCAATACTTTTGTCTATATAGTGTATGTACAAGTCATTGGTGTTTGGTGATGAGTTTTTGGCTCAAGGTCTGCATTTACAGTCACACCAGAGGTGTTAAACTGGGATTAGGACTTGGTTTTATGCAGACCAGTCAAGTTCTTCCACACTGACTGAATCAATCATTTTCTTTTTGAACCTTGTCTTATACACAGAGACATTGTCATGTTAGAATAGAAAAGAGTCCAAACTGTTGCTATAATATTAGAAGCACACAATTTCCTAGAATATCATTATATGCTTTAACATTAAGATTTGTACTCATAGAAATTACTAAAGTAGTCAAACCTGTTCATTAGAAGGGGGTGACCCAATACTTTTGGTAATATAGTGTAACTGTTGCTGAAATATTGAAATCTATCGAAGCTCTTAAGACCAACAAGTCTCCGGGTACCGATGGGCTGACGGCCGAACTTTACAAAATGTTTGCTCAAGAATTAGCACCTTTCTTACTTGAGACTTATTTAGAAAGCATTGAATTTGAAACACTCCCTCCGACGTTATCACAAGGCCTACTTGCTTTAATACCTAAACCTAAGAAAGACATCCTTTTTATAGATAACTGCATCCAATTTGCCATTTAAACTGTGACTATAAAATTTTAGCTTTAATATTGGTCAATAGACTTAAATGTGTGCTGGGCTCAATTATAGATGAAACCCAGACAGGTTTTATCCCTAAAAGGCGTATTGCTAATAATATTCGCCTCGTCTTAGATTTGTTAGACTATGCCGAATTGGTTAAGGAGGAGAGTTTTATCCTTTTATTAGATTTTTATAAATCATTTGATTCTCTGGAGCACACATTTATTTTACAATCTCTGCACAAGTTTGGCTTTGGTGATTTCTTTTGCAAAACTATCCACACTTTATATAAAAATGGCAACTGCTCAATTAATCTTAAGTCTGGTACGTCTCCTAGATTTGAAGAACTCAGAGGAGTTCGTCAGGGTTGCCCGGTCTCACCTTACCTTTTTGTAATAGCATCTCAGCTCCTCACCTCTTATTTGCTGAATAGTAGTTTACAAGGTATCAATATAGCTGATAATCATATTCTCATAAGCCAGTTAGCAGATGACACCACGCTCTTTCTAAAAGATGATTCACAGATCCCTGTTGCTATTGATTATATTTACATTTACATCTAGCAGACGTTTTTATCCAAAGCGACTTACAGTGCATTCAGGCTATACATTTTTTTTTTTTATCAGTATGTGTGTTCCCTGGGAATTGAACCCACAACCTTTTGCGCTGCTAACGCAGTGCTCTACCCACTGAGCCACAGGAACATATTAAAGTGTTTTCTAAAGCTTCCAGCTTAACTTTAAATCTAGATAAATGTGAGCTGCTTGCCATTAAGTCCTGCTCTGCCTCTTCCCTGTTAAATCTCATGTATGTTACTTGGGTATAACTATTTGCAAAGATGACAAAATTAGAGGTAGGTTAAACTTTGATCCAGTAGTTGCTAAAGCTAAGAAAAAATGTAATTCCTGGCTCCAAAGGGACTTAACTTTAAGAGGAAGAGCACTACTTGCCAAAGCTGAGGGTATCTTGAGAGTAACCTATCCTGCTCTCTCTTTGTATGTGGACAAGTCTATCTGTGTTGAGGTCGATAGCATGCTTTTTGACTTCCTTTAGAAACACAGGAGACACTATATCAAAAATCTGTTGTTATAAAACAGCTATGATCATGGGGGTCTCAGTTTTCTTGACTTTTCTTCCTTAAACAATACATTTAAGATAAATTGGTTGAGGCAGTTCTTGAATGGTCCTGATTCCTTTTGGAAGGCTATTCACAATTATGTTTTCTCCAAAGTCGGTGGTCTCCCCTTTTTGTTGGTATGTAATTATAATATCTCTAAACCAGAGCCGATCCTCCCTATACGCAGAATATGCACGCTGCGTAGGGCCCCCGAAACACCAGGGGCCCCCTTGCTCTCAAAGATGTTTTAATTTTAGTTTCATTTTTAATTTTGGCCAGCGGTTCTGAAAACATGAATGATCATTTCTTTTAATGCGGTGCGCTGTCACGCTCTCTACTTACAAATCAGCCAAATCATGTAACGTGAATGTCGTCCAGTCTCTTGTTCTTACTTAAAAAAAAGAGAGCTTATATGAGCCGCGGAAGGGATACTGTTTCTCGAGTTTCTTCTCGCAATTCGAGACGGAGTGAAACACGGACAAATGCGTCACATATTGCTCTTTTAAAAAAACTCTGTTGATTCTGTACCCTCTATTATTTCATTGACTAATCCCTGTGAAACAGCGATAGGAAAAATTCGCTTTGCACTCAGCCCTTCTTTCAGGAATAGAAAGATTCAACATCTTTTTCAGAATGATATAACTACTGTTCCTTCTGTTGTATTTCACTGGAGTAATTATCTTTATGATATTCCTTGGAAGAAAGTGTGGTCTTTACCCAATAAATATTTAATTACGAACAAGGTTAAAGAGGTATCCTTTAAATTGCTACATCGAGTTTACCCTGTGAATGTTTATATTAAAAAAATGTTTCCGGAGAAGGATCCTCTTTGTTCCTTTTGTGGAATGGTAGATGAGTCTGTCTCTCATCTTTTTTGGGAATGTATTCATGTAACTATTTTTTGGAAAAAATTCTGGTTATTTATAGGTGCTTCAATCTTAGACAATTTTTCTTTGTTGTACAAGGATGTTTTGTTTGGTTTTTATCATGCTGATAAGAATCTAAAGGATAAATATTTTCTAATACATCTATTTATTTTACTAGCTAAATTTTTTATACACAAGTGCAAATTTTTGTCTGTAAAGCCCTTCTTTCCTGTATTTTGTAAAGATCTGAAATATTACTTGGATACAATATCTACCTCCAGCAATGTTAAAGCCTTAAAATCAATAACACTGTGTGCATCTTATAATATTGATTCTTTCCTATAATGTACAGTTGACTGTATGCTCTGTGACCTTTTGCCTGGCTGTTAAAAGTGCCTTTTGAGGCACCTTTACTTTATATAATGTAATTTATATTACCCCTGGCCCTGTATATGTTTGTTTTGATTTGT
This sequence comes from Aspiorhynchus laticeps, assembly GCA_023376895.1. Classification (NCBI taxonomy): domain Eukaryota; kingdom Metazoa; phylum Chordata; class Actinopteri; order Cypriniformes; family Cyprinidae; genus Aspiorhynchus; species Aspiorhynchus laticeps. The sequence continues at coordinate 66,393,814 of CM041794.1, read as the reverse complement.
TTGTTAGTTTTGCTTTTTGTTCTTTATTTCTTTTTGTTGTGTGTGTAATTTTTTTAATCCTCTATCATTTAAGTTTTTATTATTTACCTATAAAGCTAATTTTGAATAATATATTGGAATGTATCTTTGGTAAATTCTAGTACTTTCCCTTTACTAGGCGTGCACTAAAAAGCAGGGGTGGTTGCCAGAATACAGGCTATTTAACCAGGACTGGACCAAATGAGTGAACAGACTGAAACTGAGAAGTCAAGAAGCCAGTTACTTAGACACTCTTATATACCATCCAGATTGTCTCTGTGACAAAAGAACAGCTTGGACAAGGTAAAGTTTTCCTGGTTTCCTTACGAAACAAGATTGTTTTCATTATTTCATTAGTATTCAGTAATGCATTGAAATATCTCTCTGAATTTGAAAACAAGTAATTAATTTTCATGTTTTTTGTACTCTACATTGACATTATTTTTTCATTTCAATATTTGGGAGTATATAATCTTCATTATAATTGAACATATTCTTTCTGACAGTCATGGCATTCTTTTATCATCTTCGGCTGATGTCTCTGGCTGTGCTGATGTTGCTGTCTCAGCTGGACTTTGCCAGTGCTGCTGTTCGGGTGTATAATATAAAAGGCAGTAATCTTGCTTCAGATAATATATTTGGAAACAGACCCGATCCATACGTCAAGGTCTGGTGCAGCTCTTCTTATGGGGGGATAACTGATTTTCAGCAGAGTACCCGTAATCCTGAGTGGGTTGCAGAGTTCAACTTCCCAAACTGCAAAGTCAATGACAATCTGAAGCTGGAGGTGTGGGACAAAGACCGGACATCTGATGATCTCCTGGGCACATGCACCACATATGTGCAAAACGGACATTACAGTGTGCCTTGTTCTCTGAAAAAAGGAACTCTGCATTACACCTACACTATGAATTAAATCAGAAATTAATCTGTTCCACTCAGAAATTGTAAAGCTGCTTTTAGACAAACCTTCACTGTAACAAGCTCACTAGTAATAAAGCAGATCAGTATGCAGTGAACACTATGTATGTGTTGTATTGATATGTGTTCATCTACATTTACCCACTGCTTATGTAGCAGTTTTACTCTGGTTGTGGATTTATTCAATAAAGACGATGCTGAAGATGGAGGTCTCAGTTTTTTTGATTCTGCAGAAACACAGAGCACAATTTAATTATTTGGACACACGTCTCTCTCCTTCACCCAGGCTCTCATTAGCAGAGCGAGAGAGAACACATCTGACCTCGTCAGCGGCAAATTTGATTCTCGGATGTTAATATATTCAAAGTAATAATTACAAAACATAAAAAAAACAAATAAACCACAAAATAAAGTAGCCAACAAAAATATATATTGTTATATGACATAAGGTATCATATTGTGTGTATAGATATACTATAGGAATAATATTTCTTCTCTGCTTACTCGTATCAATGAGCAATAAGATGGAAAATGTAAAACATCAGAAATTATACACAAATAACCAAACATTCAAATATGAATGTATCAAATATGTATATCAAAACGACTGTATCAAATAAAAATGCTAGTAAAAATGTAGCAAATATTCAATATGACGTCACTTTTGCAAACAGACCTCACTTTTTTATATCAAACTCATATAAAGTTGATTTCAAACATTTAATCAACATATAACACAGTGATCATACAGCATACCTGCAGAAACACAGAGCACAAATTAATTCTTTGGACACACGTCTCTCTCCTTCACTCTGCTCAGACAGAAAGGAGAAACTTGTAAGCTATACCAGTCACAGTAAAGCATTCAAAATGCGATCATTTACATTAATTTTCATGACATCACAGCCTTACATTACATTTAGACGTTCTTTATCTCATGAAATAACACACTGAACTCATTTTGTGCACTTAAAACATTCTTACCAGGCTCTCGTTAGCGGAGCGAGAGAGAACACATCTGACCCCGTCAGCGGCAAATTTGATTCTAAGATGGCGCTGTTAGCGCACCGCACGAGGTATCATGTGCATCACTAATATGTGATCCTCATAACATTCTGCAAATATGGCTCTGCGTAGAATAGATTATGTACACTGTACCTTATAACTCAGAACACAATAAGTGAAAAACACAAAAGAAATAAGTTGAGGATGTTCACTCACATTCAACATTTTATAATTATTAGCCCAGCTACATATTCCCCCCTGAACTTCACAAAACTTGTTTATCAGGGTAGGCATCTATTATGAAAAATTCTCAAGAAAACTTAAACTGTCAATTAATATACTAGTCATGGCAGCATATATACTTCCTAGTCCACAGGGACAGTAGTCCAAACAGGTTGATCAGGCCTACTAAGACACACTTGCAATAAAAGTGATCGAAACACCATTATGATGACCTAAATAAGACAGTGATTCGTAAACTCAGAATCTCATGCACTTTGAGAAAATGGGAAACTTAAAGAAAACTTAATATGACTCCTGTGTGTTTTAGCTTGATTTATGACTATAAAGATCTTGCAAACTCACTGACAGAACTTGTTGTCTTTACATTTTGTGTCATGTTCTGAATTAACCTATTCACAGGCTTCACAAGTCTTCCGAACCTAGTTCTAACTTGTAATCCAACTTGGTTAGAAGATGAATCCACAGATTCAAAGGTCAGTACACCCATCATTGACTGGACCTCTCTTTGATATGGGTGATTGTGTGTCATAATCAGTCTATGCCCCATTGGAATGAACACCAGTCGCCTTGCACTGCAGTTAAATCAGTCCTTGAAGATTCTGGGTTCACTGCCAATGAAAGAACACTCTCTGACCCAAAGGGGACACCATTTGGGACATCATCTGGAGTTACGGTTGTAGTATCAGAATGAGTCAGACAAAATTAAGATTCGATCAGAACATCAAAACATGAGGAGCTGAAATTCAACCAACAGGACGTCATAAATTAGATCCCTCGGGCCAGCCCTGTTGCGTTTGATAAGGATCACACTGACACAGCAAGTAGCATCAACTTATCATATCTTTTTACTCAAACTTCCTGTCCCAGACCCCAGTAAACGAACACCTGCATTGGTCAGGCATGACAGAATGCTTTCAGCACAATCAAACTCGATGCATCACTGAACACTAACGCAATGCATTATCAAACAACACATTTGTGAGAACACAACATTTCCCCCCCTCCTACGGGGTTTCAAACATGAAATGTTGACACAAAGTCCTGTAAGTGCCCTGGGCGAGAACGAATGCGGACAGGCCGTGGAGAAACAAGAGGATGAGGCTGGGCAGCCTGTGATGGGCAGGCACACATCTCAGCTGGCAGGTTGATAGGCATGTCTGGAGCCTGTGCAGGAGCTATCTGAGGTGTCAGCTGAAGTGCTGGGGTGTCCTGCCAAGCTGGGGGTGTGGCTTCAGGTGTGACACTTGTTGTATGTGCCGGGGGCAGCACTTTGCGGAGGCGGCTTGTGTGCCACCGTGTGCCGTTGCTGAGCAAGAAGGTGGCTGGTCCCAGCTGATGAGTCACTTGGAGAGGGGCAGACCAATATGAAGCGAGTTTGTTATCTCTGTGGGGCCTGCGAACCCTGACCCAATCTGCGGTCTTTATGTCAGGGACCTTAACGCGTGCTGAGAGATCGAATTTCTGCTTCATCCTCCTCTGCTGGCGGGTGACAGAGGCTCTGACTCTCGGTAGTGGGCCCTTAGGCAGTGCGGGGCTGAGCCTGTCGAGGGGAAGGTGGAGCTCACGGCCAAGCATGAGGAAAGCAGGAGAGACCCCCGTCGTAGAGTGTTGGGTGGCCCTGTAGTGCAGCAGTGTGTGCTGGATGGCCCGTGAGAAGGACCATCCCTGGAACAAGTGCGCTCTGAGACTGTTTTTCAGTGACTGATGGAAGCGTTCGACACCACCATTAGCTTGTGGGTGATAGTATGCCGTGCGGATGTGATGGATACCTTTGTTTTTGAGGTATGTTGTGAACTCGGCTGAGATTAGCTGCGGGCCATTGTCAGTAGTGATTGTGTTTGGAAGTCCCCAGCGGGAAAACAGAGAGTCCAGGAAGTTAATTATGACCTGAGAAGTCACCGAGCCGGTGGCAATGAGCTCAGGCCATTTCGAATGTAGGTCATAGACAACCACTAGGAAGCGTTGGTGATGAGGAACTCCCTGTATCTCACCACATATGTCCAGCTGCAGGTGGTCCCAGGGCTGCGATGGCCAAGCAAGAGGTTGTAAGGGTGGGGGGCCTGGTGACCAGTCTTACCGCTTAAGAGACAGGCAGCACAATCTTTCACCAGGGCCTCAATGTCTTTATCTATCCCTGGCCACCAAACCCGGTCTCTGCAGCACTGTTTCAACTTCACAATTCCCAGGTGGCCCTCGTGAGCCATCGCCAAGACACGTGCACGTAGGGTGCTAGGGATGACTGTGCAGAGGCCGCGTGCCACACAGGTGTCGTTCCAGCAGGACAGCTCTTGCTTTATTCTGGAGAATGCTGCCAGCCCCTCTGGTACCTCCTTAGGCCAGCCATTCAGAATATAGACTCGGAGCCGAGAAAGGACCGGGTCCTGTTCCGATGCCTCCTTCAGTTCTTGTAATGATACAACGGCCTGGAGGGGTGTGTGTAACATCTGCACAATGTCCCGTTCCACCTGATCCGTGTCGGTGTGTGTGTGTGTGTGTGGTGGGGTGTGGCGGAGCTGAGCGAGACAGTAGATCAGCCACAACATTGTCTCTGCCCGGGGTGAACTTCAGGTCAAAGTTATACTGGCGAAGACGGTCAGACCAGCGGTGTAACCTCAGTGGCCTGTCCCAGATGTGGAAAGTAATGCTGTCAGGGCCTGATGATCTGTCCTTAGGGTGAAAGCGCGGCCATATAGATACAAGTGCCACCTCTCACAGGCCCAGATGCAGGCTAATGCTTCACGTTCCCCCACTGAGTAGCGCTGCTCCGTCTGATTGAGGGCCCGTGACGCAAAGGCAATGGGCTTCTCAACGCCACGCTGCGTTTGTGACAGCACTGCTCCTATAGCTGTAGCCGATGCATCACAGGTCACCCAGGTAGGGCTGGAGATATCGAAGTGAGCCAACACTGGGGCTGTGGTGAGCTGCACCTTGAGCGCACGCACAGCATCAGAGCATGCCTGTGACCACACCCATGGCTCATCCTTACGCAGCAGTCGCCGTAGTGGGGCAGTGGTAGCAGAATAATGTGGGAGGAACTTCATGTAGTAGCCCGTCATGCCCAAAAAGGAGGCGACTTGCACAGCTGAGCTGGGTTCGGGAATTGCCAGTATGGCATCTACATTTGATTGAAGTGGTGTGACGCCATCTGCTGACAGCCGGAAACCCACATATTCAATGGTCGGTGCGGAGAAAACACATTTTTCAGCATTGAGGGTTAGTTTGTGTTTAGCTAGAGCTGCAAAGACTCTGCTAAGGCGTTCATCGTGACTCTCGGGGGTGGGCCCATGGATAACCACATCATCCAGGTAAATGGCCACCCCCGGTATACCAGCCAACACCGACACCATGATTTTTTGGAAACAGCTGGGGGCGGAGCTGAGGCCAAACGGCATACGCGTGTAGCGAAACACACCTGCATGGGTCACGAAGGCAGTGAGGTTTCTGCTGTTGGGGTGGAGAGGCACTTGTAGGTAGCCCTGTCTAAGATCCAGTTTAGAGAACACGGTTGAGCCATGGAACTGAGCAGTGAGCTCTTCAGAGGTAGGCAGAGGGAACCTGTCCGGGATCACTGCCTTATTCACCGCTCGCAGGTCGACACACACCCGTAGGGTCCCTGATTTCTTCTGAGCTACCACCAGGTTCGAGACCCAGGGCGACGCATCCACTTGTTCAATAATGCCAACGTCCAGCAGCTGCTTGAGCTCAGCCGAGACACCATCACGGAGAGCCAAGGGAATGCGTCGGAGTGGTTGGATGACTGGTTTAATGGTGGGGTTCAGGAGAGGTTGGTGGGCAAAAGCAGTAAGGCAGCCCAAACCTTCAAACAGGGACGGCCACTTTTGCTGCCAAGGCGTGGAGACTGTCAGGATCGCAGCTCCCTTCGTGTCAACTAGAGAAAATCCCAGAGCCGAGAACAAATCCAGACCCATCAGGTTGGCCCCACGACGGGCAACATGGAAGGGAAAGCTGGGCACCATCTTGTTGCCATACCCAACAGTTACTTGCAGGGAACCCACTAAGTCAATCTTTGAGTCGCCATAGCCACAGAGTGAAGCAGAGGGTACCGAAAGTGGCAGTGCTCCAAAAAAAGTGCTGTATGTTTGCATATTCAGGAGAGACACACTGGCACCAGTGTCCAAAAGCAGTGGGATACACACATCATTTAAACGCACTGAACATGCTTTAAATGAGACTGGTCCAGAGTAGACATTGTGAATTATAGTGGGTGCTTGGGCTGACACAGCTGGAGCAGAGCGGCAGACGGAAGCAAAATGATTGCGTTTACCACAGTTGCGGCATGTCTGGCCACGGGCTGGGCAGTTCTGTGCTCTAGACAGGTGAGATGAAGATCCACAGTTATCACAGGGCCGTGATGCTTGTGCTTGTGGGCATGGCCGAGACCGCTGCTGGCACCTCAGTAGCATAACTGCAGAGGAATCTGCTGCCGCTAATGCATCGTTCTGGCTAGGTTGTAATATCGATGGTGGCATGGGGGAGGGGGCCGGGCAGTCCGCGATTGTTTGCTGTTTGGTCAGAGCCGACGCACATGCAGCTGCACTCTCTATTCGTAATGCAATCGTGATTGCCTGGGACAGTGATAAATCATCCGGTTCTAACAGCAGAGTTTCACGCACTTTTGTATCGTTGGTATGTTCAATTAACTGGTAGGGCTGTAGTACTCGAGTCCGGTCTCGGACTCGAGTCCGGACTCGAGACGTTTTTCTATCGTCTCGGACTTGTCTCGGACTCGTTGGTGTTTGCACTCGGACTTGTCTCGGACTTGGTCATTGGACTCGCCAAATGTTCTCCTTGGTCTCGACCGAGTCCAGCATTATGATTTTTTTCTCCTTCAAAACAAAACCACATTCGCATGTCGCGTCTAAAAGCGCGTGGAAAAAGCTAGGCGCGTCGCTTTCTCCTTCTTTCCAAAGCACTTTGTATATGCTTGCGCTCCCGCGGCGTCTGCTGTTGCTAAGCAACCATGACCTGCGCTCTCCATGAAGACGCGCGGTTTCAGCAAAGGATAAATGGATTTCCATCACTAAAAATCCATTAAACTAATATTAACAAATGACACCTTATTGTAAAGTGTTACCGACTTTTTTTATGAGGTTAGAAATAGGGGTGAAAGATGAATCGTATTTTCATTGTCATTGCAGTATGAACATGAGAGCCAGTTCAGGTCAGGGTCCTGCTATCCCTTACTTGCATCCAATTCTGCACTAAAACTGTGTTGGTAATCCCCTGGGGGATTTTGATTTGACTGGTACTCCTGAATATGTTATATGGCCTAAGGCAAACAAATACACACACAGCTGAAGATGTTCATGTTTATTACTTAGTTTTTTTTTTTGTTGAAAATGCTACTTTGGTTTATTACAAGTAATAAGTTCAAGAATGGGAACATGTTCATTGCAGTCATTTGGAGTTAAAAAGGTTTTCAAAATTTTAGTGACACCTGTGTTGTTTGTTATTTGTTACATTTTCCATTGGCAGCCCAGAATGTTATTGTTACACTACAATATTGTTATACACAATTATTATTATTATAAAGCAGTATATTATGTATAATATTGTATAACAATACTGTTACACTATAATAAAAAGACTGAAAATGTGAAGTTGCACTTCAGCTTGTGTGAAATTGCTATACCTAAAGTAAATAAAATGTAAATAAAGTAAATAAAACTAATTTGATCCTACAGCTCCAACCTCGGTCCTAGAGGGCTGGTGTCCTGCAGAGTTTAGCTCCAACCCTAATTAAACACACTTGAACCAGCTCTTCAAGCTCTTACTAGACACACTAGAAACTTCCAGATACGTGTGTTAAAGCCAGTTGGAGCACAAGTCTGCAGGGCATTGGCACCTCCAGGATCTAGTTTGGAGACCCCTGTCCTACAGAGTTGTTACTTTGCACATGCTTTTTGATCATTACAAATAATAATGCAAAATTATTTTCTTAGAATAGGAGATATGCGGTCTCTCGCATCACATATCAATAATTAAGCATGTGGTTTTGAAGAGGATCCTTTTTTTCTCTCATTTGGACTCGGTCTTGACTTGGACTCGAAATTTTTGGACTTGGACTTGACTTGGACTCGAGCCTCTTTGGACTCGGTCTTGAATCGGTCTCGACTAGTCCTGGTCTTGGACTTGTCTTGGACTCGACAAAGCTGGACTTGACTCCAGCTCTATTAACTGGTCACGAATCATTTCGTCCTGCAACGCACCAAACTTGCATGTGCTGGCCAATCCCCGCAAGTTGGCTACGTACTGTTGCACAGACTCGCCGGGCAGCTGGTGTCTTTGGCGGAACAAAAAACGTCGCAAGAGAGCGCTCTGTGGGGCTGCAAAGTGTGCACTCAGTAGTTCCACGGCTGTGTCATAATCGCTTGTAGTGCCCGATTTGAGCGCTCCCAGCACACGCTGACCCTCGGCTCCCAAGCAATGCAGCAACAGCGCTTTTTTGCGGGCTGCGCTCACGTCAGTCAGCCCCACTGCCAAGATGAAAGTCTCAAAAGACTGTAACCAGCGAGTCCAGGGAATCGGAGGCTCGCCGGGTAGAGCAAGGAAAGGAGCAGGAGGTGGTAGTGCGATATCAGCCATCCTCGTTGCCAAATGTTGCGTTTGATAAGGATCACACTGACACAGCAAGTAGCATCAACTTATCATATCTTTTTACTCAAACTTCCTGTCCCAGATCCCAGTAAACGAACACCTGCATTGGTCAGGCATGACAGAATGCTTTCAGCACAATCAAACTCGATGCATCACTGAACACTAACGCAATGCATTATCAAACAACACATTTGTGAGAACACAACAAGCCCGTCTGAAGAAAGCCTAACCAGCAAGCCTCTTTCACAGAACAGCTTGCAACATTAAAACAAAAGGAGCACTTTTTGATAATTCCAATTCAGGAAGGAGACTGTCAAATTTGGGGCAAGCAATCAAGACTGATGGTCAAAGAGATGGCCATCACATGTAAATCTGTGATAGAAATTACAGCTACAGATTTTCTTGGGCAGATCTTCCCCCATACAAGACAAAGACTTAGACTGAAATTCCTTAGGAGACCTTTTAACCTCTCTCTGGTCTTCACAGAACATGCCTCTTGTTCTCCACAGAATGGCAAAGAGACAGCCTTTTCCATATGCACCTAAAATCATCTTAAAAGACTTCTTTGGACCACTGGGCAACAGTCCAGTTCTTCTTCTCCTTAGCCCAGGTAAGACGCATCTGACGTTGTCTGTGGTTCATGAGTGGCTTAACAAGAGGAATACGACAACTGTAGCCAGCTTCTTTGGCAATGAATGTTTGTGGCTTACCCTCCTTGTGAACGAACAACTGTCAGATCAGCAGTCTTCCCCATGATTGTGTAGCCTAGTGAACCAAACTGAGAGACCATTTTGAAGGCTCAGGAAACCTTTGCAGGTGTTTTGAGTTGATTAGCTGATTGGCATGTCACCATATTCTTCTAATTGGTTGAGATAGTGAATTGGTGGGTTTTTGTTAAATGTGAGCCTAAATCATCACAATTAAAAGAACCAAAGACTTAAACTACTTCAGTCTGTGTGCACTGAATTTATTTAATACACGAGTTTCACAATTTGAGTTGAATTACTGAAATAAATGAACTTTTCCACAACATTCTAATTTATTGAGATGCACCTATATATATATTTTTTATTTGACCTTTGTACACTCTGTCACAGTAGTCCATTGGGGAAACATCATAAAGGCAGGAGTATTGTTGTCATAGCTCTACTAACATTTCCTCCATTGTAGGTGCTGGACATGCCTACATCCTGTCGCCGGAAATCACTGTCTCTCCATTGAAATGAAGGGGATTGACTTGATACTACTAAACTTAACCCTGATGTGTTTGATTCATTGTTTCAGCATGTTTTTTTGCACAATTAAATAGAACTAAAATTGACAGCAAATAAAAGAGTCTCAGCAGATGGCGTGTTGTTTTATGGGACAAAATTGACCCATAAATTGGCCCTAGGTGCAACCAATTAGGGCTCCATGTGTGTTCACAGGTTGATTTCAACAATAGGTAAACATTTACTGGGAAAAGTCTATATTATAGTACACAGAAAAAGAATATGCACATTTGAATTTATACAGTACATTTATTTGTGTAGCAGTGTTACATGTAAACAGAACAAGAAACTAATTGTTCAGAGAGCTTGAACATTTACATAGTTTTATAACTTTGAAAGAAAAAGTTCACATCCTGAGAATTGAGCCAAATAACAAAAACAACCGATAAAAATACCAAATAGATCAGCAGTAACAGTAAGAACAGTAATGCCTTTAAAACATTAACAATATCCATCCCTACACAGCACACAACTTTCCACGCTTTTAAAACCCGTAGAAATATCCTGCCACAAACAGGACAGATGTGAGTCTTTTAATTTGTGTGAATTTTCTGGTGAGGCAGCTCTTTAGTGTGAATTCTCATGTGATGATCAAATCCTCGTTTACAGGTGAAACAACATCAGACAGAGCATGCTGCACAACTTCTTATCCAGGCCCTTGTCATTTATACTGGACTACTGCAATGCTCTTCTGGCTGGTCTTCCATCACGCACAATCAAACCTCTACAAATGATTCAGCACGACTGGTCTTCAACGAGCCCAAAAGAGCCCATGTTACACCTCTCTTCATCTCATTGCACTGGCTACCGGTTGTGGCTCGCATCAAGTTCAAGACACTGATGCTTGCATATAGAACAGCCACAGGCTCAGCACCCGCCTACTTCTACTCACTATTACAAATCTACATCCCCTCCAGAAGTCTGAGATCTGCTAGAGAGACTCAAAATCACTCTCCAGAACATTCTCATTCACCGTTCCTGGATGGTGGAATAATCTTCCCACCCCTATCCGGAATGCTGGATCCCTGTCAATCTTCAAGCGATGGCTGAAAACTCATCTTTTTCATCACTTTAAAAAAAAAAAAAAAAAAAAAAAAAAAGAACTCTTTTCTTTAATCTTTCCCTGTCTAACTTGTACTTATTTGAACAATGAAATTTGGTTTTACGAGCACTTTCTGTGTATGTTTACCTCTATGAGATGAACTGCTTGATGTATTCCCCAATTGTAAGTCACTTTGGATAAAAGCTTCTGCTAAATGAATGAATGTGAATGTAACTCAATCCACACTGAAAGCAGCTGAAAGACTTTATCCCAGTATGAATTAACATGTGATTCTTAAGGTTTTCATTACACGTGAAAGAGTTTCCTCACTGAAAACAGCTAAGGCTTTTCCCCACTATGAGTTCTCATGTGTTTCATAAGGCTTCCTTTCTCTCTAAAACTCTTTCCACACTGAGAGCAGCTGAAAGACTTTATCCCAGCATGAATTAACATGTGATTCTTAAGGTCTGCTTTGCGTGTGAAAGACTTTCCACACTGAGAGCAGCTGAAAGACTTTCCTGAAGTGTGCATTACCAAATGATTCTTAAGTTGACTTTTCCTGGTAAAACTCTTTCCACACTGAGAGCAGGTAAAAGGCTTTATTCCAGCATGAATTAACATGTGATTCTTAAGGCTTCTGTTACACATGAAAGTGTTTCTGCACAGAGAGCAGCTGAAGGGGTTTTCTGAAGAGTGAATATGCAAATGATCCTTAAGATAACTTTTCCTGATAAAACACTTTCCACACTGAGAGCAGCTGAAAGACTTTATCCCAGCATGAATTAACATGTGATTCTTAAGGCTTCTGTTACGTGTGAAAGTGTTTCCGCACTGAAAACAGCTGAAAGGCTTTTCTGAAGAGTGAATATGCAAATGATCCTGAAGTTGCCTTTTCCTGGTAAAACTCTTTTCACACTGAGTGCAGGAAAAAGGCTTTATTCCAGCATGAATTAACATGTGATCCTTAAGGCTTTTGTTACACATGAAAGTGTTTCCGCACTGAAAACAGCTGAAAGTCTTTTCCTTGCTATGAATTCTCATGTGTTTCGTAAGGCTTCCTTTATGTTTGTAAGTGTTTCCACACTGAGAGCAGCTGAAAGGCTTTTTGACGTCTGTTATTTGAATGCTGCAACTCACTGATTTTTCTCCAGCAGTAATATTATGATCTTTCTTATCCTGATGTTTCTCCTCCACCTCATTCAGATCTTGTCTTTCTTCTTTCACTTTCATCAGGCCTAAAATGAACAAATGAGAATCAATTGGGACAATTGGAAAAAGAAAAACATTTGTGTACTAGGGCTGCAACAATTGATTATTTTCATAATTGATTAATCTAATGATTATTAGAGTGATTAATCAACAAATCATTGATTATTTCACTGATTAATCAGTAGAATTTGACTGATTATTTAGCCTTTGCAATTAGTTAAAACCGGGGTCTCCTACCTTTTTTACACCACAAACCGGTTTCACTTTGAAAATATTCTTAGGGACCGGCTCTCTCACGTCTCATATATATATATATATATAATATATGCAATAATGTGGTTTGACCAATGTGGTGCTGTAGTGCAAAACTGTAATTCAGCCCTCCTGGATGCAACTGAAGAGCATCCACCACATTACTTCATTAAGGTATAATGAATATATATATATATATATATATATATATATATATATATATATACACACACACACACACACACACACATATATACATATATACAGTGTTTTCTCTAGGATATTTTCCCGCTGTGGTGGCAGGACCCATGGGCCACGCCCCCTCCCAACCCAAGAATCACCTGCACTCAGAATTGAATTTATTATAACTAAAAAAGACAAGTAAATAGTAAATAATAAAGTATGAACGAATAAATTAATGACAATCAATAGCACAAACAAAAACAAGATACAAATTAAATTTGTAATAATCTATTCAACTAAAATAACACTGGATTGTCTTCACTGTATAAATAGTAATGACAGACAGCAGCAGGTTTATTTAGGCTGCTGTCTCTTTAAGACCTCATGCAGGGATCTAAAATACTGTTACACAGGGCTCTATGCTTACTTTTCTTTTTAGGAGCGCTTGTCCTCCTAATTTAAAAAATGTAGGAGCACCTTCTGATCAATTATCAAACATTCTGATAAAAATTAGCCTTCCTAATATGAGGTGATATTTGACTCCTTAGAGTGACTTACAGGGGCATTTTCTTTTTACCTTTGGCATTTTTCTAATATTATTATAAGTATGTCATCTATGTCACATTCAAAAATTAAAATTTATAAGCTTTTTTAGAATTTCTAATTTAAACAATATAACAATAAGTAGAATAAGACTATTAAGTTAGCAATCATATGAAATTAGTATTAATAAAAAATGATTTAGTACTACAGAGGTGGTATGTCACTGATTTTATCACTGAATCGTTCATTCAATTGATTCGTTCAAATGGCTGATTCATTCAGGAATGAAGCAAGTGTTTATGAATGGGTAATCATGAATCACTGACTCACTAGATTCATTTAAACACACAGTTCATTCATGAATGAAACACTGCTGTGTTTGCTTTTAGAGATGCGCAGCGGCTGAGCTTTTACTTTATTTGGAACTAATTTCCTTGAAGAAATGGCACAAAATCAGGCAGTAGTGTTATATTCAGACAACGTAAGTCACTTAATATTAACTTCTTGTTTATTGAACTGTTGTATTAAATCAATATCACATTTGCAAACTCCTTAATAGTCTTTAAAAGCTGTCACTCTCAGTTCATTGCGATCTGTGGGCTCAGAGAACTCACTCGCGCGCTCTCTATTTTCTTTCACTTTAAATGAGCAAGACTCAAAAGCATGTGCAAACAGTGTTGGGCTAGTTACTAGAAGAATGGAATATATTACTCATTACTAGTTACCCCTTTCAAAAGTAATATTGTTACTTTACTTATTACTTTCTGGCAACAGTAATTAGTTACACTACTAGTTACATTACTTTTTCTTCACGACCCACAGAAGTTGTAACTGTATCTTCCACATAAAATTCTTCTAGAATGTTACTAACAACGTATTTCTGCATCATTTCACCAAAATCCACATTGGATCGCAGTCAGAAGTTATAACAAACACTCAATAGTGACTGATAGTGACAATCAAGTAGAAGTGTTGTATTAATCTCATTAATTGTCATGTGTAGCTTGAAGCTAATTGTAATTTCTCCGTTACCCATATACGATTATATTTCATTATGTATTTTATGAAATTACATAAGTTTGTAAGAAACGGTTTAATTTTCCAAAAGATTTTTAATTATAGTAATATAATGTAGCACATGCTGATCAGAGGGATGTGGGTGGGATGTAATGCCAAAGTAAAGTAAAGCCACAACTTACACAACAGTGTTCAGACATCCTTTTTCTTGACAAAATCAATATAATGCAATATTTCTATCAGCTGAATGTAAACTTTTCCATATTCCAAGCTTGCATGCTGCACTGGGGACTAGTGTTGTCAAAAGTACCGACCTCGATACCATTCGGTACTAAAATTTAAAAAACGTCCATTTCCCGCTAAGATTTGAGCACTGTTGAGCGGATTATTAAACCGCGCTGATTGGTCATTGTTCACGCGCTCAACAGATACATCTGTGATTGGCTTCATTGATCAATGAAGAGCTCGGTGAAGAGCATGAAGCGATGATCAATGAAGCCAATCACAGATGTATCTGTTGAGCGCGTGAACAATGACCAATCAGCGCGGTTTAATAATTTACTTTCTTCATCCGTTTATTATTTTACAGGTTTTATAACAAAAGTCACTGAATCTGATGAGCTGCCTACAAGTCATCTGCAGGTATCAAACTATCACACACACATATATATATATATATATATATATTTATTTTTTAATTAAAACTTTAAATAATTATTATAAAACTGCATGATACATGAGCTATAATGGATTATGTTCATGCATATACATCAAATTTAAGCATGACTCCATTGACTTTTATGCAAAAACACTTAATTATTTTTAGGCGGAAAACAGCAAGAAAATAGGTGCCCACAAAATGTTTGAGATCACACTAATGTAAAAACAAACTGAATCTGTCTCACACGTAACAGTTTTACGACTTAAAAAAAGCAACAAGAGAAAATAAAATAAAGTTCTCGTTGCCAGGTCCATCGCATTTTTAAGACCTTTAAAATGTGAATTTAAGACATTTTAATGATAAATAGGTGGAATGTAAGCTTTTAGGGATCTGCAGGCACCCTGTTAAATTATTGTAAGCCTAATGTACAACAATCATTATTAATGAAGAATAAAGACTAACCTCCATAATCCTCGTGTTTTATCATCCTCGGTTCTGGTTCCTCGTGCTTTATTATCCTCGGTTCTGGTTCCTCGTGTTTTATTATCCTCGGTTCTGGTTCCTCGTGCTTTACTATCCTCGGTTCTGGTTCCTCGTGTTTTATTCTCCTCGGTTCTGGTTCCTCGTGCTTTACTATCCTCGGTTCTGGTTCCTCGTGTTTTATTATCCTCGGTTCTGGTTCCTCGTGTTTTACTATCCTCGGTTCTGGTTCCTCATGCTTTACTATCCTCGGTTATGGTTCTGGTTCCTCGTGTTTTATTATCTTCAGTTCTGGTTCTGGTTCCTCGTGTTTTATTATCCTCAGTTCTGGTTCTGGTTCCTCGTGCTTTATTATCCTCGGTTCTGGTTCCTCGTGCTTTATTATCCTCGGTTCTTGTTCCTCGTGCTTTACTATCCTCGGTTCTGGTTCCTCGTGTTTTATTCTGCAGGGTTCTGGTTCCTCGTGTTTTATTATCCTCGGTTCTGGTTCCTCGTGTTTTATTATCCTCGGTTCTGGTTCCTCGTGTTTTATTATCCTCGGTTCTGGTTCCTCGTGCTTTATTATCCTCGGTTCTGGTTCCTCGTGCTTTATTATCCTCGGATCTTGTTCCTCGTGCTTTACTATCCTCGGTTCTGGTTCCTCGTGTTTTATTCTGCAGGGTTCTGGTTCCTCGTGCTTTATTATCCTCGGTTCTGGTTCCTCGTGCTTTATTATCCTCGGTTCTTGTTC
Source organism: Aspiorhynchus laticeps (assembly GCA_023376895.1). Lineage (NCBI taxonomy): Eukaryota > Metazoa > Chordata > Actinopteri > Cypriniformes > Cyprinidae > Aspiorhynchus > Aspiorhynchus laticeps. The sequence goes on along the minus strand of CM041794.1, from coordinate 66,377,621 downwards.
CTCGTGCTTTACTATCCTCGGTTCTGGTTCCTCGTGTTTTATTCTGCAGAGTTCTGGTTCACTCGTGTTCTCTTCTTTAACAAACAGCATCTTCACAGCAGCAGATCTCAGTTCAGATGATACTCCTCCAGATATTACTGCTTGCTTCAACACTTAGTCACGACTGTGAGGATGAGAATATTACAGAGATTTACTGATCTGATTCAAAAACTGTATTTCTCTGTTTACAGAAACAACATTTCTAGTCGTTTGTATTGAGCCAGCATCAGGACAAAACAACAGAGAGCGCGGTGAAACTGAACTTCTTCCTCTGAGGTTTAATAGTGTTTGGAAAACAAACGCGTGTGTTTTAGCGCCACCCGCTGGACTGGAGTGAAGCGGCGAGAGGAGGGAAATAATACGAGAGAAACACCTAGCAATTTGTATTCATTCAGCATTGCATAATATTGTAAGATGACAACTAAAGGCAATCTTCTAAATGAGCAGCAAACAGCAAGATAGTAGAAATAGTAGTCTACTGTAATAAGAAACTGGTTGTGTCTTGAGAAATCCACCAGTAGGGTAAAACGGGGCTAAATGCCCACCTTAAGAAAAACTGCTATTCACTGCGCCTAAAATGTATAATTGCAGAAAAAAAAGTTGTATTGAACATTAATGGAGCAACATTTTGTGTGAAAATAAATCAAGTTGTTTATTTTGTTTAAAAATTGTATAAATGTATGAGGTTGCCACACAGTATTGATACAAATACTTCAGCTAAAATAATGTTTTTTTTTTATAATGTGTAAGTTAATGCAATTTCAAAACAATCACTTTAGAAAAGTTTGTACTATTTTCTGCTTATTTTGATTAACTTTAATTTTTGTTCAATAAATATACTGTCATTAAAATATCTTAATATAAATCATATTTTAAAATACAGAAACAAATTCATTTTAAAATGTAAATATTCTGAAAACATTGAAGGATATGCCATAATAATTGAATATAGATTTACAGTAGTAAATTATATTTTATTATATGATATGATTTAAATATGATAGTTTCATTCTAAACATTGTGATTATCTCTAATATGGACACCCGACATAATATATATTTACCATCTGAATCTAATCATGTCATGTCAACAAATGAATGTTAAAAATGAAATCTTATTGTAAAGTGTTACTAATTAAAAGTGTTGGTTCTTGGATTGGTCTTACAGTTGATGAAAGCACAGTTTTTGGGAGAAGCTACCTCATCCTGTACCTCAGAGTGGATGTGACTGGCGACAGTGAGATAGAAAACATATTTTTGGATTTGATAGAGCTGCAGCAAGGAACAACTGCTGATGCCATATACAAAGCTCTTAAAAAGAGTCTTCTGGAAGCTGGCCTGGATGATGAATATCTCAAGTCTCATCTGATTTGCTTAACAACCGATGGGGCATCTGTGATGACTGGAAGAGAAAGTGGTCTTATCACAAGGCTGAAAAAAAGACTATACTTTACTGGAGAGTATCCACTGCCTTGCACACAGGCAATGACCAGAATGGGAAGGTCCTCAAAAAACTGGTGACTGCCAGTAAAACATACCTGGCAAGTTCTGCTGAGTGTGAAAGAGGCTTCTCTGCCCTCAATGTCACTGCCACAGATGCAAGGAATCGCCTTGGAGCCAGCAGCCTTTTTGCTGTACTTTTCATTGATCTTAATGGCCTCCCTCTCCACATGTTTGACCCTTACCTCTTTATTCAGTCCTGGTTTAGGGAGAAACATTGTCTGTCACCTGTCAGTAAAACGGGGAGAGACAAATCTGAGAATATCAGGCCACTGTGGGCCATTCTAAACAGTAGCGAATTAAGTGTTTTAGAAAATGTCCTCATCATTGGTTTAGTTGTTTACATGCTTACATTGGAAGAAAGACATGTTTCTTTCCAATATTAGTTCTGAATGCAAAGTGTTAAAGGATTGTTTTTGTTGTACATTAACATTAATAGAAATGTGCAAAATAATAAAAATGATAATTCATTCATTAGTAAATGCTCAGATTCATACAAGTGGTTTGAAATGTACACAAAAAAAAAAAAAAAGAGTAAATAAAGTTAAATGTATTTTTTTATTATTATTTGATGGTTCTAAAAGGGTTGGGGAATGTAGGGGGTGGATAGGTAGGTCTAGGTGGACCCCCAAGAGCTTTAACACAATTCGAACACGATATGTGTTTTTTTAACGATATGTTTAATGAAATGTAGTGAAGTAAAAAGTATGATTTTGTGCTTTGGAATGTAGTGAAGTAAAAGTTAGTCAAAATAAAGCTACTCCAGTAAAGTACAGATACTTGAACAATGTACTTAAGTAAAACTATGCTAACATATTATTGTAGCCCAGTTTGTGCTGATTAAACTTTATCCATTAATATGTCACTGAAAAAAGATACTGAATAAGATACTGAAAAACACAAATGTCAGGGCATGTAAAACTTATCCAGGGCCCCCAAACCCCCTCCTCTAATCCTCACACACGAATACTGTTGATGCTGATAAAATACCATGCGAGTCTATAACTTAAAGTCCTTTTCATTCATTTGTGCAGATCGCCTTAAAAAAATCAATTCACTCCAGTCCAGCGGGTGGCGCTAAAACACAGTCGTTTGTTTGCCAAACCATTAAACCTCAGAGGAAGAAGTTTAGTTTTCACCATGATCTTTGTTGTTCTGTCGGTTAGTAATGTTGTTTCTGTAAACAGAGAAATACAGGTTTTGAATCAGGTCAGTAAACCTGTAATATTCTGATCCTCACAGTCATGACTAAGTGTTGAAGCAAGCAGGATTGTCTGGAGGAGAATCAGCTGAACTGAGATCTGCTGCTGTGAAGATGGTGTTTGTTAAAGAGGAGAGTGAGGAGAACACGATTGAACCAGAACCCTGCAGAATAAAACAGGAGGAACCAGAACCCGAACCAGAACCCTGGAGAATAAAACAGGAGGAACCAGAACCCTGGAGAATAAAACAGGAGGAACCAGAACCCTGGAGAATAAAACAGGAGGAACCAGAACCCGAACCAGAACCCTGCAGAATAAAACAGGAGGATCAAGAAGGTTGGTGTTTATTCTTCATTCATCTTTAATGACTGTTTGTGGTAATGTTACATTAGGTTTACAAAGCTTTAAATCTGGCATTTTGCACATTGTGGAATTATAATTTTGACATGAGCCATCAAGTAGCTACAGGTAATAATGTAGCTATAAATGACTATAAACTTTAAATGACTTCTGTTGTGATCTGGTGCTATAGAGAATGTGAAGCTGTAGAGTTCTGGGAAACTGCTTTGTTTATCCGCCATACCGGGAGAATCACGCTGCCGTTCCTCTGTTGAGTTTAGGGCAGTATTTTGATTTTCTGTTGTGATTGTGGAAAATGTCACCACTGTTTGTCATTCATGCTGCATCGAGAATTGCAAAAGTAACTTCGGTACTCGTTCTGAGAGACAATGCAGTGAATTTTTTCACCTTTTCTCTGTAAAAACCCCAGGGGAGCAGGTCGCAGAGATGACGAGAAGTAAAAAGGGTAGTAAGTCTATTAATAATATCACCGATTAAACCCACTGCCTGTCACTCAATAAAATAATCATATTGCTGCAAAGTTTTGATTTTGTTTGGTTTAATAATTAACATCACTTTCTCGAGTATGACTCTCACTCAGCTTGTGAATTAGCGAACTTGAACAGGGACATTGAAACGCTTAACACAAATAATGCGTCATGTGGCTTAATGCACCATGACAGTGATAAAGACAAAAATTGTAAAGGATATACTATGTGCAGATAAACCCAAAATGTGTTTATTTACACGTTAAGTGTTTTCCTTACTAATAAAGCATAGTATCTGCAGAAAAACTGATGAACCCAAAATATGAAATTTAAATACTGTCTTAATGCATAAGTGTTTTCTTCAATATGATTTTCTAAAGGGAGGAAAACACGTAATGTGTAATTAAACTTCTGTGTTATGTAAAACTATGGAAAGGATTCTTGCCAAATATTTAATGTCATCAGTTGGTTCAAGTACTGATCCTTTGCAGTTTGCATATAGACGAAATAGAGGTACTGATGATGCTCTGTTAACTATGATGAATTTTGTAACTTGTCATTTACAAAATTCAAATTCATACGCTAGATAGAATTTTATTTGTAGATTTTACATCAGCATTTAACACAATGAGGGTTGATATTCTGTTAGAACGGTTAATATCTTTGGGTGTCAACCGGTGCCTGGTTTTGTGGATTAGGGACTTTCTGTTGTCCCATACTCAGAGGGTGTGGTGTAATGGTCAGCTGTCAGATAAATGCACTGTTAATACGGGGGCCCCTCAAGGAAGTGTCATATCACCTGTATTATTCTCACTGTATATTAATGATTTTATGATTCACAATTTTAATTTTAAACTTTTTAAGTATGCAGATGATATGGCTTTGGCAGGGCTTCTCCAAAAAAATTATATAAATGAGTCGGTTGATATATGAAATATGTTGAGGAACTCTTGCGCTGGTGTAAGAATAGTGCACTGATATTAAATATAAACAAAACTAAGGAATTAGTCATCAGTCGTACTAGGCAAGATGTTGCAGTTGTGCCTGTATCGATAGAGAGTCACTCAGTTGAGATTGTTGATAATACTAAATATCTTGGCACATTAATTGATAGTAAACTGAGTTTTGTGGATAACACTAATTCTATTTTGAAAAAATGCATGCAACGTCTATTCCTAATACGGAGAATCAGTAGGTTTGGAGTGAGACAAAACATATTGGAGATTGCCTACAAATCACTGGTAGAGAGTGTGCTGACCTATATAGAAAAATAGTCTGGCAAGAGTCACTAACATAGCTAGTAAAATCATCGGCAGACCACAGAGTAAGTTGGGTGAGGTTTACACCTCAAGATGTATTGGGAAAGCGGAGCGTATTTTAAAAGACCCATCTCATCCTCTGTGTGATCAATTTGTTTTATTGCCCTCTGGGAGATGATTTTTAATGCCTAGAGCAAAGACAACTATCTATAAAAGATCTTTTGTACCTGCTGCGGTAGGATATCTTAACCAAAAGGTGTGATTCAGTATGATGTGTTTTTCTATGTGTTTTTGTAGTATTATGTGTTTGTATGTGTATTTGGTTTTTGCTGGTGTGGTCAAAGACAAATTTCAACCATGGTTGATAATAAAGATGTATTATTATTATTAAACAAGTTAATATTTTGGCCTCATCTGCATGTGTTTTAGCATCACTGTCTTACTACATTAAACCCACATTTTAAAATGCTACAAAACTGTCCAACCTTCCAGGGATTCAATTCTAGTTGTCATTTGTTGAAATAAATATAAACATACAAGCCCGGTTTCACAGACAGGTCTTAGACTAAACCAGGATTAGGCCGTAGTTCAATTGGGACATTTAAGTAGTTTTTATAAACTTGCTTAGAAAAAAACAACAACTGGTGTGCATCATGAGACAAAACAAAAGCACTGATATTTTAAGATCAGTCAGTGCAAGCTCAGACTTGGGCTACATTTTGGTCTATGACTAGGCTTAAGGGTGAATCCCATTTCTCTGTCTTACCCCTTCCCCTTACCCCTTCCCCTTAGTTTTGCGCGTTCACGTGAGAGTAAGGGCTGTCCCAATTCTCGTTTTGATCGAGGGGTAGGGCTAAGGGCAAGGGGTAGATACCCCTTAAAACCAAGCATTTTCGCGAGCTTACTTGAAACCAAGGGGTACCCAGAACACACTGCGCAACCGGCAACAATGTCGGCCAGATCATCCAGAGAGTCCCATTTTCGGCTTAAATAATTTATTTAAAAATTACGACAGTCTTGTTTTGTGCTCTACACAGTCCCGTACATATATATTTGCAACCATGTTCTTAATTGAAACGTTTTAAAAATCGCTAGTTTGCTACGCTAACGTTACATCGCTGATTTGCACAACAATCGCAAAAACATCACTAATAAAACCCACGCGATCGATATACACACACTTGCAGACGGCATCTTGGAAGTTTGTGATCAACACTTGTCTCCTCTGGTGACGTAGCAGCCAGTTAGCGACGATGACGTGACCGTAACCAAGTGGTGTCTCATTTCATAGGGGTACGTTTTCACCCCTAGCGCTTACCACTCGGTTTCAAGGGACAAGGGCTAGGGGTAAGACGAAGGGGAAGGGGTAAGACAGAGAAATGGGATTCACCCTAAGCCTTGTCTGTGAAACCGGGGGACACTTGTGTCTGTCTGATGAATGTGATCCACAATCACTGATTCTCCTCCGTGGCCATGGAAAAATTCATATTTTACAATGACAACAATTAGAGCTGTAGCTATCGAATATTTTAGTAATCGAGTATTCTACCGAAAATTCCATCGATTAATCGAGTAATCGGATAAGAACAACTTTTTCTTTATTAAAGAGCAATACTAAATATACAAGAGAAAATAAGACGGGTCTCTTAAAATGAACAAGTAATTAATTAATTTTCAGGGAGGAGACTGCGGAGGTCTCCAAGCCAGGACCAACAGACTGAAAGACAGCTTCATCCACCAGGCTCCCGTCCTTGCCTTATGGGGACTCTCCATAGGCGTAATGGTTTTTATACTGAACAAACTGTGTGTGCTATTGCCCTACACCTACCCTACACCTAAACTTAGCCCTCACAGGAGACTGTGTGCATTTTTAGATTTTCAAAAAAACACCATTTAGTATGTTTTTTAAGCCTTTTGAATTACAGGGACATAGGCAGTGTCCTCATAAAACACCTTCAAATTGTAATACCTCTGTCATACCCATGTCATTATACAAATTTGTGTCCTCATAAACCACATAAACCCGCACACACACACACACACACACACACACACACACACACACACACACACACTCACACTCACACACACACACTGTGACAAGCACCGGTCACTTTGTACAGCATTGGACTGACCTCATTCAACTACCTCTTCTGACAGTCTGAATAAAGACTCTTTTTGTCACTTTAAATAGAATAGTCTTGATAAGCTCTTTGCACTACACATTCATATTCTGCACTGTTTGTTTGTTTGTTTGTTTATCTCACAGGTTTGCACTATCTACCATGTGCCTTATGCCACTTTATCCATTTTTATATTATTATTTTGTTTTATTTTTTTCTACATGTACTTATTTGTATATTTGTAATAGTTGCATTTTTGTGTACGTATATATATATATTTGATTTGTACTTATCTGTATTCTTGCGTTCTACTGTTAGTGTTTAGTGTTATCTGTATGCACCAGGGAGTAAGAGAGGAACGCAATTTCAATTCTCTGTATGTATGTACGATACATGTGGCAGAATTGACAATAAAGCTGACTTTGACTTTGACTAATTTGCTTCCTTTTTAGAAAAAATTACATTTTTTATTGCTGAAATTGCATATATTAATAAATGTGAAAACTAAACCCATTTAGTGCATTTAATTGCCATAATACATTCAAAATACAAATATATAAAAATCAATTTCAAATTACTTTAAACTTTAAGGTAAACATAGTACAACCTAAAACTAAGCCATAAATCAAAATAATAGTAATAAAAAAAAAATATATAATAAAAACTAAACATTGTGCAACTTAACTTTCAAGTTTCAGCCTAACTACAGCTCAGGCATGACACAAGTCCTTACTGTCTTAGAGGGCTTTGTGGCTTTTGTAAGAGGCAAACATTAGTGGACAGGAAGCTAACGTGGAACAAAAATGTGGAGTCCATACACATAACATTTATTAACACATTTTTCAGCAACATGAAATTAAAGTTATTTGAAGAATAAACCCTCTTAAATGTCTCTGTGCATACTGGTGTGTGTGTGTGTGTGTGTGTGTGTGTGTGTAATCCTTTAAAGGAGCATGGTTGCAAACACGGTGCTCTGTGTGTAGTTACAGTAAATGGTAGGGATGCACCGAAATTAAAATTCTGGGCCGAAACCAAGAATTCTGGATGTGCTTGGTTGAAAACCTAAACCGAAAATGCTTTGTAATAATTATTTTTTTTATTAAATAATATAAAGTAATTTTGTAAGACTTTTTAATTTAACAAAATTTTAATGACACAGAATTTAAAAACCACAAGCCAATAAAATAACCACACTTTTATTGAAAGAAAATATATTAATATTAAATATCAATGTATTATTTTTATTCAGTTCTATGCAACAGAATCAGACATAACTGTTGTTGTTGTTGTTTTTCACTAATTATCCAAATAATGTATAGTCCTGCAAACAGGGTTTTTCCTTTCTCAGAATGCGGTGGAGCTGGTCCCATCCTGATCATGTACCCACCCTTCAACTGACTGAAACAAACACTTTTTACACGCAACGTATTTTAGGTGTTATAATAGTTATAGCTATGATTAAAGAAAAAGACAATAATGTTTTATTTTCTGTCACCTAATGTTTTAATGTTATTTATTCTTAAAATAGCCTTATGAAATGTTTTCTTTCTCCTGTGCTGTGTATCTGGTTATCAAATGAAGGCATAAAACATTAATTTCATTTATCTTTAAATTATTGAAAATCATTTTTTTTGGCAAACAAAGGGGATTTACTATTAAAGTTAAAACATGGAAGAAATGTTGTGTGATCATTCCTTAAAAAATAAAGTTTTAATAATTTTAGTAGTACTGTAGTAATATGTACATTCTGCTGAACAATAGTAATATATTTCTGCTGCATTGTCTTTAAATTAAACCACTTTTATTTTGACGGGTTGCCGTGAATACCTTTACATTTCTGTGTGTATATGATATGACGCTAGTTTTACTCAAATGAAACGCTGATGAAGTGACTCTCAGAGCAGTTTTTGAGATGTTGTTCATGTGTTTATGTCCTCATTGAGATGGCAGACGCTGAGATCACCGCGAGCGTCACGCGCGCTTCAGTGTGTGTGTGTGTGGTAAAGGAAAACGCGCGTCTCTGCCATTCATTCATACAGAGATATGATCGCGTAATATGAGTTAATGCTCATTAGATCACGTAAATCAGTGGGAAATGAATAGAAATGATGATTCTGTGTAAAGAAACATCAAGTAAACATATAAAAACCCTGGCAAAGCTATATTATCAGCGCATGTGAGCAGAGCAGAGCTGGGAGCAGATCAGTGAAGGAGATGTTATCAGCGTTGCCCAGTACAGCTAGGCAAGGCAAGTTTATTTATTTAGCACATTTCATACACAGTGGTAATTCAAAGTGCTTTACATAAAAGAAAGTGAAATAATCTTTCACAGCAATAAAAACAAGGAATTAAAAATAATAAAACAAGGAATTTTTTGATATAGAAATTGATTTAAAATGAAATTTAAAACAGTTAAATAGAAAAGGATTATACATAAAATACAATGCAGTCAGTTCGGACGTAACAGTGCTCATTCAACAAATGCACCGCTAAACAGATGAGTTTGGAGCATCTCAGCTTGTTTGCTGTCTGAAGGTAAATAAAGAACTTTTGATTGAATAAGTACAGCATTTTCTTTATTCAAGAAACACTATATTTATAAAGGCTAATGTTTTTTGTTGTTATTGTTGTTGTCTTAAGGTGCGTTCACACCAGACGCGAATGAAGCGTTAAGCGCGAGTGATTTACATGTTAAGTCAATGCGAACACGCGAATAGACATCCTGCGGCGCGGTTCACGCGAATAAGGCGGCACGAATTGAGTGTTTCGGGTGTTTGCCGCGCGAGTTGAAAAATCTGAACTTTGGCGGATATTCGCGCCGCGTTAACCAATCAGGAGCTTGCTCTAGTAGTGACGTGATTACGAGCGGAGGCTGTATGTGGATACCGGGACCTGTACGATAGACCAAAGAATACCTGTTAGATTTACCCCAAACGAATTATATCTTATGTTTGTCCACTACAGATACATCAGAGCCAGCGGCAAATGTCAGAAGAACTAGCCGAGTTTATGCTCCTCTCTTTGGGATACATGAGCACAAGCGCCCGGTGATCGCGTGGAGCTCACGGCTCCGAAATCGGAGAAGCACATTTTCAAATAGGTGCTGTTTTTATAAATAAACCGCAGATTTGAGTTTTAAACAACTACATTCTCGGCTGAAATACACGTGTCCAGTGTTTCCATAGCACATAAAGTGCAACTAGCCTCTAAACAAAATCCATGTCAGCCATATCGCAACGAGACTGGAGCCGCCTGGCAGAAGCCCCTCCCATGATGCGAATTCGCGTCTGTTGTGAAGAGAATTTCACGCGCGAATGAAGTGAGTAAACTCAAAATGTTCAAGCGTCCAACTACGCGCGAATAGCGCGATTTATTTGTGCAAGTCGCGTCTGGTGTGAACGCACAGGGAGTCTTTCATTTGTTGCCGAGTCACAGCCGAATAGCTTGTGCGAAGCACTGAATGTTTTATAATATGATATTTTGGCCAAATAACAGAAAAAACTGAGTGCCCACATAGCGACAGAAAACTGTATAACCTGCAAGTTCATGAAAACGTAAATGCGATGCACGGACAGATGTGGTGGTAATTAACCAGAAAAAATAAAAATGGCATGTCATGCCGAAAAGGTTGCCTACCCTTGCACTATACAATAAGATTTAATTAATGTATTAACTAACATGAGCGAATAATGAACAATACATTTATTAGGCTACAGTATTTTTTAATCTAATGTCAGTTAATGAAAATACAGTCGTTCATTGGTAGTTCATGTTAGTTCACAGTGCATTAACTAATGTTAACAAACACAACTTTTGATTTTAATAATGCATTAGTAAATGTTGAAATTAACATTAAGATTAATAAATGCTGCAGAAGTATTTTTCATTCTTAGTTCATGTTAACTACACTAGTTAAGTAAGGAATAATTGACGACGGGCCGTTGAATTATTAGAAAACTCAACACATCGATGAGATGATATATTTCAAGGGATTCGTCCGGTTTTTGTACTTAAATCGCTATTGTGAGTAGGATTATGTCTTCCGCATCTCATCCATCGCCTCCGTTGCTAATTCCAAAACGTCATTTTAGACCTAGTAACTGAGATTGAGCCGTTGATAACAGACAAATGCAGTTAATATCTAAGTTATGAGAGAGAGAGAAAGAGATATTGAGTGTGCGTGAATTAGCCTAACGTACCTCTCTGAGTCTGTCTCTCATCAGTGGTCGGCAGCGTCCCTACTAGTGAAACTTTAAGTTGATTTTCCTCACGAACAGTGCCGTTGTTATCTCGCTTCGCTTGTGAGAAATGTCATGTACTTTTAAGTTGCTAAACTATTTACTGACAAAGTCGTCAGAGCAGCGCTAACAACATTAACGCGTATGTTTTCATGTGTGTAAACTGTGTGTGTCTGTGAGGGAGAGAGAGCGGGAGAAATAACAGTATGCGCTTTATGTACATAATAAAACGTAATTTTGTGTCAAACCATGGAAATGATCTGTCGTTTTTATCCCATTGCTTACTATATTTATGTATTTGGCCAGTGTCTTGTTGGTTTTGGTTGTATTGCTGTTGTAAGACCTTTTGAAACCATTTGGCGAAGTGATACGGAACTGTAATGCGGTCGAGAACTGCCTGGAACTACGTTCGCCGTGCGTTTCCCTGAAAATAATTGCACACCTTAGAACGTTCGTCAGCCAATCAGATTCAAGCATTCAATGGCCCTGTAGTATTACTAATGTTAATTAATTAACCTTTTTGTTAAGTGTTACCCTTTATATAAACGTATCTATGCAATTAAGCCACAATACCAACTACCAATAGGAGGTTTCCGGCCAACAGCAAAAATTGGGTATGAGGTAAATCCGGCACTGTACTTGATACTGATTTTTGTTGTAGAATAAACAATTAAACTGAACTACAAACCTGATTCCAACAAAGTTGGGACAATGTACAAATTGTGAATAAAAAAGGAATGCAATAATTTACAAATCTCATAAACCTATATTTTATTCACAATAGAATATAGATAACATATCAAATGTTGAAAGTGAGAAATGTCATGCCAAATATTGGCTCATTTTGGATTTCATGAGAGCTACACATTCCAAAAAGGTTGGGACAGGTAGCAATAAGAGGCCGGAAAAGTTAAATGTACATATAAGGAACAGCTGGAGGACCAATTTGCAACTTATTAGGTTAATTGGCAACATGATTGGGTATAAAAAGAGCCTCTCAGAGTGGCAGTGTCTCTCAGAAGTCAAGATGGGAAGAGGATCACCAATTCCCCCAATGCTGCGGCGAAAAATAGTGGAGCAATATCAGAAAGGAGTTTCTCAGAGAAAAATTGCAAGTTTGAAGTTATCATCTACAGTGCATAATATCATCCAAAGATTCAGAGAATCTGGAACAATCTCTGTGCTTAAGGGTAAAGGCCGGAAAACCATACTGGATGCCAGTGATCTTCGGGCCCTTAGACGGCACTGCATCACATACAGGAATGCTACTGTAATGGAAATCACAGCATGGGCTCAGGAATACTTCCAGAAAACATTGTCGGTGAACACAATCCACCGTGCCATTCGCCGTTGCCGGCTAAAACTCTATAGGTCAAAAAAGAAGCCATATCTAAACATGATCCAGAAGCGCAGGCGTTTTCTCTGGGCCAAGGCTCATTTAAAATGGACTGTGGCAAAGTGGAAAACTGTTCTGTGGTCAGACGAATCAAAATTTGAAGTTCTTTTTGGAAAACTGGGACGCCATGTCATCCGGACTAAAGAGGACAAGGACAACCCAAGTTGTTATCAGCGCTCAGTTCAGAAGCCTGCATCTCTGATGGTATGGGGTTGCATGAGTGCGTGTGGCATGGGCAGCTTACACATCTGGAAAGGCACCATCAATGCTGAAAGGTATATCCAAGTTCTAGAACAACATATGCTCCCATCCAGACGTCGTCTCTTTCAGGGAAGACCTTGCATTTTCCAACATGACAATGCCAGACCACATACTGCATCAATTACAACATCATGGCTGCGTAGAAGAAGGATCCGGGTACTGAAATGGCCAGCCTGCAGTCCAGATTTTTCACCCATAGAAAACATTTGGTGCATCATAAAGAGGAAGATGCGACAAAGAAGACCTAAGACAGTTGAGCAACTAGAAGCCTGTATTAGACAAGAATGGGACAACATTCCTATTCCTAAACTTGAGCAACTTGTCTCCTCAGTCCCCAGACGTTTGCAGACTGTTATAAAAAGAAGAGGGGATGCCACACAGTGGTAAACATGGCCTTGTCCCAACTTTTTTGAGATGTGTTGATGCCATGAAATTTAAAATCAACTTATTTTTCCCTTAAAATTATACATTTTCTCAGTTTAAACATTTGATATGTCATCTATGTTGTATTCTGAATAAAATAATGAAATTTGAAACTTCCACATCATTGCATTCGGTTTTTATTCACAATTTGTACAGTGTCCCAACTTTTTTGGAATCGGGTTTGTACTATTATGCCTGTCTATCTGCTTGACTGACAGTTTGTTTTATTGATCACTGAGAGAGCAATGACTTGGTATGATGTCGGTTCAATATAAAAATGAATTTTTTAAAAATAGAATCAGAATCAGAATGAGCTTTATTGCCAGGTATGTTTGCACATAAGAGGAATTTGTAATTTGTTTTAGTGACAGTAGCTCCACAGTGCGACAGAATGACAGCGACAGGACAGGACACAGATAATAAAAAAAATAATGTAGAAATATACAAAATGGACAATATATAAAATAGACAATTCAGTATGTACAGGTATGTTAGGTGCAAAAAGCGTGATAGTGTTGTGTGTTTAATGTTTATTGTTAAAAGTTCAAGTGTTCATGAGATGGATTGCCTGAGGGAAGAAACTGTTCCTATGTCTGGCCGTTCTGGTGCTCAGAGCTCTGTAGCGCCGACCAGACGGTAGCAGTTCAAAGAGGGAGTGTGCTGGATGTGAGGGGTCCAGAGTGATTTTGACAGCCCTTTTGCTCACTCTGGATAAGTACAGTTCTTGGAGAGTGGGTAGGGTTGTACCAATGATTTTCTCAGCAGTCCAGACTACCCTCCGTAGTCTTCTGAGGTCAGATTTGGTAGCTGAGCTGAACCAGACAGTTATTGATGTGCAGAGGACGGATTCAATGATGGCAGAGTAGAACTGTTTCAGCAGCTCCTGTGGTAGGTTGAACTTCCTCAGCTGGTGAAGGAAGTACAACCCCTGCTGGGCCTTTTTGACAATATGTGAGTGTCCCACTTCAGGTCCTGAGAAATTGTGGTGCCCAGGAATCTGAATGACTCCACTGCAGTCACAGTACTGTTCATGATGGTGAGTGGGGGGAGAGCAGAGGTGTTTCTCCTGAAGTCCACGATCATCTCCACTGTTTTGAGCGTGGAGGTGATAGATGATAAGTAGCTTAGATGTAGTAAGCTACTTTTGTCATTCAAGTTTTTGTTTCAAGTTTTATTTGTCACATACACGACTATACAGAGATTGTATAACGAGCAGTGAAATGTGAGTCGGGTCCGCTCCATGGACAGTGCAAATATTGTAGAATACAACACAAGGGAATATACATAAAATAAAATGAATAAAAAATAAGATATAAAAGAATTTGCATGTAGAATTAAATATTAAGTTAAACATGACTGTACAAGAGAGGAATGTGCAAACAGGTTGAACATGGTTGGCATGAAGCAGCCAATCACAAAAAAATAAATATAAAAAACAAGATAAGATATCAAGACACAGAAAGTGTTGTGTGCAAATGACACTGTCAGTATGAGGTAGAGAATAATGTATATCTAACTGATTGTTAGTGATTATGAAGTAAGTCAGATGATGTTAAGAGGCTGAGTTTGAGTTCAGGAGTCTGATGGCCTTGGGGAAGAAACTCCTCCTAAATCTCTCAGTTTTTGCCATCAGGCTGCGGAAGCGCTTACCAGATGGCAGCATAGTGAAAAGACAGTTACCGGGGTGATTTGAGTCTTTGATGATTTTGACAGCTCTGGTTCTGCAGCGTTTTATGTAATGTCCTGCAGAGAGGGGAGAGCAGACCCAGATATGCGCTCAGCTAAGCGCACAACTCTCTGCAAGGCCTTGCGGTCTTGGCTGGAGCTGTTTCCATACCACACATTCCATATGCACTGATTCAATACACTTTCTATGGTCCCTGAATAGAAAGTTTTCAGGATTGTTGGAGAGACCCATGTTGCTGTAGCTTAGCTTGCTACATTTCCCAGGGCTGTAGCTTTAGTGTAGTGAAGCTTAATTTAATGAAGAGTAACTGTTAGCTTAGCTCACTACATTTTCCAAGTAGCTTGCCCAACACTGCATATGACGGCTGAAGCAGCATTGAGCGTCCAGCGGTTGACACTGTTTTCACGCTAATCAGATGAAAGTAAACGAAATTTTACAAAACGTAAGAGAAAAAAAATCTAATTATCATGCAAAGTGATAAAATGTCTTCTATTCCCTGAAAACGATCCCATAAAGAATGTGAATATTTAACTTAAAGGCAAAAACAAAACAATAGATAAGCAGGTATCTGTATTAATTTCAGCATTTGTAGCAGAGGGTGATCCTCTCAAAATGGTAGCGGCGCCCCAGCTTACAACGCGGCATGACATAGATTCACATTCTCTATAGAAAAAATTAAATAAAATTAAATTAACTTGATCTTCAAGGGGGCGGGAGGTGCTGTTGGGGGGGTGGGCCGCCCCCTTAATGTAATGGCAGGGGAAACACTGTAATAACTAGAGTGCATTAGTATCAGTGGTTCGTCCGCTCCAACGCGAGTTACTGTCATTACCGTTAGTTACTACAGCCTACAGTTTGCTAGCTAGCTATGACTTTGTCACGTTAATACCTGGTTGCGATAATATACAAAACAACTGAGCTCGGTCTCCTAATTTAAATTAAGCTGCTAGAGGAAGACAGTTGAGAGTTGGCTGCTTTCCCGCGATTGGGCATGGTTTCAGTGCCGCTAGGAAATACGGCTTATTTTTTCAAGATTTTGATAACTTATTTTATGTACTTGTCATTTTTTTAGCATTCAAATTTGGCTGGGTGGCTAATAACACATTTTTCTGTGGTGTGACAAACTCGGAACACATATGTAATATTGACTTTACACTAGGAATGGGCATTTTTGGCAATTTCTTATTTTGATCATCGATAGGTTTAAAAAAGTATTAATCGAGTACTCGGGGGACGGGGCATGGCCATAATGGAGATAATGAAAATATCTGAAGACTGTTATGAAAATGAATGTTAAAAATAAAAATATGACATGAAAACATGAACACGTGATTAGACCACTGTTAGATTATGATTATGATTAAAAAAGAAGCATCTAAAAACAAATAGCTGCCTGAGGGGAAGCTGACTTTATGCCAATAAACTGAAACCCATTCTGTGACACTACCTATGATATTAATCTGATACCTTAGATACATAACATAGACGTAACATTACAACTTGCATCTATACAAAACGATGCATATGCCAGTGAACTTTTAAGTTGAAAAGCGTGATCGGCTCGTGGGCATGATCTCATTAGATATAATGATTTGGAAAACTGGACATCGCATTGGTTTCATATGGATTACTTTAACACATAATATTTGTTTTGGATGTGACTACATTTAAAAGTAGACATTTCAAGCTTTCTATACATATATTTCTAATTACTTTGAAGCAAGGATTTGCGGAGATTCAGGTTGTTTTATTTTTAGGTGTGAGGTGACAAAGACCTAGATTGCAGAGAACACACCCTGTTTATTTTCTTTATTTTAGAAAAGCACATTGTTTCGTTATGTTGTTATGACTATAGACAAATAAAAGTAGATCCTTTGCAGTTTCAAACGATACCTTATTGTTATCTGTACGATCAAAACTGACTGAGTATTTTTAGTTATTTTTTTCGGTCATAAAGAAAATAAGAGACAGACCGCACAAGTGCAGGCTTTGACCCCAGGGGGTTAACAAACAAAAAATGCTTATAATTACTTTGCAATTACATACAAAACAAAACTAATTTGTTATCTGAAACAGTAGTATAAGCTGTTTTGGGAGAAGGGATAAAAAAAGACGGGGTCGTGTCGGAGTAGGACAAGAATTATGATAAGGCGTCAGACCTATATTTGAGGCCCGTGCAGGCCTCTACCCAGCACTACCAAATCTACTTCTGGTGCCACCATCTGTAGAACTTAGGGGCGCTGCTCTCACATGTTAGTCTGGAGCCCTGCACTGTTACATCAGGGATAACTTTTATGTTCACATTTCTCAGCTTTTTACTGAAAATGAACCATTTTTAATTTTATTTCAGAGTTGACTGAAGAAAACGTGGAGAATGAAGAATCAAGTGAAGTTGAGGAGAAAAATAATGTCAAAACTGGAGAAAAACATTTGAGTTGCTCTCAAACCAAACAGAAAGATTTAATGAACAGAGGAGCCAATAAATCTTTCATCTGCACTCAGTGTGGAAAGAGTTTCACACGCAAAACAAGTCTTGAGCATCACATGAGAGTTCATGCTGGAGAGAAACCGTACACTTGTGATCAGTGTGGGAAGAGTTTCACACAATCAGCACACCTTAAGGGCCACATGAACATCCACACTAGAGAGAAAGTGTACACATGTGATCAATGCGGCAAAACATTTTTGAGGGCTTCATATCTGAGAACACACCTGAAAGTTCATATAAAGGAGAAGCCATATTCATCTAGTTTGTGTGGTAACAGTTTTTTGTGTCTACAAAATTTGAAAGAACATCAGAAAATACATACTGCTGTAAGAGAGTACATGTGCTTTGAGTGTGGGAGGACTTTTACTTCAGCAGAGTTTTTAAAACGACATGAGATGATTCACACTGGAGATAAACCTTATAAGTGTTCACATTTTGACAAGAGATTTATTCAGCCAGGAGACCTGAAAACACATGAGAGGATCCACACTGGAGAGAGACCTTATAAGTGTTCACACTGTGACAAGAGATTCAATCGGTATTCAAATTTTAAAACACATGAAAGGATCCACACTGGAGCTAAACCTTATAAGTGTTCACACTGTGACAAGAGATTCAGTGTGTCATCAAATCTGAAAAGACACGAGAGGATCCACACTGGAGAGAAACCTTATGAGTGTTCACACTGTGACATGAGATTTATTCAGTCAGGAGACCTGAAATCACATGAGAGTATCCACACTGGAGAGAAACCTTATAAGTGTTCACACTGTGACAAGAGATTCAGTAATTCATCACATCTGAAATCACATGAGAGTATCCACACTGGAGCTAAACCTTATAAGTGTTCACACTGTGACAAGAGATTCAGTCTGTCATCAAATCTGAAAAGACACGAGAGAATCCACACTGGAGAGAAACTTTATAAGTGTTCACACTGTGACAAGAGATTTATTCAGTCAGGAGACCTGAAAACACATGAGATGATCCACACTGGAGCTAAACCTTATAAGTGTTCACACTGTGACATGAAATTCAGTAATTCATCAAATCTGAAAAGACACGAGAGGATCCACACTGGAGAATAACCATATCACTGCACTGCATGTGGGAAGCATTTTTTTGTGAACAATTATTTTTAATTTCATTTGAAGGCAATCTCAAACACATGAAAAAAAATAACATAGTGATACAAAAACTATACGTCAAAAAGAAGAAAAAATGATTCAAAGAAAAAAAAAAAACATGCACCATGTAGGATATCAGAATGAATCAGACCATTTAAGAATCGAAGAATCGATCAGATTGGTGTTAGAACCACCAAAAGAGCAAATTCCACAGAGAGGCCCCAAGAAAACAGGACCATGTCATAAATCAGATCCTTAGCGCCAGCCCGTTTGAAGCAAGCGAACCAACCAACTCTGTCAGTGAGCAGCTTGCAACATTAAAACAAAAGGAACACTTATTGATAATTCCAACTGAGGAAGGAGATGGTCAAATTTGGGGCAAGTAATCAAGATTAATGGTCAAAGAGATGCACCGCGTGACCGTCACATGTAAATCTGTGATAGAAATCACGAGCTACAGACTTGCTTGGATTGGTTCCCCCACAAGACTGAGACTGAAATTCCTTAAGAGACCTTTTAAAGGGATAGTTCACTTTGAAATTAAAATGTGGTATCTATCAGCTTACCCCAAGGGCATCCAAGTTGAAGGTGTCTTTTTTTCTTCAGTAGATCCAATTTTGATGTTTTTAGGTCGAACCGTTCTAGTCTGTCAGTCATATAATGGCAGATATAGGTCACTGTCTCTATAAGAGGGAAAAAGAACATGCACAGAGAAATCCAAATTAAACAATTCCCCATCGTAACTACACATTGATGGCCTAAGACATGAAACGAGCGGTTTGTGTGAGAAAACGAACAGTATTTATATCGTTTTTTACCTCTTGTACACAAGTGATGTCCAAGTGATCTGAGTGCGCACACACATCCGGTGTGTGACGTGTGTGCGTGCGCTCTGGCAATGAGTGACGTATACGCACGAGAGATCACTTTTTTTTTTTTTTTCCTGGGCACAAATCCGTCAAAGAGGAGTTATCACAGGACTGTAGTTTAGTGGTGTAGAAATCGGTTTAAATGAGGCTAATCTGATAAATGACGTTCACTTGATAACATCTTTCTGTGACCTCTGGAAGTAACCCAATAATCAGAATTTCCTTCAGGACCTCCAGTGTTGTTGGATGCATTGATGACAAGCATATCTCCACCATCGCACCTTCTGAAAATGAAACTGATTACTGTATGGAATGGAAGGATGCCAGATGGAGGGGTAGTACGAGCTGTAACCACCACCACAGCTGTTAAATAAACTAATTATTCACAATTTTTTGGTCATCTTTATTTCCTAATACAAAAGCAAAAGTTATTCTTTTTACTTTTGGATTTGATAAATCTTCCAATACTTGAGCATCTCCTCTTCATCAGTCAGTGGTGCTGGTTCTCCCTCTGCCTTCTTGCCGTCGACAAGTCAGTAGTTAATTTTATTACTCTAATTAAGAAATGTAACAGGTTGGATTAGAGAATATTTAATTATGTGAAACGAGTGTTAGACAATGTGGAAAAAGCTGCAGCGCATTGAAATAGACATTGAATGATATTTAATGTCAAATGTTTGTAAAGTCATTTAGCCCACACCCATGAACCATTCATGTTCAAAGCTTTACCTTGATTGAATTGTGTTTTTATACTTCATTTTTAGCTACTGCCACATTCTTGTTTCTTCTTTCTGTCTTTCCTTTTTTTTCTTTTTTTTGTGGCCATGGGATACCATTAAAATGAATATTAGTTCAATAATTTACAGTTTTCACCTCTGATATTATAACAGTTATTGACAGTTATTAAGAATTAAAGTTATGCATTGACGGAAGTATTGCGCTGACGTCTTTTTGGCGGGAGCTGTTGTCATGGTGAATCGTAATTTCGGAGCTCCACTGATCATGACTTTTCATAGTCGTGGTGCATGCACAAACTCAGAGTCAACCTACTTAGAGTTGAGTAAACTAACACAATTCAGCTGTTCTGTAACCGAAAACTCAGAGTTTCCCATCTCAGAGTAACTCAACTCTGAGTTCAAGTTTAAACTCCGAGTTGGTTGAACCTCCTTATTAAAACGGGCCCCGGATGATAGTTCCCACGTAGCAACAACAACAGGAAAGCTAAATCACACGTAACGACGCCACTAGTCTGTCTGCAATCAATTTACAATTTAGACAGATCAGACAGACCCTCAGTGAATACCAAATAATAATAAAAATCAGAATATCAACTATAAATTTAAAATACACATACCGTACGCGTTAGTTCTGAAATCCAATCAGTCAGACAGACAACCAATATGCTGGGAAGCTGGAAGCTCGTTCAGTCTATCTGGGAGGCAATGGGTTTGCTGGAGGGACAGGACGCGTCCGTAATGTTATGTAAACACCCGTACCCGTCGCACTGAAACAGTCTTGCCCAAACTCTAACTATAAATGAATACAACAACAAAACACCACTAAAACGCGAACGCATTGTTAAATAAAGGACACATCATGACCGACTCCCTTACCTGCAGCGGGACAACCTCAGCCATATATCAGTCACAGGTTTTCCTTCAACATGCCATTCTATAAGAGAGTACACCAATAAGAGCTTCAGTTTACCACTAACAACACAGCCAATATTATCCAACATACCTGGATGGCGACTAAATATGACGCAGAAAGCAAGGGGGCGTGACTCATCACCCCATACTACCCCACCCACGAATTTATAGATCTGCTCACTGTCCGATGATAGGACAATCAATAAGCAACCAGCCAATCAAATCTAAACAGGAAGAGCTTCACTAATCCTGCCACACATGAAAGTTAGGGATGTGCAGGTCTAGTCGACTAAACGGTACAGCTCCCACTAGTCGACACTGAAAACAATAATCGATTACACGAGAGAGAATAAAACAATGATTTTATCATTCAAATTACCATCATTTTAAGGTTACATTTAAAACATTTTAAAGAACATTTAAAATAAAACTTTTGAAAAAGAATACATATCAAAATATTTAAATATATAAATATTTTTAAAAGCGTATCTGGGCGGAAACTACATTTTTACCTCATGTGTTTTCTTCATGTCAGTTGCGGCGAGCTCCACGCGAAAGACCAGCAAGGTGTGGGATTATTTTGAATTACAAGGAAATGGAAGGGTTTTGTGTAAACTGTGTAATGTCAAATTGGCTTCCAATAACTTTACTGGAGCGATGCGTAATCATATTCAATACAGGCATGTATGCGTTAGCTTGGAGGCTAGCCAAAGCCAAATGTCAATCATGTCATACACTACAACCTGCCGCTGCGGTCCGCGATCCTATCCGCGCCATCTATTCCTCTAAACGAAGACCCACTTCGGTGGTGCTGCGGGATTTCCAGGCTCTTTTCGAAACTGTCTGCTTGCTTGTAACGTTAGTTATTTCTCTTCATGCCTGTGACTTTAGTTCCTGCCGAGTGCTTTTTTTTTTTTCAAGTGCAGAATCGCCTCTAGTCCCGTCTTTCGCCAGACCACGTTAACATGTTAAATTCACTGAACAAATGTGCACGGTCTGAGTAAGTAAAACAAGCTTTGTTTTGTTTTTAGACAATATAGCAAACATGAAGTACATTTTTAAAAGCCGTTTTAATGCTATTCCTTGATAAACTTTCCTATTGTTTTTTTACTTTTGTTTTAATGTGTTTTAATATGTTGGCTAACATTATATGAAAATGAAGAATTCTGTCAGTCTATTGATTTATTTTCCATTTCTGCATTGCTCCTGCCGATCTGAATAAATAAGCTATGCACTGGTTTATGTTGAGTGTATGCTCTTCCTTTTTTTCTGTTTAACTACCGCCTAAAATTAATTGATGATAACACGAGGCAAGCATACGGCATAATCGTGACCTATTTTTAGCAGAATTCATTGAGGGATTTGACAGTGTGATTCAAAGATTAAGTATTTCAACTGTATGCTGTTATATAGACACACGCACAGTTTTTTTTTGGCCATTTTTTGGGGGTTTCTAGCTTTTAGACTAGTCGGATACAAAACTTTCGTTTAAACAACAGTCAAATTAGTCGTAGCGCACATCCCTAGTACATAACTTCTCAAAACTTTTCATCTGTAAAATAGCACATACATAATTCTTTCTATTTTATCTATATTTTTAATTCTAATTAAAAATTTATTTTTAATTAATTCATGTACGTTAATTCATGCACATGCATGCTCTTGTTTTCTTCTTTGTAAAGTGCGCACGAGAAATTCTGCATTTTTTTTTTTGCAAATGTCCCTTTTGGGGATCCGTAGAATCAGGACCAGAATTGGCAAATTCCCTATGTATAATGACAGCTTTTACCAACAAATTGCAAATGTTTTCATGGAAGTGTGATCTATTAAATATACAGGGCTCTATGCTTGCATTTATTTTTTAGGCGCACAGTTTAACAAAGGACAGTCAAAAAAAGTATAATATATAAATCATAACTAAATATGAAGTGTATGTATGTTCTTTTTTTATTTGAAGTGCTCGTTTAGGAGCATCTTGTGATCAGTAATTAACCTTCTCATTACAAGGTAGTGTTTGACTCCTTAATTAAAGTGATTGCAGGGGATTTATTTTTCTTGGTAAATGCATTTTTTCCTTTATTAAAAGGCAGATTTTTATGCCAAGTTAATACATTTACGTTTTACCTTTTCAAAATGTTAAATTCAACAATATTAAAGGGATAGTTCACCAAAAATTTCAATTCTGTGATTAATTACTCACCTTCATGTCAAACTAAACCCGTAAGACCTTCATTCATCTTCAGAACACAAATTAAGATATTTTGGATGAAATCGGAGAGCTCTCTGACCCTCCATAGACAGCAAGGATACTACCTCGATCAAGGCTCAGAAATGTAGCAAGGAGATCATTAAAATAATCCATGTGACAAAAGGGGTTCAACTGTAATTTTAGGAAGCTAAGAGAATACTTTTTGTGTGCAAAGAAAATAAAAATAATGACTTTATTCAACAATTCGTCTCCTCCACATCACCCTATAGTGCCATGTAGGAGAATATCACATAAATAATGTATGCAATGTATATATGCGGATACATTGTTTACCCTTTGATCTGAACGTGGCCAGTGTGTTCAATAAATCAACAGATATGTCTGTGATTGACTACATTGCTCAGGTCTGCAAAAATACATTGTTAACTGAAACCTTTGATGCTCAAGCCCAATTATGCACTGCTGCGTTTGCAAAATCTCTTTTGCTAATATGCTGTTAGTTTATTATTTAATTTTTTGGCTGATCAGGTCATTTAAGGGCCTTAACTATCACTCTGAGTCGCTTAACAGTGTGCTGAATACCGAACTAGGGAGCTGATTGAGACGCGCCCAGAGATTTAGTTTGCATTTATTTTTTCTTTCTGTCATCTTAAACAGGACAAAGTGTTCCAACACACAGGAAAAACTCCTGCTGAAGCGACTGAGATCCATGACACACACTATTATAAAAATGGCGTTTATTAAAGAGGAGAGTGAAGACATGAAGATTGAAGAAACATTCAGAGTCAAACATGAAGATACTGAGGAACAAACAAAGATGGAGTTTATTAAAGAGGAGAGTGAAGACATGAAGATTGAAGAAACATTCAGAGTCAAACATGAAGATACTGAGGAACAAACAGGTTGGTTTTCATGAACTGTCATTTGATCCTTAAATAAATGTCCAGCTCTACAGAAATGTAGATATAAAATAATACAGAAGTAGCCCAAAGAAAACAATTATTTTGTGCAACATTAAACTCAGTATCTACTTTTGCGTAGAAGAAATGAAAACAGTATCTAACAATAACTTGAGTTTTTACCTTGACATTTAAAAGTGAAAGTGGCGTGACATGTGGCCTAGTATGGCGACCCATACTCAGAATTCGTGCTCTGCATTTAACCCATCCAAAGTGCACACACACACACACACCGTGAACACACACCCGGAGCAGTTGGGGGTTCGGTTCTTGCTCAAGGGTCTCACCTCAGTCGTGGTATTGAGGGTGAAGAGAGCGCTGATTATTCACTTCCCCCACCTACAATTCCTGCCTGACCTCGAAGGACTCGAACCTGCGACCTTCGGGTTACAAGTCTGGCTCTCTATCCATTAGGCCACGACTACCCCCTCATTTGTTGCCTGTAAGTGATTTTTTTTTCAACTCGTCCCCATAGTGCCATATACTAACATATACACACCTGAATGTAAATGGCACTAAATGTTCATTACAACAAGCAATAAATAAGTCATAGGCCGATGTCAGAAATACCAGCAATGATCGTTCATATCTAGCCTATAAATACACTACTTTAGCGACAAGACAAAGGGATGTAGTTGTTGTGAGAACAGCATTGACAGCAGCAATGGTTGTCCCCTCCACCATGTTTAAAATTTATGACCCGCCCAACTCGGAAACTCGGGTATCAAAATTATTTCCGAATTTCCCAGTAGTAAATACGACTTGAGAGGCCGTTCATGTCCAATTTCCGACTAGGAAACTCGTATTTACGATAATTCTGATAGCACGAGAAGGCAGCATTAGACTCACTGCGTCATTGAAAAATTAGTTGTTTTATTTTTTTACAGTTTGCAGTACAGACATACTTGTAACAAATGAAACATCTCTAGTTGAGTAGCAGAGTATTCAATTCGTTTGTTTGTGTTAAACAAAAGGCGATCTAATGCTGAAATGTGTTGCTTTTGAAATCATGCTAAGTGCTCGTTGCTGATTAGATGGCGGCTCCTGCACAGACGAGCGCTTCAGTCCCATTGTGGAGACTCTCCCTATTCGTTCCATTGAAACTACAAAATAAAATGCACACAAACATGTCCCTGCCCTTGTTAGACAATCACTGATGAATGCATTTAGTTTTAATGAGTAAAAAACCCCAGATGATGTGACGTGCTTAACAATCTACCACCTGAGTATTATTCCACTCGCAAGCTTTCAGCGGAGTTGCGTCCTGAAGAATTTGTACTATATAATTTTTTTGCTGTATATTGCACTAAAAACTTGTCTATATGAATTCCATGACAATAAATTAAACTCAATGTACTATTGAAAGTGATTTGTGATGTTATATCATGATGTTATGTGTTCCTACATCACGTGATGTTATGTGATGTTATGTGTTCCTGTGGCTCAGTGGTAGAGCATTGCGTTAGCAGCGCAAAAGGTCGTGGGTTCAATTCCCAGGGAACACGCATACTGATAAAAAAAACAATGTATAGCCTGAATGCACTGTAAGTCGCTTTGGATAAAAGCATCTGCTAAATGCATAATATTATATGCTATTTTTTTATTTGTTTCACCAAGTGCAGTGTAAAATCTTTAAAAATAGTTAATTTATTAAAATAATATGCTCTACATAATTTGTTTATTTGTAAATTAATATAAACACTTCACAGTTCACATGCTTAAATTATTGGCAGTCTATTTTTCAGTAATGCTAATGGTTTGACCTTGAGATTAGCTTTGTGTGCAAGCTAATAAAACTCATCTTTATATTTAAAGGACATGTATCTCTTATTTGACATAATATTAGTGTACTTATCAAAGAAATGGCTGAACACTGCAGAAATGTGTGGATTTCTGAAGGGTCCAGAAACACCAAAGTTTTGGAGTATCTTTGTGTGAAATCCCCTAAGGCAGCATGCACATGGGTGGGCTAACTCAGAATTGCCAAATTTGATTGTTATGCAATAAAACTGTCTGGGAATTTGCAAATTACTGGATTGGTTAAAATAATGCTAAACATAAAATGTGATTTTCTCTTCTTTTAAAAAAAAATGTATTTCAAAGTTGAAAGTGGGCTTAAAGGGTACATGGGTTTAATGGGTACACTTACCCTAAATAAGTACATGCCTACTATACATGCAACACCTGATTTTTGTCACCATGTATACTTTATATGCAAGGGCACACACGTGCACTGAATTTGTTTTGCACTAGGCTGTTGTTTCACAGTAGAGAACAAAACTATAAAGATGAAACAACAAGTCAAGTCAAGTCAAGTCACCTTCATTTATATAGTGCTTTTAACAATACAGATTGTGTCAAAGCACTTAACAGTATCAAGTTGGAGGATAGAGTGTCAGTAATGTATAATAATAAGATTAAACACTCAATTTTTAGTTAAGGGCATTTCATTATTGAATTCAGTGATGGCATCGTCCAGCTCAGTTCAGTTCAAAAAGTTTCTGTTCAATCAAGTCGACGATATTGCTGGAAATTAAGTGTCCCCAACTAAGCAAGCCAGAGGCGACAGCGGCAAGGAACCAAAACTCCATTGGTGACAGAACAGAGAAAAAAACCTTGGGAGAAACCAGGCTCAGTCGGGGGGGCATTTCTCCTCTGGCCAGACGACACAGCAGTTCAATTCCAACTGCTGCAAAGTCAGATTGAAGGGGTCAACTGGTTCCCGAGGTCTTTTCCTGATGGCTGTCTAGGTGACGGGGTCCTCACTGGGGGTCTGTCTCTGGGGCTCATCTAGGTGTCCTGGTCTCCGCTGACGTTCAGGGCTGTAGAGATCGTCTCTAGGTGCTGATCCACCATCTGATCTGGTGAATGCAGTGACCTCGGAATAAGAAACAGACAGACTAATATTAGCGTAGATGTCAATCTTTTTACGATGTAACAAGTACATCATGTGTTATGGGAAGTGTTCCCGGTTCCGGTTGATCTAATTAATGCAGCCTAACAATCCTTTAACGGATTTGAATAATAGAAGTGTATTAGTGTGTTATGTGTACGCCAGGTTAAAGAGATCGGTCTTTAATCTAGATTTAAACTGACAGAGTGTGTCTGCCTCCCGAACAGTGTTTGGTAGATTGTTCCAGAGTTTGGGCGCTAAATAGGAAAAAGATCTGCCGCCCACAGTTGATTTTGATATTTTAGGTATTATCAAATGGCCAGAGTTTTGAGAACGCAGCGGACGTAAAGGACTATAATGCGATAAGAGCTCGCTCAAGTACTGAGGAGCAAAACCATTTAGGGCTTTATAAGTAATTAACAAGATTTTAAAATCTGTACGATGTTTAGTAGGGAGCCAGTGCAGTGTTGACAGAACCGGGCTAATGTCCACCAACCAGGTAAAGTAGCCCGTGTTACACTGTCATTCATTACATAGCTTTATTTATTGTAGCAGCATTTCCCAATACCAGTAATCATGTGCTACGTGCATGAACTGTGTTCCAATTGATATGATCCCTAAACAGTGTTCATTGCTCCCTACTCCCTTCAAATCCGTTGCAGTTTACTTCACTTCGGAACATTAATTCATGGATTTGTGCTGCGCCACAGCCTGCAGCGTCTTCACACACAGACGAGTGGACATCATATACCTCTGTAAATAAATACAATTTAAATTCACGTCTCGCACACTTTAATGCCCCTTGAATTGAACATATACACTCGTTTCGAACTGGAATCATGGTGGAATATCCGGTGATGTCCATTTCGCTGGGCACTTACGGTCGAATAGAACAAACGTTGTACGTGTTAAGAGATACAGTGGGGGGGGGGGGGGGTTATTTTATCCCCTGCTGATTTTGTACGTTTGCCCACTGACAAACAAATGATCAGTCTATAATTGTAATGGTAGGTTTATTTGAACAGTGAGAGACAGAATAACAACAAAAAAATTCAGAAAAAAAGTTATAAATTGATTTGCATTTTACTGAGTCAAATAAGTATTTGATCCCCTATCAATCAGCAAGATTTCTGGCTCCCAGGTGTCTTTTATACAAGCAAGGAGCTGAGATTAGGAGCTCTCTCTTAAAGGGAGTGCTCCTAATCTCCACCATCGCCAAGACCAAAGAGATGTCCAAGGATGTCAGGGACAAGATTATAGACCTACACAAGGCTGGAATGGGCTACAAGACAAGCCAAGCAGCTTGGTGAGAAGGTGACAACAGTTGGTGCGATTATTTGCAAATGGAAGAAACACAATACAACTGTCAATCTCCGTCAGTCTGGGGCTCCATGCAAGATCTCACCTCGTGGAGTTTCAATGATCCTGAGAACGGTGAGGAATGAGCCCAGAACTACACGGGAGGATCTTGTCAATGATCTCAAGGCAGCTGGGACCATAGTCACCAAGAAAACAATTGGTAACACACTACGCCGTGAAGGACTGAAATCTTGCAGCGCCCGCAAGGTCCCCCTGCTCAAGAAAGCACATGTACAGGCCCGTCTGAAGTTTGCCAATGATTCAAAGGAGAACTGGGTGAAAGTGTTGTGGTCAGATGAGACCAATATCAAGCTCTTTGGCATCAACTCATCTCGCCGTGTTTGGAGGAGGAGGAATGCTGCCTAAGACCCCAAGAACACCATCCCCACCATCAAACATGGAGGTGGAAACATTATGCTTTGGCTGTGTTTTTCTGCTAAGGGGACAGGACAACTGCAACGCATCAAAGGGATGATGGACGGGGCCATGTACCGTCAAGGTCAGGGCATTGAAGCCAGCCAGGGTATTGAAAATGGGTCATGGATGGGTATTCCAGCATGACAGTGACCCAAAACACACGGCCAAGGCAACAAAGGAGTGGCTCAAAAAGAAGCACATTAAAGGGATACTCCACCCCAAAATTAAAATGTTGTCATTTATCACTTACCCCCATGTCGTTCCAAACCCGTAAAAGTTTTGTTCGTCTTTGGAACACAGTTTAAGATATTTTGGATGAAAACAGGGAGGCTTATGACTGTCCCATTGACTGCCAAGTAAATTACACTGTCAAGATCCAGAAAAGTATGAAACACATCACCAGAATACTCCATTTGCCATCAGTGGTTCAATCGTAATGTTATGAAGCGACGAGAATACTTTTTGTATGGAAATAAAACAAAAATAACGACTTTATTCAACAATTAGGCACCATAACGTCTCCTCTGCGTCAGCGTAGCACCCTTTTGGAGATTATCCCCTGGACACAAAATGCGTACACTCTTCTGTGTCAGCTGGGCCAAAGGGATGCGCTGTTTGCGTTCAAATCAGAGCATAAATCGACGAAGACAACGCATCCCTGTGCCGAGGCTGACAAAGCCCGCAAGAATGGGCGGGGCATCTGGCTATATATGTGGCCGATTCGCCATAGGATCCTCAGGTTTACATCGACTGAATGTACAGCGCCATAGCACGGCAAGGAACGCAGTACTCGTTCCCGTATCTCAGGGAACCGAGGTTACGATAGTAACCGAGTACGTTCCCTTTCGATACATCACTCGTACTGCGTCTTTGCTAAGCCACATATTGGGAACCAGTGCAACCATGCTGTGCTATGGTAGGGGAACGACAGAATATCTAACTTGCCATGGGCACTGAAGGGCCCAGGGGACAAGTAGTAGAAGCCTTCGAGGCAGCAGGCCAAACTCATTGAGGCCGTGCCTGGCCCGGGTAATCGTCCCAAGGGGGACCTATACAGCCTCGGCACCCTGAGGGGTGTGTTGGACACCCTGATTCGCCTGATGACCTGCGGGATCAGAGTGATCGGGGGAAAAGCGTTGTCCAGATTATCCCCTGGACACAAAATGAGTACACTCTTCTGTGTCAGCTGGGCCAAAAGAATGTGCTGTTTGCGTTCAAATCAGAGCATAAATCGAAGAAGCCAACGCATCCCTGTGTCGAGGCTGAGGGGTGTGTTGGACACCCTGATTCGCCTGATGACCTGCGGGATCAGAGCGATCAGGGGAAATTGGGCCAATCATGGGCCAATGCGTCCATGTCCTTTGAATAAATAGGTTAGGCAATGAAAGTTGTCTTTTGAGGCCAAGAGGTCGACCTCTACCTTGCCAAAGATCTCCTGAACCACTTGCAGATGGAGCATCCACTCCTCTGAGGGGACGTTGCTCCGTGACAGCATGTCTGCACCCTGGTGCAGTCTGCCTGGCACATGCGGTGCTCTCAGCAAACGCAGGTTGTGCTGAGACCATTACAAGAGGCGCTCCACTAGAATGAAGGGGTGCCTCGAGGAGAGCCCTCCTTGGTGATTTATGTAGGCTACCATGGTCATGCTGTCCGAACAGACCAGAACGTGGTGCCCCATTAGGTCTGGTAGTTATGAAGGTATGAAGGCCTCGACACACTGCCAGTATTTCCAGGCAGTTCATGTGGAGACATCCTTCCTTTTTGACCACAGGCCGAAAGCCGATCGGCCCTTGCACAGAGCTCCCCAACCCGTGTTGGATGCATCTGTTGAGTCCACCTTCCTCCTGCAGACCATTTCCAAGGGCACGCCCTGTTCCATCCACTAAAGACATTTCCAAGGGCCCAGAGCTGCCACGCAAGCCCGGTTCACCTTGATTCGCAGGCGTCCGTGACACCAGGCGTAGGATGGATCCCTCAGTTTCAGCCAGTGCAGCCCAGCTGTAGATCTGGAGATGCAGAGCCCATGAGGCCCAGCATCTTCTGAAACATTTTGAGAGGGCGAGAGGCTCCTCCTGTCGCGAAGGAGGCCGCGAGCCGCTGTATGGCCAGAGGACCACAGCTCTGGCGTGACCACAGCCCTCATTTGGGCTGAGTCGAAAACTGTTCCCAGGACCGATATCCGTTGGCTGGGGGACTTTGCTCTTTTGGCAAAGTTGACCCTAAGTCCCAGGCGGACTAAGTGGCTGAGAAGGAGGGACCTGTGCGACAGCAATTCCACCTCTGACTGGGCCAGAATGAGCCAGTCATCGAGGTAGTTGAGAATGCGGATTACCATCTGTCTAAGAGGGGAAAGAGCCACGGCCCACGTCCATGCACTTTGTAAAGTGTGGGGAGTCAGGGACAGTCCAAAGGGCAGGACCGTGTACAGATAAGCCACACCCTCGAAGATGAATCTCAAAAATGGCCTGTGATGGGGGGGGCTATCTGGATGTGAAAGTAAGTGTCTTTCAGGTCCAGAGAAAAGAACCAGTCCCCTGGGCATATTTGCGAGAGGATCTGTTTCAATGTAATCACACTGAATAGCCGTCTCATGAGGTCACGGTTCAGGAGCTTGAGATCGAGAATGGGCCGCAGGCCACCATCCTTTCTGTGGACGAGGAAGTAACGGCTGTAGAAGCTTGACTCGCTCTGGGCTGGAGGGACCGTTTCTACGGCGCCTTTTGCCTGCAAAGTCATCACCTCGGAGCGCAGGACGTGTGCGACTTCGCTCTGAACAGAGGTGGGAACCAAGCCGCTGAAGCCCGGGGGTCTTCAAGCGAATTGCAGTGAGTAATCTTGTTTTATTATCCCCATAACCCAATCTGATACTCTGGGGATGGCCTGCGTGACAAGGGGTTGGATTGTCTCGAGTGATTTGTTGCTGTACGGGGACGCACCACTCGCAATGTGTGGAAGAGGAAATTTGCTCTCTTTTTGAAAATGTTTGTGTTTTATTTTTTCCTGCTATCACAGCAGTAGGCCGTTTGGGCGCTTGAAGGGGCCCAGTGACTGCAATAAACACATCGCCCTCGGCACCCAGAACTGGATGGGGTGATAGGAGGTTCAACCGAGGCAGCTTTGGGGATGGTCCAGCGACCGCGGGACTTAGCCCCCTCCTCTTCCTGTCCCATAGATCAGGATGACACCTTGGGCGTCTGGTCCAGCACTATCTTGGGCCGGGGTTCCGAACGAGCCGAACGAGACCATTCTCAAGGCACAGGCTTGGGCTGGGCAGCCAGTGACACAGTCTTAGCGAGCTGAGGAGTCCCTAAACTGGCTGTGGACCTGCCAATCGCCTGGGCCATGGTTTTGGTGGTGCGCAAAGCCACCAGGTCAGTCGCACTACGCAGCTCATTGAATGCTGCGGGTTCTGGGCCAGACTCGTCCATGCAGCGGAGGAGTTTGGCCTGAAAGACCTGGAGGACCGCCATGGAGTGATGCGCCGAGGCCGCTTGTCCAGCCGATGTGTAGGCACGTCCAGCGAGAACTGAAGTGGTCTTACATGACTTAGACGGGTGGGCGGCCTTTTGCCGCTTAGCATGCTGGCAGGCCGAGTAGGGGGCGCGCCACTACCTGGTGAGTTCTTTGTGGACTTCAGGGAAGAACGGCGAGGATCGCTGATGAGGGGCCTGACGGCGCCCCGGCAGGAACCACTCATCCAGGTGACTGCGGGTGGGCTCCTCCGGCAGAGACCACTCCAAACCAAGCTCATCCACAGCTTTGGACAGGACGTGGATCAGTTCAGCGTCCGTGCCTGGCTTGGGCCAGCCAAAAACCTGCTATCATATGCTTCATTCTACTGGTCATCTTCAGCATGCACAGCTCAAAACAGAAAAGCAGAACATTAATAACTACTGTCATATAGCTTATAATGCATAACGTTATAATGAGAGCATTAGTGTAAATTATTTTGTGAATTCTTAGGGTTTTGCTGACATTTAAAGCTTTTAATCAAAACATAAAACATTATTTACCCCGTTTGTATCAGCAAGGTGCCCGTTACACATTTCCCCTGTGTGTTTAACATCAGTATTTATGACTGTTGAATGTCTGACTACTTGACTCTTGGTAATGTATTTTGCCCCGCCCCCAAACATATGATTCGACTATCAGTCGACTATCGGCATGATTCGAAAATCCCGATTCGACTATGAAAATCCTTAGTCGGGGACACCCCTACATTTCAGGTATTTGATCACTTTTGACCACGAACAACACAACTGTGACTCCCAAGTTAACACTACCAGAGGATTAAAATACTTTCTCTAATATATAATTAACAAGAAAAGGAAGGAAGACAAACTGCTTAGTATTGTTTATTTCAGCAAATTAATTAGAAAGGAAACAGTACATACAAGCTGCTGGTAACACAAAGAATGAACTGTGCTGATAAAATTTTTTAAAAGTCAGACCTGCGCATAACTAGAATAATATTTCCATGCTTTTCCTGATCATAAATTTAAAGTTGCCTGGTATTTCCAGAGTTCTACAATCAGTACACTTATCAAGATGTTACAACATTCAATTGAAACTGATCACATAATGAGCTAAAATACACTTACAAGCAATGGGAACAAGTCATTTTGTTCAGTTTGTCAATTTATTTATAAGCTTCCAGTTACATTGTTACATTTCACAGCAAAGTAGAAGTTTGACTAATATTTTGATTCAGAGGAATCAACACACTGAATTAAATGACACCGCTATAGTTGAAATTAGAGGGAATCTACCGCAACCACTCAATATTTGAAACTATATTAAAAAAAAGATGGTCAGGTATGGTCACAGGAGTTCATATGCACAAAAAATAAAAATATATAAAAACCTTACGGTGAACCATAAAGAGGTGAAATATGCAAAGAAAATAAGTAAAAAAAAAAAGTAGTCACGAAGGTGACAGTCAGATGTCCACATTCGGCTGCGGTGTGAACATAGCCTTGATTTCACACATTATTATTTTTTTCTTGTCATACTCTTTAACAAAGAACACAAACAGGGTCTCATATTTGCATGACTTTTCACATGTATCTGTAAGTGTAATGGGAGAAAATGTTTTATTATACTGACTACACTTGAATGTCTTCCAAAATGATTGCGCAGATAAATGTAGAAATTATTCATTTTCCTAAACCGTGTCACTCTGCGGAAAACAGCGATTACTTTACAGAATGAGTTTGAAAATGGCGTTTCATGCTGCTTTGACATGTGAAACACTTCTCACACTGAGGACACTTGTAAGGCTTCTCTCCAGTGTGAACTACCTTGTGAATCTGAAGGTTTATTTTAACAGTGAAACTCTTTCCACACTGTTCACAGGTGAAAGGTTTCTCTCCAGTGTGAACTCTCAAGTGAACCTTGAGGCTTCCTTCATTTGAGCAACTCTTTCCACAGTAATGGCACATGAAAGGCTTTTCTCCGATGTGAATTTTAACATGATTCTTAAGATGTTTCCTGTCTGTGAAACTCCTGTCACACTGATGACATTTAAAACAGTTCTCTCTTGAGTGCATCTTCGTGTGATTATTTAGGTTTTCTTTATATCTAAAACTCTTTCCACACTGATCACATGTGAATGGTTTCTCTCCAGTGTGACTTCTTATGTGAATCTTAAGGTTATCTTTGAGCCTGAAACTCTTTCCACACTGAGGGCAGGTGAAAGGTTTCTCTCCAGTGTGAATTCTCATGTGGGTATTAAGGTTTTTTTTCTGTGTAAAACATTTTCCACACTGAGAGCATATTAATGACTTCTTTTCAATGTGAATTATCATGTGAGTCGTAAGACCTCCACTAAGTGAGAAACTCTTCCCACACAGTTTGCATGTGTAAGGTTTCTCTCCAGTGTGAACTCTCATGTGAGCCTTAAGGTGACCTTTCAGTGTAAAACTCTTTCCACACTGAGAGCAGGTGTAAGGTCTCTCTCCGGTGTGAATTCTCATGTGAGCTTTGAGGTTTTTTTTACGTGTCAAACATTTTCCACATTGAGGGCATATTGTTGTTTTTTGAGTTTTTTCACATGAGGTCTTTTTATTCTGTGAGCAACTAATTGATGTTTCTTCAGTTTTGAAATCATGATGTTTTTCATTTTGATCTTGCTCTTCCATTTCATTCAGTTCTGGACTCTCCTCTTTCATCGCCATCAGGTCTGAGGTGAAAAGAGACAAATACAAGTAAAAACCAGTCTCATAGCATAAAGCAACAAACATCAAAACATTTAGACATGAAAAGCATCAAATCCAAACATATATCCTGAATCCTATACCTACTAAACTACTGAAAGAGGTGTAACCAGTAGTCTCAGAACCTCCTGTCAATATTAATTATTTGCTTTCTTTAGGATCTCCACCTATCTAGACCTTGATGGAGGGATGTACCATTACATTGTTTTCCACAATTACGGTTGGCTGTTGCACTCAATTTGTTTTGTTGTTGCATTCACACATTGTTTTGTTGACAATCATAGCCTTCTTTCACCTTATAAATGTTGCAGAGTCAACAAATAAGCTCTACCTGGTTCAAAATTCAGCAGCTAGAGCACTTACTATAGTCACACTATAGGCGCGTTTCCATTACCCTTCAAACTGCACAAATTGAAATTGTGATATAGTGATGTGCGATATGACCATTTTTGATCGTGGACAATAAAAATGTCTCCATGATCTGCTTTTGAAGAAATATCTTAGTATCGTGCTACAGCGCACGTTCTATCGGCTGCAGTTCTGGCGCTGCCGTATCAAGAGACTGTACAATCAATGCGACATACATTCACATCAGTGTTAACTCAGCAGTAGAGTTACTCTCACGGGACACTGCACTTATTCACAATCACAAAAGTACATGATTTGCGTGTGTTTTAAAGCCTCGCCGGTTAAGCTTTTAATTTACGCGCTGGTCTGACCTGCGCTTTTTCTGAGCACATAAACCTGAAGCGTGCGCACTAAATTAACTGTCTAATAGTGCCTGATTACTGAACTAAGTTATATTTTGAGCTAATACTGTCAAAACACACAAGGTTTACATATAGACTCAGTTGGTTATGTCTAAAATGAAAGTTAACAGTTGAGAGAAACGGACACGCGCCTGTGTATTAGATGCGTGCAGCTCTTAAAGGGACAGAACTAAACATGCAGCCGAGTGACATTAAAGGGATGGTTCACCCTAAAATGTAATTTCTGTCACTTACTCACTCACATGTTGTCCCAAACCTGTATTAATATCTTTCTAGTGCTGAACACAAAAGAAGATATTTTGAAGAATGTGGAAAACCAAACAGTTGCTAGTCCACATTGACTTTGATAGTAGGAAAAAAATCCTATGTAAGTCACTGTTGACCAGCAACTGTTTGGTTTTCCACGTTCTTTAAAATAGCATGTATGACAGAACTTTTATTATTTAATGTTAAAACAACAAAACACAAAAGAGAAAAAAAATAACTCACTACTCTTGACTGAAAAAAATAATACAGTTGCTTTAATAGGAATTAGTCTATATAGTGTTTTATTTTTATATTTGTTCATTCAATTTCTTGAATGCTCCTGCTAAATACACCTATTGTAGCCTACCTGAAAACAAAACACTGTTTATTTTATTTGTATATTATGTGTATTTGTAATGTGTATCTTTGTTCTTATTTGTTAATACCAAATATAAAATAATGATAAAGATTAAAAGACTTTGTACGCTCAGGTCGCACATGCACACTAAAGTTATTTTGCAGTAATCATGTTTTCCCACAAAGAAAAGAGACCGACAACGCCAACAAAATAGCGGAGACTGCAACAACAGATGCTCACATTGACGAGCGCTTGTGAGCGAGAGGGTATGAGACAGCTCAGCTTTGGTTTAACCCTTGTGCATCAATAAAACAAAAGTCACACTTAGGTTCATAGTGGACAAAAATGGCCATGTAAAAAAAACGGTCATTAAATTTGGAAGCTTGGGAGCACAGAGTTAAATTTGGTCTCATTTTAAAGAAGACCCATGGCAGATTATTGTTGAAATAAAAAAAGTTTTATGAAACAACTTTTTTATGAATATTTTATATATGAAACATGTTGAACTCTAAACCTGCTAGAAGATCAAAGCCATAAATTTAAACAAGTTGTGTTCCAAATTTGAGGTTGATATCTCTAAAAATGAGCTTTCAGTAAGATTTTGTTTGGGCGCAGTACCAAATTTTCCCCATTAGATAGATGCCAGCAAAACTCCGCTGGTGCACACAGTGGTTGGATTTGTGATTTGCAGTAGAGTTTCTCTCAATTTTTACAAGAACACACACATACACACACACACACACACACAATTTTTTTTTAATGACATACATACAAACCATACTCTGACATCCATACCAACACACACACACAATTGTAGCTGCATTATTTATCCAATTGGCTCTATAATATGCAGAAGCAGAAAACAGGAATAAAGCAAGTATTTGCTTTATAGACCCTTTATCATTATGTTTAAATCATGTAACGTGACTGTCGTAATATACAGGACGTGCTTGAGACAAAAAAAAAAAAAGTTTGTATTGAAATGCGAAAGAGATGCTTCCCAGGTGGCTTTCCATGCGCACGATCCAATACGGTGTGAAACACAGACAAATATAGGCTACTGCTTTGGGTTTGCAAAAACACAAAAATGTCAAAATATCCATCTTAGTGAGTTTTCACTTAAATGCAGTCAGTTATGTCTTAAATGAACATAAACAGTTGGTAATTGAATGCTTGTCAGTATATTAGACCTGTGCATTCAGTCTTAAAGTGACAGCAGCCTAATAAACCTGCTGCTGTCTCTGTAATTTAATCTAAATCAAACAACAAAAGAAAATGTGAGAAAACGAGGTCCCAGAAATCTAGGACCGGCACTGCATTTCAGACACACATGGATAAATGCATTTTGGCATGACTTTCAATCAAGTTTATGATAAAACCATTCAATATGGATTATAAATACATTGTATTATTATTACAGTAAAACTTCCTGTAAAGGGTTGAGTAAAGCGGTTTTAAAACAGTGTTTTGTAAAAAGAGCTATACACATAGCTTTACTTGGCATCAAACGACTATTAAATTGATGCGCTAAAGTTTAATTCTGTCATTATCATGTTAATGGAAAATACGCAAATCTAGCTACCTGACTTGTATAGTTGTATGGTTATGTTGTGATCATTTAGATCAATGTTTCCCAAATTTGTTCCTGAAGACTGCACATTTTGT
Organism: Aspiorhynchus laticeps; assembly: GCA_023376895.1. Taxonomy (NCBI): domain Eukaryota; kingdom Metazoa; phylum Chordata; class Actinopteri; order Cypriniformes; family Cyprinidae; genus Aspiorhynchus; species Aspiorhynchus laticeps. Next base: position 66,339,443 of record CM041794.1, on the reverse strand, counting down.
TTCTCTCCCTGAACAAACACTACTGATTCAGGTCATCAGATCATCACTAGAGACTCTAAAGTATTAGAGTAGTATTCTAGTAGTCACTAGTATTGGTGTAGTTTTTGTATTTGTACACTAGTGTATATGCGTACAGTCAAATGCATAGCTTTCAAAGTATACTCCATTTGATGAACACAGCTGGTCGACATGCACTCTAGAAAGCTTCATCTTAGTCCAATATCTGCTCTATTTTTCTCCAGAAGTTATGACTGATAAAAATATCTTTGTACTCTTTTAAACTAAAGCTGGGCTATCTCATACCCTCTCACACAAGTGCTCATCAATGTGAATGTCTGTTGTTGTTGCAGTCTTCACTATTTTTATTGACAAGTAATTTCTTACTGCTAAATTCTGAAAAAACAGAGGTGTTAATTATCGGACCTAAAACCCCCACAAGTAATAACCTAGAACACTGTCTAACACTTGATGGCTGCTCTGTAAATTCTTCGTCATCAGTCAGGAACCTAGGTGTACTATTTAATAGCAATCTCTCCTTTGACAGCCACGTTTCTAGCATTTGTAGAACTGCATTTTTTCATCTTAAAATATATCTAAACTGAGACCTATGCTCTCAATGTCAAATGCAGAAACATTAATTCATGCATTTATGACCTCAAGGTTAGATTATTGTAATGCTTTATTGGGTGGTTGTTCTGCACGCTTAATAAACAAACTACAGATGGTTCAAAATGCAGCAGCTAGAGTTCTTACTAGAACCAGGAGTATGAGCACATTAGCCCGGTTCTGTCAACACTGCACTGGCTCCCTACTAAACATCGTATAGATTTTAAAATCTTGTTAATTACTTATAAAGCCCTGAATGGTTTAGCTCCTCAGTACTTGAGCGAGCTCTTATCGCATTATAGTCCTTCACGTCCGCTGCGTTCTCAAAACTCTGGCCATTTGATAATACCTAGAATATCAAAATCAACTGCGGGCGGCAGATCTTTTTCCTATTTAGCGCCCAAACTCTGGAACAATCTACCAAACACTGTTCGGGAGGCAGACACACTCTGTCAGTTTAAATCTAGATTAAAGACCCATCTCTTTAACCTGGCGTACACATAACACACTAATACACTTCTATTATTCAAATCCGTTAAAGGATTGTTAGGCTGCATTAATTAGATCAACCGGAACCGGGAACACTTCCCATAACACATGATGTACTTGTTACATCGTAAAAAGATTGACATCTACGCTAATATTAGTCTGTTTCTTTCTTATTCCGAGGTCACTGCAGTCACCAGATCAGATGGTGGATCAGCACCTAGAGACGACCTCTACAGCCCTGAACGTCAGCGGAGACCAGGACACCTAGATGAGCCCCAGAGACAGACCCCCAGTGAGGACCCCGTCACCTAGACAGCCATCAGGACAAGACCTCGGGAACCAGTTGAGCCCTTACAATCTGACTTTGCAGCAGTTGGAATTGAACTGCTGTGTCGTCTGGCCAGAGGAGAAATGGCCCCCCGACTGAGCCTGGTTTCTCCCAAGGTTTTTTTATCCGTTCTGTCACCAATGGAGTTTTGGTTCCTTGCCGCTGTCGCCTCTGGCTTGCTTAGTTGGGGACACTTCATTTCCAGCAATATCGTCGACTTGATTGAACAGAAACTTTTTGAACTGAACTGAGCTGGACGATGACATCTCCGAATTCAATAATGAAATGCCCTTAACTAAAAATTGAGTGTTTAATCTTATTATTATACATTACTGACACTCTATCCTCCAACTTGATACTGTTAAGTGCTTTGACACAATCTGTATTGTTAAAAGCACTATATAAATGAAGGTGACTTGACTTGACTTGACTTGTTGTTTCATCTTTATAGTTTTGTTCTCTACTGTGAAACAACAGCCTAGTGCAAAACAAATTCAGTGCACGTGTGTGCCCTTGCATATAAAGTATACATGGTGACAAAAATCAGGTGTTGCATGTATAGTAGGCATGTACTTATTTAGGGTAAGTGTACCCATTAAACCCATGTACCCTTTAAGCCCACTTTCAACTTTGAAATACATTTTTTTTTAAAAGAAGAGAAAATCACATTTTATGTTTAGCATTATTTTAACCAATCCAGTAATTTGCAAATTCCCAGACAGTTTTATTGCATAACAATCAAATTTGGCAATTCTGAGTTAGCCCACCCATGTGCATGCTGCCTTAGGGGATTTCACACAAAGATACTCCAAAACTTTGGTGTTTCTGGACCCTTCAGAAATCCACACATTTCTGCAGTGTTCAGCCATTTCTTTGATAAGTACACTAATATTATGTCAAATAAGAGATACATGTCCTTTAAATATAAAGATGAGTTTTATTAGCTTGCACACAAAGCTAATCTCAAGGTCAAACCATTAGCATTACTGAAAAATAGACTGCCAATAATTTAAGCATGTGAACTGTGAAGTGTTTATATTAATTTACAAATAAACAAATTATGTAGAGCATATTATTTTAATAAATTAACTATTTTTAAAGATTTTACACTGCACTTGGTGAAACAAATAAAAAAATAGCATATAATATTATGCATTTAGCAGATGCTTTTATCCAAAGCGACTTACAGTGCATTCAGGCTATACATTGTTTTTTTTATCAGTATGCGTGTTCCCTGGGAATTGAACCCACGACCTTTTGCGCTGCTAACGCAATGCTCTACCACTGAGCCACAGGAACACATAACATCACATAACATCACGTGATGTAGGAACACATAACATCATGATATAACATCACAAATCACTTTTAATAGTACATTGAGTTTAATTTATTGTCATGGAATTCATATAGACAAGTTTTTAGTGCAATATACAGCAAAAAAATTATATAGTACAAATTCTTCAGGACGCAACTCCGCTGAAAGCTTGCGAGTGGAATAATACTCAGGTGGTAGATTGTTAAGCACGTCACATCATCTGGGGTTTTTTACTCATTAAAACTAAATGCATTCATCAGTGATTGTCTAACAAGGGCAGGGACATGTTTGTGTGCATTTTATTTTGTAGTTTCAATGGAACGAATAGGGAGAGTCTCCACAATGGGACTGAAGCGCTCGTCTGTGCAGGAGCCGCCATCTAATCAGCAACGAGCACTTAGCATGATTTCAAAAGCAACACATTTCAGCATTAGATCGCCTTTTGTTTAACACAAACAAACGAATTGAATACTCTGCTACTCAACTAGAGATGTTTCATTTGTTACAAGTATGTCTGTACTGCAAACTGTAAAAAAATAAAACAACTAATTTTTCAATGACGCAGTGAGTCTAATGCTGCCTTCTCGTGCTATCAGAATTATCGTAAATACGAGTTTCCTAGTCGGAAATTGGACATGAACGGCCTCTCAAGTCGTATTTACTACTGGGAAATTCGGAAATAATTTTGATACCCGAGTTTCCGAGTTGGGCGGGTCATAAATTTTAAACATGGTGGAGGGGACAACCATTGCTGCTGTCAATGCTGTTCTCACAACAACTACATCCCTTTGTCTTGATGCTAAAGTAGTGTATTTATAGGCTAGATATGAACGATCATTGCTGGTATTTCTGACATCGGCCTATGACTTATTTATTGCTTGTTGTAATGAACATTTAGTGCCATTTACATTCAGGTGTGTATATGTTAGTATATGGCACTATGGGGACGAGTTGAAAAAAAATCACTTACAGGCAACAAATGAGGGGGTAGTCGTGGCCTAATGGATAGAGAGTCAGACTTGTAACCCGAAGGTCGCAGGTTCGAGTCCTTCGAGGTCAGGCAGGAATTGTAGGTGGGGGAAGTGAATAATCAGCGCTCTCTTCACCCTCAATACCACGACTGAGGTGAGACCCTTGAGCAAGAACCGAACCCCCAACTGCTCCGGGTGTGTGTTCACGGTGTGTGTGTGTGTGCACTTTGGATGGGTTAAATGCAGAGCACGAATTCTGAGTATGGGTCGCCATACTAGGCCACATGTCACGCCACTTTCACTTTTAAATGTCAAGGTAAAAACTCAAGTTATTGTTAGATACTGTTTTCATTTCTTCTACGCAAAAGTAGATACTGAGTTTAATGTTGCACAAAATAATTGTTTTCTTTGGGCTACTTCTGTATTATTTTATATCTACATTTCTGTAGAGCTGGACATTTATTTAAGGATCAAATGACAGTTCATGAAAACCAACCTGTTTGTTCCTCAGTATCTTCATGTTTGACTCTGAATGTTTCTTCAATCTTCATGTCTTCACTCTCCTCTTTAATAAACTCCATCTTTGTTTGTGTCTCAGTATCTTCATGTTTGACTCTGAATGTTTCTTCAATCTTCATATCTTCACTCTCCTCTTTAATAAACGCCATTTTTATAATAGTGTGTGTCATGGATCTCAGTCGCTTCAGCAGGAGTTTTTCTGTGTGTTGGAACACTTTGTCCTGTTTAAGATGATAGAAAGAAAAAATAAATGCAAACTAAATCTCTGGGCGCGTCTCAATCAGCTCCCTAGTTCAGTAGTCAGCACACTGTTAAGCGACGCAGAGTGATAGTTAAGGCCCTTAAATGACCCGATCAGCCAAAAAATTAAATAAACTAACAGCATATTAGCAAAACAGATTTTGCAAACGCAGCAGTGCATAATTGGGCTTGAGCATCAAAGGTTTCAGTTAACAATGTATTTTTGCAGCCCTGAGCAATGTAGTCAATCACAGACATATCTGTTGATTTATTGAACACACTGGCCACGTTCAGATCAAAGGGTAAACAATGTATCCGCATATATACGTTGCATACATTATTTATGTGATATTCTCCTACATGGCACTATAGGGTGATGTGGAGGAGACGAATTGTTGAATAAAGTCATTATTTTTATTTTCTTTGCACACAAAAAGTATTCTCTTAGCTTCCTAAAATTACAGTTGAACCCCTTTTGTCACATGGATTATTTTAATGATCTCCTTGCTACATTTCTGAGCCTTGATCGAGGTAGTATCCTTGCTGTCTATGGAGGGTCAGAGAGCTCTCCGATTTCATCCAAAATATCTTAATTTGTGTTCTGAAGATGAATGAAGGTCTTACGGGTTTAGTTTGACATGAAGGTGAGTAATTAATCACAGAATTTAAATTTTGGTGAACTATCCCTTTAATATTGTTGAATTTAACATTTTGAAAAGGTAAAACGTAAATGTATTAACTTGGCATAAAAATCTGCCTTTTAATAAAGGAAAAAATGCATTTACCAAGAAAAATAAATCCCCTGCAATCACTTTAATTAAGGAGTCAAACACTACCTTGTAATGAGAAGGTTAATTACTGATCACAAGATGCTCCTAAACGAGCACTTCAAATAAAAAAAGAACATACATACACTTCATATTTAGTTATGATTTATATATTATACTTTTTTGACTGTCCTTTGTTAAACTGTGCGCCTAAAAAATAAATGCAAGCATAGAGCCCTGTATATTTAATAGATCACACTTCCATGAAAACATTTGCAATTTGTTGATAAACGCTGTCATTATACATAGGGAATTTGCCAATTCTGGTCCTGATTCTACGGAGCCCCAAAAGGGACATTTGCAAAAAAAAAAAAAAATGCAGACTTTCTCGTGCGCACTTTACAAAGAAGAAAACAAGAGCATGCATGTGCATGAATTAGCCTAATTGAGATGTATTTTGGCCTTCAATACTAAAACATTGTTTCTGTTCTTGCATTTGGACACAGATAAATCACCACTGAACGGCATAAGAACATCTTTTTCCCTCAGGCTAAATTCCACCTGAACAATGCATAACATCTCAGGACTGTCCATCTGTACATAACTTCTCAAAACTTTTCATCTGTAAAATAGCACATTCATAATTCTTTCTATTTTATCTATATTTTGTACATAACTTCCTAAAACATTTGCACATTCATAATTCTATTTTATCTATATTTTTATTACCATATAGCTATTTTTTTATTTTTTATTTATTGTCTATTCTGTTTATTATTAGCATTATATTTCATTCTATTACCTTAAATGATATGTATGTCTGCATGTCTGTACTTTCTCCACTGGATGTCCCTGTCACCAAGGTGTTAAAATATGTTTACTTCTCAAGATCAAAACATCCTTTATTAAACCACTTTGTCTGATTTAATGCATCTTTGCAGATTGTGGAGAAATGCTGATTCAGCCTCATACTCCACGAACTGCTCTAACGTAATCCAAAATTAAAGTCAGCGCGATCGTTTTGTTTTCATCAGCTTGGGTTTGAAAATCATATTTCACCGGTTTGGACTCATGTCATGGAGAATTCGATATGATTATTCACAAAGCTGGAATGCTGCGCGTTGTAACGATAGACCTACAACTTAAAATAAAATATTAGAATATAAATATATAAATGTATATACATGTAAATATTTTCAAAATACATATATCCATGTGTTTGTATTTATATATACATAATAAATTTACATTTATGCATTTAGCAGACGCTTTTATCCAAAGCGACTTACATTGCATTCAAGTTACAGTTTTACATTTTATCAGCTCTTGCTTTCCCTGGGAATCGAACCCACGATCTTGGCGTTGCTAGCGCCATGCTCTACCAGTTGAGCTACAGGAAAGCTGTAATATACACAGTACACACACATATATTATGTAAACAAAAACTTTTATTTTGAATGCGATTAATCGTTTGACAGCACTAATATATATTAGTGCTGTCAAACGATTAATCGCATTCAAAATGAAAGTTTTTATTTTGTTTTCAAAATAAAATGTAAAACTGTAACTTGAATGCAATGTAAGTCGCTTTGGATAAAAGCATCTGCTAAATGCATAAATGTAAATGTAAATTTATTATGTATATATAAATACAAACACATGGATATATGTATTTTGAAAATATTTACATATATATATATATATATATAAAAAAAAGTGCGGTCCATAGATAAAAACAAAATAGCTAATTTCTCACACTTTTATTTCTGAAATCCTCATCGGTCTTTTCGCAACGATTAAATGTTAAATATTGAATGTATTTATAATATTTATAAAATTAAATATTGTATGCATGTTTAAACAGTAAAATATATTGTATTAGGAACTGTATTTAACGAAAATAAAGGCATTTAGGCAAAGAAAGAAAGAAAAATGTCAAAGAAATAAAAACAAAAATGAATTAACAGCAGTTATTGAAAGCCTAACTGAAGTAAAGTAATAATTATCAAAAATAATCGCTTTCGATTATATACATATTTTACTGGCTTTTAAAGTTTTATGTGGGACAATAGGCTATTGTCATATCGGAATCCAAAATATGAGCTTTTATACTGTAGCTACCAATCGCTTCTAGACCTCAAAATGTGTTTTAAATGTCAGAATAAGAAAGAGCTTTATTGTCAAGTGTATTTACACACACAAAAACACAAGAAATTGGTCTTGGTGACAGGGACATCCAGTGGAGAAAGTACAGACATGCAGACACACATATAATTTAAGGTAATAGAATGAAATATAACGCTAATAATAAACAGAATAGACAATAAATAAAAAATAAAAAAATAGCTATATGGTAATAAAAATATAGATAAAATAGAATTATGAATGTGCAAATGTTTTAGGAAGTTATGTACAAAATATAGATAAAATAGAAAGAATTATGAATGTGCTATTTTACAGATGAAAAGTTTTGAGAAGTTATGTACAGATGGACAGTCCTGAGATGTTATGTATTGTTCAGGTAGCCTGAGGGAAAAAGATGTTCTTGTGCCGTTCAGTGGTGATTTATTTGTGTCCAAATGCAAGAACAGAAACAATGTTTTAGTATTGAAGGCCAAAATACATCTCAATTAGGCTGATTCATGCACATGCATGCTCTTGTTTTCTTTGTAAGATGGAAGAAGTGATGGAAACGGAAACTGCAATGTGTGAGCTCGCAAAAAGTTTCTTGTGCTCACGCGAAACGTTTCTCGTTCTCACGAGAAAGTCTTTATTTTTTGCAAATGTTTTTTTTTTACTACAATAATCTATTTGGAAACAAAAGTGCAATTTTTTGCCAAATGCAGGACTCATTTAAATAATAAATGGAAAACCACTATAAAATTTCACTAACAAAACCATAATGCATTTAACTACGCATTGTTGCTATGAACAGTATAACTCGGATCTCACAAGACAAGTAGCTCATCACACTCTGTCGGTTCATAAAGTCACAAATGACTAAGTTAATTAGTTCTTGATTCCCAAACCATACATGTTTGTTGTTCTCGTCGCATTTACTCTGCTTTGTTCATTCGAGCGAATCGTTTGGTGAATCAATTGATTCGGACTTTAAGCTCCGTTTCTCCATCACTACTTGAACTGAACAAATGTGTGTTTATGATAAACTGATTCTCGAAATGAGACACACCTTTTCTCTTGTTCTCGTGTGGATGCGCTTTACTCACTCAAAATAACGATCATACATGCTGTATAAAGTGTTATAATATTACAACCAAGAATATTTCATCCGTTTTACGGTTCTTGTAAAATCTATACAAATGTCTGAACTGTCTGCATCGATTTCAACACTTGAAATGATTAAAACACAAACCTTTGAATCACAACAGAAGCAGGAGCGCGGCGCAGAATTATGACGACACACCGACGGAGCAAAATAAAAGTCCTGTTCACACGTTAAAAGTGCACAGAAATTCACACAAAAACGATTCATAATGAAACGTATTTAAATGAATGTTTTCCACTGATGTGCTGAATGGAACTGACAATGAAACACTGTGTAGCACCTCTAATATGTGATTTTTATTTATTTAATAGGGATTTACTGTAGAATGATGTCATTGTCAGAAAGACAAATAAGTTATGATTAAGGTTGCCAACAGTCCCATATTAGTATATTGGGCTTAACTTATGTGTCCCATATAGTCAGTGAGGTTGGTTAAAGGACACATGAAATGTTATCGCATATTACTCCAGTCTTCAGTGTCACATGATCCTTCAGAAATCAAACTGATACACTGATTTGCTGCTAAAGAAACATTTCTGATAATGTCTTATCAATTATCAAAAGCTAGAGCAAACATTTCTTTCAAATAAACACTGTACTGTTTTAAAACTTTACTCATCAAAGAATCCTGAAAAAATGAAGCAGCACAGCTGTTTTCAACACTGATAATAATCAGAAATATTTCTTCAGAAGCAAATCAGAATATTAGAATGATTTCTGAAGATCATGTGACACAAAATTCAGCTTTATCATCTCAGGAATAAATTACCTCTCTAAATGTATTCAAATAGAAAACAGTTACTTTAAATTGTATTAATTTTAGTCATTAAACCGTGGTTGGCATAAGAGACGTTCAAAAACATAAACAAATTAAATAATCATACCAACCCAAACTTATGAAACAGTAGTGTGTTTGAGATGTTACTTACTAATCCTGCGGTTTATATCATCTTGGAGATGTTGTCTTGCAGGAGTTCACACGACTCTGCTGGGTGCAGCAGGCCATCATCAGCACTGAAGAATCTAGGAACAAAACAAGCAAGCTGTCACAGAGCCAACAATATTTAGTTTGCAGCTCCAGGTTTATTAGAAGGAAACGAGCTACAGCAGCAGTAAAATGCAGATAAAAGAAAGAATAATATATATAGCAATATAATAACATAATATATAACTAATATTACTAAAAATATAATCTTAAGATAACAGAATCTATGTTTTTAGTTTTAGGTCGAGTGTCACTTATGTTCAGATAAAATCTTACTAATCAAGTCTCTAGTTTTGTGTTCAGTAAAACATTATCCTTCAACGTTTTTAAAGGGTAAGTTAAAAAAAAAAATCAGTCCATTTTGTATTGTTACAAATTCAAACTTTGATCTTCCTGGAAATCATTATATCAAGAGAATAAAGAGGACTTTTATTTTGGTGTGGCTATATGACGTCACAAGGCTGCGCCGCGCTCCTGCATCTGTTGTTTTTAAATCGATGCAAACTGTTCAGATTTCAGTATAGTTTTAACAACATTAGTGTTATTGTTGTGAGTAAAGCGGATCCACGCGTGAGTAACAGATGCGTCTCTTATTAATATCGTGAATCAGTTCATCATGAACAAGTTATTCAGTCACAAGCAGTGATGAGAGAAACTGAGCTTTTCGAGTCACAACAGAGTAAATACAACGGTAAGTGAACACACACAAACACACACACAGACACACACACACACACAAACACGTAACAACTAAGTCTTTACTTTCTAATGAATCAAAACACACAGCGATGAATGAGTCTGATTCCTGAGCAACACACTCAAGAGTCTTTTTAGTGAGTTACAAACACTGATATGAATCAGTTTCTCAGTTAATCTGACTCATTAATCTAATTAATCTAGTCATGTGTGACTTCAGTGTGTTATGTTGTGCTTGTGAGCTCTGAATGGTTACTGACTTCATTGTTCATAGCAGACAGTCTGGAATTAAAGATATTCATTATTGTTTTATATTTGTTTTGTTACACGCACATTTATTACATTCATTGTTGAAATCATTCCTGCATTTGGTAAAAATGGCACATTTGTTTCCAATTATAATTAAGTATTTGTATAATTTGTGTTCATGTTTAAGTTTTGAGTGTTTATTTTTATTTATTTTTGGGGGCTAATCAGGCCATTTAAGGCATTAACTGTCACTGACTGACTGGAGAGATTTACTGTGATATTTTTGTTGTTTTTCCCCCAAACACAGAATCATTCCCGCTGAAGCGACTGAGATCCACGTGACACGCTATAGTAAAGATGGTGTTTATTAAAGAGGAGAGTGAAGACATGAAGATTGAAGAAGTATTCAGCATCAAACAAGAAGAGACTGAGACACAAACAGGTTGGTTTCATTGTCAAAGCTGAACTCACTCATTTGATCCTGATTCAAATGTCCAGCTCTGCAGAAATTAATTTAGAAGAAAGTCATATGAGTGTCCAAATGAAAGCGCTTTTATTTGACATGTAGCGGGTCATATATATTTATATCAATTCATATAGTTAATATCACACGAAGAGTGCCGTTTTTTTCTTTAAAAATCAACATGTGATTGATTTTATACAACAGTTCAATAAACAATAAGTTAATTTCAAGAGACTTATGTTTTAGACACCATAATGGCTGTTTTTAATAAAAGGTAAAAATCAATCTAAGCTTTTTGGAAAAGATTAATTTCTATCACTGCTGTGAACTGACCACACAGCATATGAAGAATATAAAAAATGGAAGACGTAACTCGGGTGAGAAGAATTGTTGAATAAATTATTTTTGTTTTCTTTGAGCACAAAAAAGTATTCTCGTAGCTTCACAAAACTGAAGTTGAGCCACTGATGTCACATGGACTGTTTTACCGATGTCCTTACTATGTTTCTGGACCTGGGAACATTACAGTTGTGTTGCTGTCTATGGAGGGTCATAAAGCTTCTGCTACTCGGGTCTCATTTTTGATGGAAAAAATATAGAAATGATCATTCTTTCTAAATGTGATGTATTCGGCCAGTAGTTCAAATTATTACTTGCCCTGCCAATATTTTCACTGGCCCTGACACAAAACAAATAAATATATAAATAAAATAAAAGTAAAACAATTAAAATAGTTGCTGTTATATTTTTATCCATGTTATCTTGTTATCTTGTATTCTAATAAATAAGCTTATATGACACCGATATTTTATATACCAATAAAATTTTACAATTCTCGATTTCAATTTTAATACCACAGCAAAAACCACTAGCCTAACAAATGTAAAGTTCAAACATTATTAAAGACAAGTGACAGCCAGTAAATAAGAACAAATGAACAAATCTTAAGTAATAGCTCAATTAAATATATAGCACAAAGATAGACATTACATTTTGCTAAAGTTTGTAAGTTTGTAGGTGTTCAGGTACAGAAATTGAATAATCACATATAAAATAACATTTGCATATTATTCACTCTGTATTGCGCCTTGATTTTTCATAGCGATTTGAGATTGGAGGCAACCACAGCATTACAATCATGAATCGATCAAAAAACAAAAAAAAAAAAAAAGTGCAATGTTTGATTTATATTAGACTATAATTTCAAAATCTAAAGCAGAAACAGAATGGTGTGAATTTAGCTTTGTGAAATGATGCTACATAAATCGTTCATGAAACAGAAACAGCAGACGGCTGAATGAGACGCAGCTTCACTCTCTGACAGCAGGTGGTGCTTATGAAACAGTAATACAGCGTTTCCTTGGTTACCACTGTAAACACAGCAGCTCTGCACGTATTAACATTAATTTAAATGCATTATATGGAGGCAAGATGAAAAGAAAACGCCATGTAAACTTTTCTGAAAACAGCCAGTTCCCCTCAGAAACACATTCATATAAAATTCAAAATTTAGGATTGCTATATTTTGTGCATCTTGAACGGTGATCTTGCTCTTCCCACTATAGTATTTTCTCCTCTTTGCGTCCGTCTTCAGCCTCTGTTAATGGCTGTTTACAGACTAATTATAATAATAATGTAATATTTCCACACAGATGGCATTTGGGGAAATGATTGCAGTGCAGTTTGTGTGCAAGCCTGGAACTGAAGATCTAAAATAAAACTAAATAAAAAATGGCCAGTTGACCGGTGCATCTGCTCGCCACTGTATAAATTAAATAGATTAATCAATGACTAAGTTTACATGGACATCAATACTCCGATTTTAATACGATTAAGACAATACTCTGATTAAGAGTCTACCATGTAAACAGAGATTTTTGATGACCTTAATCCAGCTAAAGTCATAATCGAAGTAAACACAAATCGAATTAAGACATGTGGAGTATTCCTATTTTAGTCGCATTATTGAAGTGCGGTACAGACATGTAAACACCTTAAACTATTACCGTCGTGTAGGACTTTTTGCCACATTTTATGACAGGATTCACTCACGACAGTGATGATCAACCGTTTGACGGCAAATAAAAGAGCTTCAACACCGCCGTCGTCTGTATGCACGTACAAATAATTAACTGCACTTGAAGCTTTCATAAAATAAAATATGAAACACCCAAAACTGTATATGGCATCATCACGAAGACGAACTATGTTTATACGTGAAATTCTGGAGGGGACGTCGGATGGCATCGCGTGGTGACATAATGACGCATGCCATTAATCGATCTATGTACTATAACATGTAAAACGGGAACATGAAAGGATTATTCTAAAAGCAACTCATGTAAACACCTTAATCATAATATTGTTTTATTCTGAATAAGGTAAATAATTAGATTACTGATGTCCATGTAAACGTAGTCATTGTTAAAGCTACAAAGTTACTTGGCAGGATAGGTATTTTGCTACATTTGTAAATGTATTTGCCCATTCAGACACAAGAAAGACACAGAAAGAAACTCAATTCTTAGCTCGCGTGTGTCAGAGACGCAGCTGTTTGTGTGCTCTCTTCACACAGAACACAGCGCGCGAGTACTGAATGGAGTAGTCTTTCGCACACGATTGCGTTTAAATTGCTTGAATTATTTTAAATAACAAGGCTTAAAAACATGCAAATGATAAACTTTTGTGACGATGCAGCAGTGGCCCGATTGGGCAAGTGACAAATCCATCAACTGTCCCGAGTACCCTTCATGCTGCTCCGGGCCATCAGGCACTCCTCACAGTCGAGCCCTGAAGATACTGCAGTCTATTTTAAAATGATTCAATGACTCACTCAAAGAACTTCAATCGTTTCATTACTGAATAAATCAGTGAATTACTGACAGAAATTGTTCACAAGTTCCATAGCGTAGTGAAGAGGACAGGTCTATAATTACCCTGTTTTGTTGCATAGTGCTAGTTTTGATCTGTTTTGTACTTGTCTTTGTTTTGATGTCTGCTGCTTTGAGCCATTAAACTGCCATTAACATGTATTTGTCTTTTCCACTTTAGAACTGATGGCACTGAAAGAGGAGAAAGAAGAACTGAAAGAAACAGAAGAGAAAAATCACTATGAGAGACCTGATTTCATACGGACTGAAACAAATTTGGTTCGGAAGACTAAATCTAAAAGAAACTTCTCTTGCCATCAATGTGGAAGGATTTTCACACAAAAAGGAAACCTTCGTGCACACATGAGAATTCACACTGGAGAGAGGCCTTTCACATGTCAACAGTGTGGAAAGAGTTTCGTTACAAAAGGAAACCTTAATGAACACATGTATGTTCACACTGCAGAGAAGTCTTTCATCTGCAAACTGTGTGGAGATAGCTTCTTACGAGCAGGACATCTTACGTTACACTTGAGAATTCACACTGGAGAGAAGCCTTTCAAACAAGAGTTTCAGTCATAAAACAACCCGTCACACACATGAGACGTCACACAGGTGAGAGTCCTTACACCTCCTAACTGGGAGGGATCCACTGAAATGTTATACATTACTAGAAAGTGACATGACTGGGGATGGGTTTTTCATACATTGCCCGCAGACATGATTAGTAAACAATTAAATTCATTGGTGCTTACTTTCATTAACGACTTAATTTTTCGTTGATATTAACAGTTGGTTGATACAGCCGCAACATCAGTAATACTCTGTACTAACTTGGACAGTTGTGCTGTCTTCATGTCATAATTGTCAGGCTAACCAAAACAATGTTGTGATTATGTTGTCAAAAGCGCTGTTAGTGTTAGAAGAAAGATGTACTCATGAGTGGATGCCAAAAGGTCATGCATCACTTGAATAAATGATCTGCTTAAATGCAAACTGAAACTGTTCACAAGTACCATTGCTTAATAGAGGACTAATATTTTAGACATGAATGGAAGATTCAGGACTGGTCTATAAAACAGTTTTGTTGCTTGATGTTGGTTTTGGTGTTTATATCTTGGTTTTGATGTCTGTTGGTTTGAGCTGTTAAATTGCTTTTTACTTGTATTTGTCTTTTTTCACTTTAGACCTGATGGCACAGAACGAAAATCAAGAAATAAAAGAGAAAAATCATAATATTGTCTTATTCAGAATAAGGTAAATAATTAGATTACTGATGTCCATGTAAACGTAGTCATTGTAAGACAGTGAGCAACTCCGTTTGTTTGTCCGAGGGAGCAACAGTAACTAAGGGGGGCGGGGCTTACCGATAGCACAATTGTTGAAGCTATTAAGGTGTGCTGACCCAAAAATATTTTAAAAACCTGGGCCAAGTTTAAACCAGTAACCAGACATCACAGCTGGCAAAGGGGCATGTCTGACTTTGACATGTATACTGTATATTGCTATTATTATGTTTTATTGCTGGTCTTCAATGATAATGTCAAGTTACTTTAATGTATATGCACCCAAAAATTATAAGGATTTATGCTGATATCGTCCAAAACCACACTTTGCCAGGGGTGTTTCCAAACTTTTGGAGGGCAGTGTACATAGATATATATGTAGATCTAAGTACATACACATCTATCTAGATACAGAGACAGAAAACAAACTGTCACGACTGTAGCCTTGTTCAGACTGTCAGACCAAATCTGACTTTTGTGCATATCCAATCATATATAGCCAAAAATATCATGTTTCAAGACACATTCAAATACCAATACCACAATAGTGTGTTTCCTGCTAACAATTCCCCTCACAATTCCTCTTTGAGAAATAGCGAACATTGTTTCTAAAAATTATACTATAGCAGTCGACCTGGTGTAAAGAATATGCTGAAAAACAAAGGTGAGGTTGTACTGCCATATTTTGACGTGGTTCAACATGATCAAATTTACATCAACTCTCAAACTACTACTGAGTTTCAGAGAGCGGTTTACACAATAATTAATTCAACACAATCATCCCTTACCTGTCCTCTAAAAATGAATTTATATATAAGTAGAACTGCTCCCATCCTTTGCATACTGTGTTAAA
Source organism: Aspiorhynchus laticeps (assembly GCA_023376895.1). Taxonomy (NCBI): domain Eukaryota; kingdom Metazoa; phylum Chordata; class Actinopteri; order Cypriniformes; family Cyprinidae; genus Aspiorhynchus; species Aspiorhynchus laticeps. Next base: position 66,323,517 of record CM041794.1, on the reverse strand, counting down.
GCTGGTGATCTGAATGCTTGACCATCTCAATCAAGAACCTGCCGTGTAACAGATACTGTAGGTATTCAGCGCCACACAGTACCATCTCAATCAAGAACCTGCCGTGTAACAGATACTGTAGGTATTCAGCGCCACACAGTACATCTCAATCAAGAACCTGCCGTGTAACAGATACTGTAGGTATTCAGCGCCACACAGTACCATCTCAATCAAGAACCTGCCGTGTAACAGATACTGTAGGTATTCAGCGCCACACAGTACATCTCAATCAAGAACCTGCCGTGTAACAGATACTGTAGGTATTCAGCGCCACACAGTACCATCTCAATCAAGAACCTGCCGTGTAACAGATACTGTAGGTATTCAGCGCCACACAGTACATCTCAATCAAGAACCTGCTGTGTAACAGATACTGTAGGTATTCAGCGCCACACAGTACATCTCAATCAAGAACCTGCTGTGTAACAGATACTGTAGGTATTCTTCACTAAATCAGAACATTAACACATACAACTCAGACTCGAACCTGCGACCTTCGGGTTACAAGTCTCACATTCTAACCATTAGGCCACGACTGCAACTGCTCATATAAAACAACATTACCACTGAAAAAGATTCAAGTCAGACCACATTATTCTTTCCATCCATTTTTGTTCATTTTCAGTGCGTATCTGTTATTCATGAAAATTATGTTTGTAAACCATTTTTCAATAATTGACATCTGAGATCTTAACAGGTAACTTGTTTATATTTTAATTTTAGCACAAATTATATACTGCCAATTTTAATAAAGTTATTAATGGGAAAATGTAAATTTCATTAACCTTTAAGAAATAATTTTAACTAAAGGTTTGTCAAAATCCACCATCAATGTAATCCTTTACAGAACAGTCCTTTAATGGAATTCAGTTTAACCAAATAAAGCTGAAATCTGATTTATTGTCTTTATGTTCTGGGGAGAAATTGAGGGGGAATAAGATGAAAACATTGTCATAAGGATTCAGTTTCAGTTAATAAATTAATTGGTCATATCTCTGTGCAACCACAAATTTAATTTTGATCTACAAAATCTCTATGAGTTTGACATATTCATGAGTTATTTCCAGTCCTGTAATTTGGAGATCAAGATGCTTAGATGAGCTTTGGGCTTTTGACAGCTCTGCAATTCATTCCTTCAATTCATTTCACGAACAAGACTTTTATTTTAGGTACTGGATAAGTATAAAGGGACATCCGGAAAGTCATCCAGTTTAAATAGGTGTTGAAGGACTGTTGGGAATATGAATATAAAAAGTTATCAAGCTTTGGATGGAGGGCCAATGAGGAAGTGGCACAGACCCCTACTGTGGCTAGGTCAACCGTTCCTCCTTGGCTTTTCTCAATGCCTTTGCTTGATTTACAATTGCATAAAGAAAAACATAATAATGAAACAAGTGTATTAGAAAGTTTAGTAGTACAGAAATATATAGATCTTACATATTATAGCGCAGTACAAATATACAGTATACTGATGGTTCAAAGGATCCAGACTCTGGGAAAACAGCTGTAGCAGTATATATTCCTCTATTCAAAATTAAAATGTCTAAAAGAACTTCAGATCATATTTCTGTATTTACTGCAGAACTAATAGCAATCTTATTGCACTTCAGTGGAAATACAAGCAACAAAGGCAGTAATATGCACAGATTCTCTTTCATCACTAAACCGTTTGTCAAGTGGAAAATCATTAGCAAGACAAGACATGATAAATAAAGTAATGCAGAGTGTTTTTATAATAAGACAGTATGGACTTCTGGTAAATTTTGTGTGGGTACCATCACATATGGGTGTGAAAGGAAATGAGGAGGCTGATCATCTGCTAAACAGGCATTAAATCATTCTCAAATAGACATTGAAATGACATTAAGTAAATCAGAAATAAAAGTGATAATAGTGAAAGAAGTTCAGGAAATATGGCAGAATGAATGGAAAGAAGGAACAAAAGGTAGACATTTATACTGCATACAAGAGAAAGTTGATTCAGAGAGAAGAAGATTTGGAAATAGAAAAGAGGATGTTTTAATAGCAAGAATGCGTATTGGACATTGTTTATTAAATCAGTGCTTACATAGAATAGGAAAACATGAGAAGGGCTACCGTATCATGTTTAATACCAACTGACTATCAGTGGTGTAAGAGCCTCAGCATTATTATAGCATGGTTTTTTAAGTTGGAAAATACAAATAAAAATCTTGCAATGCAGAAAAATACATCTTGGCATTTAATTTTGAATCCTGTAAGTATAATCATACATTTACAATAAAAAAGTCTGAATCCTGAAATGTTATTTGATCAATTAATTAATTCATCATTGCTGAATAAAAGTATTAATTTCTATTTTAAATACATGCTGTTCTTTTTCAACTTTTTATTAAAGAACCCTGAAAAAATGTATTGCATTTTCCAAAAAATAGGAAGCAGCACAATTGTTTTCAACATTGATAATAAATCAGCATATTATAATGATTTCTGAAGGATCACGTGACACTGAAGACTGCAGTAATGATGCTGAAAATCCAGCTTTGATCACAGGAATAAATTCCATTTTAAATTATATTAAAATAGAAACTGTTATTTAAAATTGTAGTAATATTTCACAATTTTAAATTTTACTTCTGTATTTTTGATCAAATAAATGCAGCCTTGAGCAGAAGAAACTTCTTTAAAAAACATGAAAAATCTTACTGATCGCAAAGGTTTGAACGGCAGTGTACATAGCAGTGAAATTCTAGATGATTACTGTCTCCATGCATTTTTCTGATGTTCTCTAAGACAGTGGTTCTCAAAGTGTGGTACGCGTACCACTAGTGGTACGTGAGCTTCCTCTAGTGGTACGCAGAGGAATCTCTGAATTAAATATAAATTAGGCCGCGTGTCCACCAAAAGCCGCTTTTCAACCATCGGAACTTTACCGAGGAACTAGGGACTTTGGGCTGGTACTCATTATCTTTCCACCACAGGAACCAGGATCTAAATAAAGTTCCAGGTAAAAATTCCCCCTCAGAAAGTACCTGCTTGAGAGGTATTACTTTTTCAAAGGTCCGGAACGTTCGGGGGCGGGACTTGAACGCTGAACATGCTGATTGGTTGAGTTCAAGCAGCACTCAGCCAACATATATTCGCTTTTTTTTTTTTTTTTATTACTGTCATTGTGTCATGAAATGTAGTTTTAAAAGTATTCCAGGCGAGAATGTAGTTGTTTAAAATTCAAATCTGCGGTTTATTTATAAAAACGGCGCCTATTTGAAAATGTGATTCGCCGATTTCGGAGACGTGAACTCCACGCGATCACCGGGCGCCCAGTGCTCATGTATCCCGAAGAGAGGAGCATAAACTCGGCTAGTCCTTCTGACATTTGCCGCTGGCTGTGATGTCTCTGTAGTGGTTAAACATAAGATATAATTCGTTTTGGGTAACTCTAACAGATAATATTTGGTCTTTATTCTTTTATTCTATTAATATGTTAAAATGAAAATGAAAACAGGCAATGTTTGATATAATATTTCGTTTCATTGTAATGTATGTACGTTCCCTGAACTACATTCTGCGGCTATTAATATGTTTAAATGAAAATGAAAAGAGTCAGTTGTGTTTGAGATATTTCGTCTGTAAATACAGTGAGGAAGATCGCAGCAGCCGAGGCGAGCTGACTGATGTTATCAAGTACGCTGCTCTTTGCAGAATTACTGGACTTGCGTCGTTCCGTCCGCGGGAGCTCACACTCCCGAGTCTCGTGAAGTCTGAACTACCGAGGATGCAATTACGAGATTTGCGTACTTGGTATTAAGAAACGCGTGCAGACCTAACGTTACGTTACCAGACTATTTACCTAATCTTCTGGGTACTTTAGACCGCGATGGAAACGCAGACAGCAACAGGTCTGGGGAAAAATGTTCCTGGGTGGTACGTGGAAAGCCAAATATTTTCTGAGGTGGTACTTGGTGTAAAAAGTTTGAGAACCACTGCTCTAAGACATACATATCTAACATTTTTGTTCAAAATTAACAACATTTAAATACAAATATACAACCGTAGACATACAAATACAGAGGTCTCATTTTACTCTAAATGCAGTCAATAGCAGCTTTTGCCATCTTGGTCCGTGTACCTTCAGATAAGGTTTTCTCCTTTTTGTCTTCAAAACGGAGAAACAAAATAAACCTCTCATTTATCACATAGTTGAACATGTTACATATCTATCACATATATATCACATTTATGAACATGAAATGGGCAATTCCATGAAAAAGACAACCTTACCTTGAAAAAATAAAGTTTTTACCAAAAGAACAAAACCCTGTTTAAGCTGTGCATTTAGGTCTGTATTTTACTGCATTAACGTGCTTTAATAGAAATTTGAAGGAAATCGCCGTTTATCCACCACATGAGGGGTGCACCTATAGTAAAATTAAATTTTAATTTGACTGTATTTCATGTTTTCAAATGAGAGATCAAAGACGGCACATTTTTTTATTTATGTTAACAGTAAGTATTTTGTAGAAAGATGGAGGCCTGTTTGAAAAGTAAATACACTGTCTAAACAGCGATGATTGGATTTATGACGGCAGGATGCGTCAGCGCTGTGTCACGTCCATAACATTTTAAAGGTCCCATATTGTACACCTTTCTGGAGTTTTATTTTAGGTTTTGATGTCCTTAAGAATATATATTCGCGGTATAAGTACCAAAAACCATCTCAATATATTTTTACAGCTCTTCTCTCATGAGCTCTGGTAAAAACAGGTCGATTTGGGCTGTCGAATTAATATTCATGAGCCTCTCTTCTGATAGGCCTGTTGTTTTTTGAGTGATGCACGGCTAGGCCAACCACAGGTAACTAGTGCCATGAAGGGCTGACATCACAATTAAGTCACCACGCTAAGTTGGAAGGAAAACAAACCAGCGCAGATTCAGCTTCAAAAGGAGCTTAAAATATCATCTAGTTGTGATGTTGGTTGCCTCAAATAAGAAATTTGATCGCTTAAATTTGATTGCTGCCACTGCCAGACAAAAAACTAATGCAGCTGTGGTTATACACGATAAAACGAGCAGACTGAAAAGAAACGATTGTCAAAAATGCTCGCGTTTGCAGCGCACACTTCTTATCAGAAAAGGTTCAATAAAGTATTGTCTTTTGTTGTTATGAGCGCGTCTGAAGATTTCTTGCATCTCACGACTGTGTTGTGTATGAAATAATGTCTGTGTGCATGTGTGTAAAACAACAATCTGATTTATATATAATCATTTGTAATTGTACAGTGTTGTGATTAATTGTGGCTGGAATAATAATGTAGCTGTAAAAATAGTTGCCTGCTGAAATTGAAATGTATTTACATCTTCATCATGACTATAGACACGGTGAGTTTGTCTTTACTATACATGTTAGACATGATCCACCTCATAGTGACAATCCTGTCAGATCGTCCATCCATTGAGGGAGAGTGTAACATTACAGGTCGGCCGATTAAGTTTTGCCTGTTGAAGTTAACCTTTTTGACATTTTTCCGTGTTGTTGTTGCTCAGCAATGGCATGGACACGATGTTGTCTGGGGGTTTGGCAAAAGGACGGTGTGCGGTGCTCGGGATGGTGACTCCAGCAGCCATATCACCCTGTAGCCCAAGAACGGTTGACCACTGAAGCTAAGCAGGTCAGCCTGGTCAGTACCTGGATGGGAGTCCTCCTGGGAAAAACTAGGTTGCTGCTGGAAGAGGTGTTAGTGAGGCCAGCAGGGGGTGCTCACCCTGTGGTCTGTGTGGGTCCTAACGCCCCAGTATAGTGACAGGGACACTATACTGTAAAAAGCACCGTCCTTCAGATGAGATGTTAAACCAAGGTCCTGACTCTCTGTGGTCATTTAAAATCCAAGGATGTCCTTCGAAAAAGAGTAGGGGTGTATCCCCGGCATCCTGGCCAAATTTGCCCATTGGCCTACCCATACACTGATTGGCTTCATCACTCTGTCTTTTCTCCACCAGTAAGCTGGTGTGTGGTGGGTGTTCTGGCGCACTATGGCTGCCATCGCATCATCCAGATGGATGCTGCACACTGGTGTTCAATGAGGAGATTCCCCCCTTGTATGTAAAGCGCTTTGAGTGCCTTGAAAAGCGCTATATAAATGTAACGAATTATTATTATTATTATGAAGGCGGTGAATCAGAATCAGCTTTATTCGCCAAGTGTGTGCAAACACACAAGGAATTTGTTGTGGTTTTTAAGAAGCTCTTGGTACATACATGCATACATACATACATACATGCATACATACGTATCTGACATGAGAACAGAACATTTAAATAAGACTTAACAATAATAATAATAATGTGTATAATTCTGGACCAGAAGATTTATGTACAGATTTGTGCCTTATTTACTCTATATATACAGCTGTATAGAAAATTATGCATACATATTTACATAGTTCTAGAGAGAGTGAATAATTAGAGATGGGGGATGGAATTTACAGGCAAGAATTAGGGTTAGAGAATTACAGAACACAGGTAATAATTCCTGTGTTAGTGGTTTAGGCTGGAGATGGCATAGGGGAAAAAACTGTTTTTATGCCTAGATGTTCTAGTGCACAGAGATCTGTAGCGTCTGCCTGAAGGGAGAAGCGCAAACAGGTCGTGTCCAGGGTGAGAGGGGTCTGTGATGATGTTACCTGCCCGTTTCTTCACTCTGGAGTAGTACAAATCCTGAAGGCTGGGCAGGTGCACACCAATGATCATTTCTGCTGTCCTAACAGTCCGCTGCAGTCTTCTTATATCTGATTTGCTGGCTGACCCAAACCATACAGTTATAGAAGAGCACAGAACCGACTCAATAACAGCAGAGTAAAACTGTGTCATGTGCGCCTGTGGCAGGTTGAACTTTTTCAGTTGACGAAGAAAGTACATTCTCTGCTGGGCCTTTTTCACGATGGAGTCGATGTGAGTGTCCCACTTCAGGTCCTGAGAGATGGTGGTTCCCAGGAACCTGAATGACTCCACTGCATTCACAGAGTTGTTCATGATGGTGCGTGGGGGGAGAGCTGGGGGGTTTCTCCTGAAGTCCACGATCATCTCCACAGTTTTAAGCGTGTTGAGCTCCAGGTTGTTTAGACTGCACCAGACAGCCAGCTCCTTAACCTCCTGTCTGTAAGCAGACTCGTCACCATCCTGGATGAGGCCGATGAGTGTGGTATCGTCTGCAAACTTCAGGAGTTTGACAGAGGAGTCTTTAGAGGTGCAGTCGTTGGTGTAGACGGAGAAGAGCAGTGGGGAGAGAACACAACCCTGAGGAGCTCCAGTGCTGATGGTGCAGGTGTTGGATGAGAATTTTCCCAGCCTGACTGAGTCAACCTGACTGAGTAGTTTGGACGTCACATTTTTACGGAAGTCACAACGCAAAAAACACAGCTACTTTATGCAGGCTGTATGCACTTTACTGTGGACTGACTGATTTGAAACTTATATGGTAGTTGCCCCTAGACCATTTTTATCATGAAAAAATCCAGGAAATTTCAGTTTTGACAATATGGGACCTTTAAGAGATTAAGTTTATTTCATATATTAATTATTAATGCAATTAACTTGAAACTTTCTGCACAAAGCCAACTTATGGCCATGCTAATATGATCAACAGCTCATCTCCATTATTTGCTCATCAAATATTGCATTACAGATGCTTCTTATTAAATCATATGCATACTGGCATGCATATTTACCACGTTGCTGATGAATGATTGCCTGTATATGGCTATACTGCTGTGATCTGTTTCAGGCTTTCCATATCTTAACATTTTAGAAATGAATTAATTCTAATATTTCAGAAATTGCATTTCTTCCCCCAGGCCATCAGACTCCTTAACTCAACTCAGCCTCTTAACATCATCTGACTTACTTCATAATCACTAACAATCAGTTAGATAGTCACACTCATTATTCACTACCTCATACTGACAGTCTCATTTGCACACAACACTTTCTGTGTCTTGATATCTTATCTTATTTTTTATATATTTTTTTTTGTGATTGCTGCTTCATGTCAACCATGTACAACCTGTTTGCACATTCCTCTCTCGTACAGTCATGCTTATCTTAATATTTAATTCTACAGCATAATGTCATGCACATTCTTTTATACTTTATATTTTGTTCTTTATATCTTATTTTTATTCATTTTATTTTATGCATACTTCCCTTGTGTTGTATTCTACAATATTTGCACTGTCCAAGGAGCGGACCCGGCTCACATTTCACTGCTGATTATACAATCTCTGTATGGTCGTGTATGTGACAAATAAAACTTTAAACTTGAAACTTCTCAACAAGAATATCGTGGAGATTTAGATTGGTTTTGCTGTGCTGGTCAGAAATGCACAGGCGGACCGAAGGAAAAAAATCACCAAAACTATTTTAAATGTCATATAATATTCATTGTCAACATTATCTTATTTAAACCTTTTGTGTGTTTAAAAAAAAAACTTTAAAAGTGTCGCTATCTGCGTTGCATTCATGCAGAGAGCAAGATTTTCTGAGTTTGGCGCACACATGCAGCTGAGTGTAACGCTCAAGAGATGTGCTGTGGGGTTACATCATTCTTATTTGTCTAAATATTTTTTTTCTTCATTACAAATCTTATTTGGTTTTATTTTGTATCATTGCATGTTAAAAATAATTTACTATGTTCTGCAGATGCAAAATGCTAGACTGGGAATAACATTAGCTACAGTTTAATACGATATCATAACAAACACGTACAGTCAGTCTCCGCAGCGTTTAAATGATTTTGCAATGTTTTCGTTTCTGTCAAGCATTTACTTTCATCCCTCTATGCTTGCTTCTTTGTATGTCTTTCTTACTTTCAACTCCTTTCACGGCACCGATCACCTGCTTTACTACACATATAAACACAACACCCTATATCACACATCTGCATGGCACAACCATTTACATATACACTCAGCGTTAACGCAACCACTCAGACCTTACAGCGCACACAGACATGAAGGACATACTCGCATACAAGCGCGTACACGACCGCTCATATCTTATTCATTTGAGCATCACACGCAGCGAGCAGCATTAGCTACACACACACATCTATGGGTGCATTAAGGTTTGTCACATGGAATGTGAATGGAGCTGGCTCCAGAGAAAAGAAGTTAAAAATATTTAGCCAGCTTAAAAAACTACAAACAGACGTTGTTTTATTACAAGAGACTCATAGATCTGCCACAGCTACAGATCAACTTAAAACAACTGAGTTTCCTAATGTGTTCTCAGCCTGCTATAACTCTAGGCAAAGGGGGGTAGCAATTTTAATACATAAAAATGTTAATTTCACAGTACTCAACACAGTTATAGATCCAGAAGGTAGGTTTCTAATCATTAAATTATCTATATTTGACAAAAAGTTATGTATTGCTAGTATATATGGTCCAAATGTTGATGACCCCTCTTTCTTTCACGGTTTTTTTACCGCACTCTCTGAACAACTAGATTGTGCACTTGTTATAGGGGGAGACCTCAACTTTGGACTAAATAAAGAAATGGACAGGCTAAGTACAGCTGGAACTCAGCGCAATTGGGAATCTACAAATATAGTTAAACAGTACATGAGCGACTATGGACTTTGCGATGCATGGCGTTCTTTCCACACCAACAGTAGGGAATTTACTTTCTTCTCACATGTCCATCACTCTTACTCTCGTCTGGATTATTTCCTAGTCAGCAGCTCACTGCTGAGTGACATTTCAGACACAGAGATACACCCTATAGCTGTCAGCGATCATGCTGCTGTTTCTTTAACTCTAGTAAATAAGAAGGCCACTCCACCAAGTAATAACTGGAGATTCAATACATCATTGCTTAAAGACGACGATTTTATTAAATATTTTAAAGACGAGTGGGCTTTATATTTAGACTATAATGACCTGCCTGGAACATCAGCATCTGTTCTCTGGGAAGCAGGCAAAGCTGTGATGAGAGGTAGAATAATCTCATTCTCATCGCATAAAAAGAAAAGAGAAAATAAATGTATTCAGGAATTAGAAGAAACCATAAAAACTTTAGAAGAATCCTACGTATCCTCCCAGGAACAGGAAATGCTGAAAAAAATATGTAAAGCAAAATTAGAATTAAATGAAATTATTAATAAAAAAACTAAATTCTTAGCACAAAGACTTCGCTGGCAAGAATTTGAATATGGTAACAAATCAGGTCAATTCCTAGCGAACCAGTTAAAAATAAATAAAGAAAAAACAACTATATGTGCTGTTAAAGATTTAACTGGGGATACAGTATATGACCCTGAAAGAATAAACAACACTTTCAGAGATTTTTACGAATCTTTATATTCCCCACAGATTAACCCATCTAAAGACGAAATTGACCAATTTCTTGACAATATAACTCTTCCGAAATTAACAGACAATCAAGCGATGGCATTGGATTCTCCACTGACATCAGATGAACTTCAGGAAGCTTTGAACAGTATGCCCAATAAAAAGGCTCCAGGTCCAGATGGCTTTCCAGCAGAATTCTATAAAGAATTCTGGGCTATTCTGGCACCAACATTCTACAGAATGTTGCAGGAAACCAAAGAAAATGGCAGACTTCCACCAAATATGAATTCTGCCAACATTAGTCTCTTACTAAAACCAGGCAAAGACCCTGTATTGCCTACTGGCTATCGTCCAATATCCCTTATTAATGTGGACACTAAAATAATCTGCAAAGCTATCTCAAAAAGAATAGAGAAGATAACCCCTCTCATAATTCATTCCGACCAAACTGGTTTCATAAAAGGGAGGCACTCCTCAACAAATACACGTAGGTTACTTAACTTGATAGACTATTCATGCAATAGAAACCTTCAAATTACAATATTGTCTCTAGATGCAGAAAAAGCTTTTGATAGGGTTAACTGGAATTTTCTATTTGCAACTTTACACAAATTTGGTTTTGGAAACTCTTTCATAAACTGGTTAAAAATATTATATAACTCTCCAACAGCATGTGTCAGGACAAATGACCAAACGTCCTCTAGCTTCTATCTTAAGAGGGGCACCAGGCAGGGATGCCCCCTCTCCCCCTCACTGTTTGCAATTTTTATTGAACCACTAGCAGCAGCAATTAGACAGGCAACAGTGATTAAAGGCATTAAATGCACGAATGTAGAACATAAAGTTAGTCTTTACGCAGATGATGTGTTACTTTTTCTTCAACATTCACAAACCACTCTCTCTGAGGTAATTACATCAATAAACTCTTTCTCAAGAGTCTCAGATTATTCAATAAACTGGTTAAAATCAACAGTTCTTCCAATTAATTGCTCCTTCCAGAATTCGTCCACTCCACTGCAATCTGGAAATATTAAATATTTAGGTATTAATGTTTCTCCTAAGCTGGCAGATTTGATTAAATTAAACCACATCCCACTTTTAAAGAAGGTAGAAGATGATCTAACCAGATGGAGGTCTCTACCCATATCACTCATGGGAAGAGTCGCCTCAATAAAAATGATGGTTTTGCCAAGAATTAATTATTTATTTACAATGATCCCGAGCAAACCACCACCTGACTGGTTTAGATCTCTGGACTCCTCCATCTCTAAATTCCTTTGGAAAGGTAAACCCCCGCGTATTAGCTTAAAAACGCTGCAAAAGACCAAGGATAAAGGAGGACTAGATCTACCTAACTTTTACCACTATTTCTTAGCCAATAGGCTTCAACACATTTCAGGGTGGTTAAAACACACCCTCTTAGATGAGCCTTGGCTAGATGTAGAACAGGCATTATGCAATAATATAGAGATTTCGGATCTGCCATTCATTAACTCGATCAGTAAACGACACGTATGCTTTAAAAGCATCAGTATCAGCTCTTCTCTGACAGCATGGTGGGAGTTTCTAAAAATGACGGAGTCTTCATTAATCCCATGCAAACGTACCCCCATCTGGAACAATCCTGACATATTGCTAAACAACAATATGATAAACTTCACAGATTGGAGTTGTAAAGGTATTAAATACCTGGAACATATATTCGAAGGGACAGACTTTATTCCCTTTGACAAATTAATTAAACAATATGGGATTAATAAGAACAGATTTTTAGAATATCAACAAATTAAATCTATTGTAAAAAGGAAATTTAAGTCTAATCATATCAATTTACAAATACCACCAAGTGTGGCAGATTTTCTTAATCTCAAAACCCCCAAATTAATGTCTAAAATATACAGGGCACTTTCCAAAATAGATGAATCAGTATCACTTCCTATTGCAAAATGGGAAGCAGATCTATCAGTAAGCTGGGACCATAATTTCTGGTCTCAGATATGTTTAAAAACCTTTGAACTGATTAGAAATCCTGGTTTACAATTAATACAATACAAAATTCTGCATAGAGTGCACTACACAGGTCATCGGATGTTCAGGATGGGTTTTACAGCTTCTAACAACTGCTCACACTGTAAAGGCAATACACCTGACAATTACATCCACGCTCTATGGTTCTGTCCACCTGTTCAGAGGTACTGGTACAGGATTTGTGAAGACTTATCAAAGTGTCTTAAATGCTCTATTCCAGCCTCTCCTTTAGTCTGCTTGTTGGGCGACCTAGATGGTGTCACTACAGAAGATAACACAATCCACATGGCTTTCACTGCCCCATGCATTGCTAAGAAGACTGTCCTCATGAACTGGAAAAATAAAAATAATCTTAATATCAACCAATATAGAGATTATCTGTGGGATTATATTAGCCTTGAAACAGCTTCTGCTGACACATTAGATCAATCTCTCTGGGCTCCTTTGATCAGCTCCATCACTTAGTGTGGGTGGGGGTCCCGATTCTGTCCGGCTGTGGTTTTTGTTGTTGGCGTGGGGTGGCAATATGGGCCTGGGGCATCTGGGGGTTCCCTGGGGGTGGGTTTCTTGGGGGGTTCGGCGCTGGGGTTGCGGCCTTGGCCTGGATGGGGTATTGGTGACTCTTGGATGCTGTTTCTCTGGCGGCTGCATGCGGCGCTGCTGGGGATGCCTGTGCCGGCGGACGTAGGTTGCCAGCCTGGCGGCCGCACTGTTCCGGGGTTGGTCCGGGGGGGGGGGTTTGGGGATCTGGGGGCGCTCTGCCTCCGGGTTGGGGTTACGGCTGGGCCTGGGGGGCTTGGGTCCTGGTTGGTGTGCCGCCGGGAGCATGGGTTGGTGCATGCGCTTGGGCCCGGCTCTGGTGTGGGGGTCTTCGATGCATCGGTGCCTCCGCAGGGGGGCGAGGGGGTGTCCAATAGAGGCGGGGTAAACGGGCTTTACCTGGGTGTCTTATGTAGTTTGGGAACTGACTGAATGATGGGGTGGGGTAGTTTTTCCTCTGCTGTGGGGTCTGGTGGGCCGCCCCGGGCTGCCATGGGCCCTGGTCTGGATGGGCCTGGGCCCCCCGCCCTGGGCAGATTTGGGGTAACGGGGGTGCCTATGGGGGTCAGCGGGGGAGCTGGCTCCAGAGGGGGGGGTATTTTGCCCCCTCTGATGCTTTCCTCCCCATCCCTAAGGCTTCACTTCTCCCGCTCCATCACACCAACACATAGGTAGGGTTTTGAGGTGCGGGTGCGTCGCTGGGATGCGGGGGAGGTGGTACTCCTCTGTCTCCTCGTGGCCGCCTGCATCTCAATTACACATTACAGCTTAGACATTCTCATTACTTACTGTCACATGACACATACATATAGGGCCTTGGGGGTGGGCACACTGAATGGCATCCGGAGGGCGGTCTGTTCATTCAGCCTTCCCTCTGGTGCCAGTGCCCACTTCTCAATTTTAAGTTGCACATAGACATTGAGGGCTCTAGGGAGGGGACGAGCTGACACAAGCTTGTGGAGGGTGCCCCTCCCCTGTTTTAAAGCACCCCTGTTTTAAAGCACCTTAGAACAACACACACCAACACTACATTTGAGCGGGTGGGGTGAAGCATGGGGTCTTTTTTTTTTATTTTATTTTTATTTTTTTATCACACCTCTGTTCTCTGTCTGGGGCTGGGGGCTGTGAGGATGAGCTGGCCACCCGGTCGGGGTCTGGGCTGTTGATTTTCTCTGCTGCTGCGGGGACCGGGGTGGTCTTCCTGTCCCCACGCCGGAGCGAAGGGGGTTCAGCTCCGGGATCGGGCGCTGACTACCCCTCTGGGGGTGGTGGTGCCTGGACCTAGGAGTATAGAGTGCATATGGGGAGTGTGAGTGTGGGTACCGTGTCCATTTTTGTGTGTCTACATGTGGGGCGAGGGTGTGAATATTCGTTTGCGTGCATGAGGGTGGGAACATATGCTTGTGTATATGTGTGCTTGTCGTCTACGTCTATGTGTCAAGTCGGGCCTTAGACTCCACCTCACTCATCATCTTAGTCGACCCCCACCCCACCACCATGCCCTGCCGGTGGAGGATGCCGCCGGTGCGTTGGTGATTTCTCGCGCCGGGGCAGGATGCTCGGGCGAGCGCCGGCCCACTCTCGGCGGTCGATTGGCGGGGCCTGGCCCTACTGGCCTTGCTGGGCCCCGATTGTGGGGTGGGGGGCCTTTGGGTCTCCGGGCCCAGGGCCCGGTCCGCCCTGGTGTGGTCGGCTGCCGGTGGAGCCTGTGGGCTTGCCGCCACGGCACCCTGGGGCGTCTACACTGTGGCTGTCGGAGGTCCCACCTTCGGGCTCTCCTCAGCCCTTTTCTGGGTGGAGGCCGCGGTTGTCCCTGCGGTGGTTCTCCTGGGGGGCCTCCGGGTCTTTTCCGTGCCTGCTTCATGCCTTGCGGGATGGGGCTGTTGTTCCCCACACACACTATTAAACATTTACATGGAGGAACCTTATGAACACAAGCGCGCTCACACACACAGGTGTACACTCAAGCATTCACATTGGTATAAAAACAGGTGCTCACAGACACACATTGTCTTGATCTGCTGTTGCTTCAAAACTTATTTTGTAATATTAGTTATGTGTGCTGCTCAATAACATTTAACATTTAGAATTTGTGATTCATACAGATGTTGGTTGTTGCTGCAGTCTCTTTGATGTTGTGTCTTCGGTTGTTTTCTTCTGTTGTTTTCTCTTTTTGTCAGCAGGTATCGAAGCAAATTGTCTTTTTTTTTTCTCTTTTTTCCTCTCCCTCTCTCTCTCTATCCCCCATTCTCCTTTTTTCTCTCTCTCTCTCCCCCTTCTTTGTTGACTTTCCCCACAACCTTTTTTTTTTTTTTTTTCTTTTCTTTTCCTTTCTTCTTTCTTCTTTCCTCTTTCTCTCTCTTGTTTTCTCTGTCCCCTGGTCTTGTCTGTCACAGTGTGGTTAAGTAAAAGGGTATATAAAATTAAATTAATTAATATAAAAAAAAAATATATATATATATATTTAATTAAAAAAGAAAAAAGGCTGTGAATGATGATAGCATAGCCACGCATATGTACTGTCATGTGTTATCTGTGCTACTGACAGGCCAAAAAAAAAAAAAAAACATTAGCTAGTTTCACATTTATAAATATTTGTATAATAAATGTTTAGCATATTTAACAACCTGTTTTGTATCTTTATTTAATGCATAAGCGATTTGTTAAAACAAGTTTATGAGAGTGATTAAAACTGTGTTTATGACTTTGACATCCATGTAATCTTGATCAACAGCAACTAATTATCAACGAATTGGAGTGGCATCGGCCTGATGTTTTATGCAGATCCCACACTCTAGCGTTAACCTAACATAAATTTGCTGTAGGCTATCATTCATATTCAAGTGTTTGTGTGGAAAAGAATGTGCATGCATGACAGGGAGGTGCCCATTTTGCATTTTTTCCTGATAATGAAATAACTTAAAATAATAAAACACCTCACATATATGAGAAATATAGCACAGGAAAGTCTACTTTTAAATTAACCAATTCAAAACTAAATCAAACAGCCTACTCCCTGATTATGTAATCTGTGAATGCATTACTCTCTAAAGGAGCATCCAGTGGAGATATTGTGAATTTCATCTTTGCAGCCGACAAGGACTCAGAAAACATTAGTTTATTTATACATAATTAAAATGTCAAATTTTTTCATAATCATTAGGCTACTTTTCTACTTTTTTTTTTTTTTAAAGCTTGGGCTCCTAAACTTTAGATCACTCACACCTAAAGCAGTAATTGTAAATGAAATGATCACAGATAATAGTTTTGATGTACTCTGTTTGACTGAAACCTGGCTTAAACCAAATGATTATATTGGTCTAAATGAGTCTACTCCACCAAGCTACTGTTATAAGCATGCGCCCCGTCAGACTGGTCGTGGCGGCGGTGTCGCAACAATATATAGTGATATTCTCAATGTTACTCAGAAAACAGGATACAGGTTTAACTCATTCGAAATACTTATGCTTAATGTTACACTGTCAGATATGCAAAAGAAATCTGTCTTATCTCTTGCTCTGGCTACTGTGTATAGACCGCCAGGGCCATATACAGATTTCCTAAAAGAATTTGCAGATTTCCTCTCAGACCTATTGGTTAATGCTGATAAAGCGCTAATTGTCGGAGATTTTAACATTCATGTTGATAATCCAAATGATGCATTAGGACTTGCGTTTACTGACCTAATAAACTCTTTTGGAGTCAAGCAAAATGTCACCGGGCCCACTCATCGTTATAATCACACGCTAGATTTAATTATATCGCATGGAATCTTACTGATATAGATATTGTACCTCAAAGTGATGATGTTACTGACCATTTCCTTGTATCGTGCATGCTGCTTATAACTGATATTAACTGTAGGGCCCCACGTTATCGTCCGGGCAGAACTATTGTTCCAGCCACTAAAGACAGATTCACAAATAACCTGCCTGATTTATCTCAGCTGCTCTGTGTACCCATAAATACAAATGAACTTGACAAAATGACTAGCAACATGGGCACTATCCTCTCTAATACGTTAGAAACTGTTGCTCCCATCAAATTAAAAAAGGTTAGAGGAAAACGTGCTGCGCCATGGTACAACAGTTATACCCATTCTCTCAAGAAAGAAACTCGTAATCTTGAGCGCAAATGGAGAAAAACTAACTTGGAAGTTTTTAGAATTGCGTGGAAAAACAGTATGTCCAGCTATAGACATGCTCTAAAAGATGCCAGGACCGAGCATATCCGCAAACTCATAGATAATAACCAAAATAATCCAAGGTCTTTATTTAGCACAGTGGCTAGATTAACAAATAACCAGACATCTACCGATCTAAATATTCCCTCACGGTTTAATAGTAATGACTTTATGAATTTCTTCACTGATAAAATAGATAACATCAGAAATACAATAACTAATGTAGATTCTACGGTGTCTAGTAATTCAGCTTCATTCATCACACTCAAAGAAAAACTGCAGTGCTTTTCAACTATAGGACAGGAAGAGCTAAATAAACTTATCACCGCATCTAAACCAACAACATGTCTATTAGATCCTGTACCCACTAAATTACTGAAAGAGTTACCTGTAGCAGAAGAACCGCTTCTCAATATAATTAACTCATCGTTAGTGTTGTCACGGTACCAAAATTTCAGTATTCGGTACCAATACCAGTGAAAATCCACGGTTCTCGGTACCAATTTCGGTACCAAAGCAAAACACAAAAACATGCTAATTAAAAAACACATTTTGTTAATAAAGTTAAACAAAAATAAACTGCACAAAAACCAATGACATTCTTTATGCTTATTTAAAATTATTTCAAGTTTTTCCAGAAGTAATAAAAGTATGAAAAAAGTAAACGAGTTCCACCCAAAAGTTTTTGTCATATTTCTGCTTCTGCTGAAAAACATCTGTAAACTGTCTGTTTTAGGGTTTGCTGGTGCTTCATGATCTTCCTGCAGCTGTAAAAGGAAAATATAATATTAGTAAAGCAGTGGACTGAGTCTGACCAAATACAACATTATATCATTGACTCCAGCTAAAATATAACATTTCAGTAAATAACAAACCTCAGCTTTTATAATAAATTTAGATAAGATTAAATATATTTTAAGACAAGTGCATATCAAAGAGAAGGAAACTGTAGTATTAAAAACACTTTACAATAAGATTCCATTTGTTAGATAACATGACCTATCAAATAAACAATAGATATATATTGCAATTATTCTTCTTAGGGTTCATTTCAAAATTTACAAATACATAAAATCAATCAATCAAAGTTCAATCTGTTAAAATTATTTAATGAACAATGATCATGTGTTTGTATTAAATAACATTCACAAACATCAATTAATGTTGTAAAAATATATATTGTTCACTCACTGTAAGTTGATGTTAGATAATAACATGAAGTCATTGTAAAGTCTATACAGGAGATAACATTTGACTGTACTTTCATTTAATACAAACTGTGTACATATTTAACTTTAAAGGGCTTTTAAACCTGCTAGTTATCCAGCCAAGAATAACAACAACTAGCAACTAACTAGCAAAAAAAACAGACCAGAACTGTTTTTTTCTGACGGACTGATATGACATAAAAACTATTAACTGTTTGTACATTCTCCAACACACATATTTTAGATTCACAATTAATTTAAAAGCCTCTGGTGTGTAACAATAGTAAATACCATCATGTCCTCCTGTTGTTTTTACCCTAATAAAAGTTATAGGCGCATTAAGTAGTTAATAAAGAAACTTCATTCTAATGATCATTATATTAGCGTTAGCTGCGCTTATGCTAAGGATTAACTCCGCTATAACGGCAGTTTATTTTAATCCGACATTCAAATTCAAATATGGAATAATATTCATAACAGAATATCTAAATATTAAATTGAAACTTACCTGCTTGAACTCTTTCATTTGATCCGGGTGTCAGTCTTTAAAGTGTTGTTAGTTTGTGTTTCCTCCTTTTGATGTCGCACGTCTCAGTGCTTTTATGAAGAGAGCGCATCTGCAGCTTTCAGATCGCGCAGCAAGAACCGGGTTGACTGGGTACTCGGTACCACCGGGACTTAAAGAATCCTGGTACCATGACGTTTTAATTTTTTTAGTACCGACTTGGTACCGAAGTACCGGGTCTTTTGACAACACTAGGGAGGACTGTGAGACACCTCTAAATATCTCAGTTCATTTATGATAATATTGTTCATAGGCAGATATGCTTTACAGTATTTTCTTTCATGTATCTGTATATTTTGTCACACACTTATTTCTTTTTTACTTTTCTACTTACCGTTATTTTTCTCTCTTCTCACAGAGCCACAAAAACTCTCGAGACGGCAGAGAAACACACCGAAAAACAAGGTCTTATCAGTTGTATTCAAAACTTATTTTTTTCACAGTTTTCACTGTCTAAATCAGTTAGTGTAAGAATATCAGTGGCAATGACCCAAACACTTTTTTTTTACCCATGTTGTTGGAAGGGAGCATTATTAATGTTGTTGGACCCATGTTGTTGGAAGGGAGCATTATTATTACCACAATGTTTCGCTCTGCATTCGCATAGTTTGTATTTTTTGTCTTTATCTTTAGTTGTATAGGGTAAACATTTCTATATAGTAAACTTAGTCAACATCTGTCAATAGATTAGTCTGTGTATAGGTTTATAGTGGTTTACTTCATTGTTGTATGTCTGTATTTATGTAGCACCGTGGTCCTGTGAGGCACGACATTTCGTTCCACTGCATGTCCCCACATGTAGCGGAATGACAATAAAGCTCAACTTGACTTGACTTAATATTATAACAGAGGTAAAATGTGAGGAGTGATGTACAGTGTCACCAGATCTAACCAGATTTGTTTCTTATGCTCAAATGGCATTAAAAAAAGGTTATTTTTCAGGGTAGACCAGTCATTGCACATACACTGTCTTAAGAGCGCATCTCAGGATGCTGACTGTTTCTATAGCAACTGAAGCTTATAAGTTCAGCTGCAGTGATGCGATGATTTTAACAATTAGCAGCTGGCTCTTTTATTTAGAAGCAGGAATATTCCACCATTTTGGGCCTCACACGTTCTCCCATTCAAGTATTCTATGTGCATCATCTTTGTATATTTAAATGTATACTCCACCCCAAAATGAACATTTTGCCATTAATCACTTACCCCCATGTCGTTCCAAACCTGTAAAAGCTTTGTTTGTCCTCTGAACGCAATTTAAGATATTTTGGATGAAAACCGGGAGGCTTGTGACTGTCCCATTGACTGCATAGTAAATTACACTGTCAAGGTCCATAAAAGTATGAAAAGCATCGTCAGAATAGTCCATCTGCCATCAGTGGTTCAATCTGAATCTTTAAAGCAGGGGTCACCAAGTTCGGTCCTGGAGGGCCGGTGTCCCTGCAGAGTTTAGAGATATTCAGAGATATTAACTGCATTAAAGACAGAGTTCAGTCTCCACTAGTTTCTGATGAAATTTTATCCTAAAATGAAGGACCTGGAGAAAACAAAGTTATGTAAGGAATGTAATCTAGCATTTATATTTGATGGACTTGATGAGAGTCGCCTGCCTTTGAATTTTAAAAGAGAAACACTGAACAATGTTGAGGAAAGATCATCTGTAGATGTGCTGTTCACAAATCTGGTCAAAGGGAATCTGCTTCCATCAGCTCTGGTCTGGGTGACATCACGACCAGCAGCAGCCAATCAGATCCCTCCTGAACATGTGGGTTTGTTCACTGAGGTGCGAGGATTCACTGATCAACAGAAGGAGGAGTACTTCAGAAATACAATCACAGATAAGGCTCTGGCTGACTGCTGGATCACAACAACAGTACTTCAGGATATTCTCATCAACAACAGTGAAGAGAGCATCAGAACAACACTCACTGAAATGTACATCCACTTCCTGCTGATACAGATGAACACGAAGAACCAGAAGTATGATGAAAAGACAGAAAGAGAATGTACAGAGCACTTACAATTAAATAGAGAAATGATTTAAGTTGGCCAAGCAACCGTTTGAACAGCTGAAGCAGGAAAACATTGTGTTCTATGAGGAAGATCTGAAAGCATGTGGTATTGATGTGAGTAAAGACACTGAGTTCACAGGAATGATCGCTGAGATCTTTAAGAGGGAAAATGTACTTCATTACAAGAAGGTTTTCAGCTTGGTGCATCTGAGTGTTCAAGAGTTTCTCGCTGCAGTGCATGTGTTCATCTGTTACCTGAACAAGGACATGCAGGAGCTTCAGTTTTTCTTTACAGATTCACAAAAAACAGCCAGACAAATGCTTCGGTTCCTCTTTAGAAATGTCAGATTTCATGACTTAATACAGTGGGCCACTGATAAAGCCATGAAGAGTCAGAGAGGACATCTGGACCTGTTCCTGTGGTTTCTGATGGGAATTTCACTGGAATCCAGTCAAAACCTGCTCCAAGGCCTGATCACACACACTGAAAACACCACAGAGAGCATCACAAAAATAAGTGCACACTTAAAACAAAGACAAAAAGAGAACATCTCAGATGAAGCTGCAGTCAACCTGTTTTACTGCTTACTTGAGCTCAAGGATCATTCATTATATGAGGAAATTCAGAGATACCTCAGTTCAGATGAACATCCAGGAAGAAAACTCATCTTCAATGTGTTCAGTGCTGACCTACATACTGCTGATGTCAGAGAAGGTGCTGGATGAGTTCAACCCAAAGAGGTTCACGTCATCACAAGCAGGCTTTACAAGACTTGTTCCAGCTGTGAGATGCTGCAAAAAAGCCCTGTGAGTAATTTCACTGACTGCTGTTTGATCAAATATTTTATTCTACATCACTAAACAATTAAATATCAAAATCATTTCATTTCTTTTACAACCCGAATTCCGAAAATTTTGGGACGTTTTTTAAATTTGAATAAAATGAAAACTAAATAACTTTCAAATCACATGAGCCCATATTTTAATCACAATAGAACATAGATAACATAACAAATGTTTAAACTGAGAAATTTTAAAATTTTATGCACAAAATGAGCTCATTTCAAATTTGAAACACAGACTCTTCTACTACGAAGCCATGCTGTTGTAATGGCTGCAGGGTGTGGTTTTGCATTGTCCTGCTGAAATACACAAGGCCTTCCCTGAAATAGACGTCATCTGGAGGGAAGCATATGTTGCTCTAAAACCTTTATATACCTTTCAGCATTCATAGTGCCTTCCAAAACATGCAAGCTGCCCATACCGTATGCACTTATGCACCCCCATACCATCAGAGATGCTGGCTTTTGATGGTGTAAAATTATTAAAGAAAATAGTTCCAAAGTATGTATTTGTAAGAGAGGTTCACTGTCATTCTACAAGGGCGAGTAGTAATGATATATATCTTTGTAGGTTTAAGAGTGAAGTGGGAAAAAATATTTTTATATACTAGCTCTGTTGCTTGGAATAAATTACCTGGGTGTATCCAAGAGATACAAGTTTATAGTATTTTTAGAAGGGAAGTTAAAAAATGGTTGTTTTATCATTGATGTTTTGAAGTTTGTGTGGCGAGTTTCTGAACTTGATGTGGATGGCACTCCATTTATGATTTGTTTGTCCATTTTTTTTTAAATACAGAGGACCACAATGGAAATAAGCCGAAGGCTTTTTTCTGTATTTTATCCTCGACAGTTTTGAAATGTGTATGAACTAGTCTTTTTGGACTTTTTTGTATGTTTAAAAGTTTGTCAAATAAAACAAACAAACAAACAAAACTACCACGTTAGGGTGGAAGACCTGGCCTGTGGTGACATAAGGCCCTTTCGCACCGTGGAAACCTATTCAAAGTACCTGAACACATGCGAAACACCGGCTACCCTGCATTTTTAAAAAGCCATGTAAACATATTTAATCTATGAACATGGAAAACAGCGATAATTCAGAAAAACTGTAATTTTACAGAGACTCTGAACAAGAACAAAAACAACTGAAGCATCATTTCTTGCCACAGTACCTCTTGCGGTCTGAGAATGTGTCACACTGTGTTTCGAACCCATGACATAAAACATTCGGGATCCATGGTGTGACACATTGAGCTAGTCAATTCATCAGGCTGCTGAGGAAAATATGAGAATGAGCTCACAAAAAAAAACAAAAAAAAAAAGATTAACATGCAAAGTTAAGTTAATGATAACATAGTTTATGGTTATAGTTATTGAATTAACATTTGTAAAACATGTTTTGTGATAGAATAAGCATATGCGAGGGAGGGTCAATGGACATGAATATTTAGTGATAAACACCTGAGAGACAAAGGGCCTCCCATAATGGGCCATCAATATGAATGTGACTGAGGCAGGTAAGAAAGAGTGTGAGGAGAGTAAAATAATGTGGGTTTTTGATTATTATTTGTATTTTATTTACAATACAGTATAATAAAAATATACACAATGAAGGTCAAGGACACATGATTGAACATACTGATCTGAACACTGAGACTTGAACTGTAACACACCTTTGTGCCAAACATTCATTCATTCATAGTGTGAACACTCACACTACACTGTAGTCAGGAATTATAGTTTTGGAAAAGTCTAACTAGTAAATGTGTTCAAATTTACAGTGCCTTGCGAAAGTATTCATACCCCTTAATTTTCACGTTTTATGTTGCTGCCTTATGTTAAACTGCTTTAAATTCCTTTTTTCCACATCAATCTACACTCCATACACTATAATGGTAAAGCAAAAAAAAAAAAAAAAAAGGTTTTAACATCTTTGCAAATTTATTAAAAATAAAAAACTTAAATGATTCCATTGCATAAGTACTCATACCGTTTTTCAGCAGCAGGGACTGAGGGACTCGTCAGAGTAGTAGAAAAGCTCAATGCACCAAAATATTGAGATAGCCTTAATGAAAACCCAGTCCAGAGCATTCAGAAACTCAGACTGGGCAGAAGGTTCACCTTCTAACAGGACAGTGACCCTAAACACACAGCAAGAGTGGCTCATACACAACGCTGTGAATGTCTTTGAGTGGCCCAGCCACAGCCTGGACTTGAACCCAATCAAATATTTCTGGAGAAACCTGAAAATGTGCGTCTGCCCCCATCCAACCTGACAGAGCTTGAGAGATGAAGAGGTGAGGAGACAAATGGCAGATAATTGCCAAATTTTGATGAGCAAAGTTCGTCGCATCAAACAAAAAAAAGAGTTGAGGCTGTAAAGTTACTTCGGCTAAATATTTATTTAAGGGTATGAATACTTATGCAATGTACTTATTTGAGTTTTTTATTTTTAATAAATTTACAAAGTTGTGACAATTTTGTTTTTGCTTTATCAATATGGTGTATGGAGTGTAGATAGATTTGGGGAAAAAAGTAATTTAAAGCAGTTTAAAATAAGGCAGCAACATAACAAAATGTGAAAAAAATTAAGGGGTATGAATACATTCGCAAGGCACTGTATGTCACAACAACACATTATCTAATGCCAATAAGAAACAATACTTACTCGGTATAAAATATCTCCTCTGATGGCTTAACCCGTGCTCGCGTTCTGTTTGTGAGGTAAACAAAGCTTATACCTCTCAGCATGTCTTCTTTTGATATAAATACAGGCTTTTTCCTCTCAGCGCGTCTTCTTCCAAAAATGAAAAGTATCCGAGATGAACATGTTGCTGCTTTTTTGACGGTGATGTGGGCGTTTACATGCGCGAGCGTCTCACGTGGATGTTTAGAATCTGAAAAAGCGCGTGGGCGTGATCGCATTAGATATAATGAGTTGAGACGGAAAAACTGGACATCGCATTGGTTTCATATGGATTACTTTAACAGAAAATATTTGTTTTGAATGTGACTTACTTCATTTAAAAGTAGACATTTCAAGCTTTCTATTCATATATTTCTCATGTCATTGAGGTGAGTATTCGCTGAGATTCATGCTGTTTTATTTACGTGTCTGTGAAGAGAGGTGACAGAGACCGTGACGGCACAGAATGCACCCTGTTTATTTTCTTTATTTTACAAAAGCAAATTGTTTTGTTGTTATTATGACTATACACAAAAGTAGACCCTTTGAAGTTTCAAATGATACCTTATTCTTATCTGTACGATCAAAACTGAGAGAGTATTTGTGATTTTTTTTAAGAGAAAATGCTTGAATTTTAACAGTGTTTTCAAGGTTTGAAAAGTGCTTGGATTTTGGATAAAGTGCTTAAAAGTGCTTGAAAATGCAGTTGCATTGGTTTCATAATTCATTTTCTTACGGAATACTTCATATTATTTGTTTTAGTTTATTTTTATTTATTTATTTATTTTTACATAAAATAAGCTACAGCTCCGCTCGAGTCCGTGCATGTGGCTGTAGTGTGATTTTTAAGAAATAAAGGAAAAGGATGAGTCAAAAGTGTAAAGAATTATTTTAATTTAAAGCACACAAGACATCTTACTGTTTAAATGTTTTAGATTTTTGAAGGCATACGTTTTTTTTGTTCTGAGCAAAAACAGCAGGCGGGCTTATTGAAAGTGCAAATTAATCCTCTGCCATCAAAGCCGCTGAAAAACTAAATAATTCTTTATACTTCTGACTCATCTCTTTTCGACATTTCCTAAAAAAATATTTTAAAGGCTGAAATGTTAAGTTTGTCACTTTATAAAACTCTATTTGTGAAAACCTGTATTTGAACTGCAAATCATGTTTTTTGCAGTCATTTTATGCAGTCATTCCCCGCTCATATAGTATTTATTTGATTTGTGCAGGTCTTAAAAAGCCTTACATTTTATTTTAAAAATCCTGGTAGTACCCTGTAAATTATTTATTTATTTTTTATTTTATAATTTATATACTTTATGTTGGCTATTTATATTATGCAATGCTATATGCGATCCAGACAGGTGGTTTTTAATAGCACAATAACATCTGATTTAAAGTGAAAAACTCAAGAGTGTGTGTGTGTGTGTGTGTGTGTGTGTGTGTGTGTGTGTGTGTGTGTAATAATTTACCACAGTTTAAAGTGGTGGAAAATCTTGAAAATGCACCTTGAAAGTGCTTGAATTTGAATTTGATAAATGTGTAAGAACCCTGGTTTCACAGCCATAAAGAAAATACGAGACAGACCGCACCAGTGCGGGCTTCGACCCCAGGGGGTTAAACAGTGTGGTAGCTGGTTAGCCTGTAACCTATTAGCATGCTAATCTAACTAACATAAGACAACAAAAACACAGGCACACTCAACTTCTGGGCGGTATTTCTCGGGAACGGAAGCGAATATCAAAAATCTGTTCAGTCATTTCTGTGCAGTTCAATCCAAAGATTATCTGATCCGATTTTGGACAAAATTTGTAGGAGGAGTAGCTAAAAAAATGTTTTTCATTTACTTCAACATGGCGGACAGGCACAAGTAATCTGTATGAAACCAATGCGAGGTACAGTCCTTCCCATCTGAGCTCATTTTCTGTAATGTGATCATGCCCACGAGCAAGCGCTCTATTCTCAATATATTATCACCCACGTGAGATGCACAAACATATAAACGCCCCCATCACCTCTGCAAACAAAGCAAAGAAGATTTCATCAAGTTCATCTTTTTTACATTTTGTTTTTGGAAGAAGATGCACATAGGAATAACCCAGAATTTACCTCAGAAGAAGAGCACGATGCGACGCGCGGCTTGATCCAGTGGAGGAGATCATTTTCGATGAATTAGATTACTTGCGTTAGTTGTTATAGTCTTATTGTGATGTAACTTGTGTACATTTTACTAGTTAGACTTTTTCCCAAACTATAATTCCTGACTATTTATGAAATCAAGTGAAACATTTTGAAATATGTGCCATTTAATTGCATCTGTCTCACAACAAATGTCTCACAACGCCAGGATGATTTTTTTAATGTTCTATAAGGTTGCTTTCACACTTGGTTCGATTGCCTGGTCCAAACCAGAGTTAGATTGCTCCCCCCCTCCCCCTGCCGCCACTGGACAGTGTTCACATAATAAGAATAAGAATAATAAGAATAATATCTCTTATTATTATTATTTTTATTATTTGGGTCCAAACTGCAGTTTGTTTGCGTCATCAAGCCAGCAGCTGTTTACCCCTTTGCTTAGTAACGACAGCACAGGAGAAGGGGGCAAAATGCATAGCGTGTTTTTATATCACTGTATTTCTGATGGAAACCGACTGTTTTCAGAAAATTTTGGATGTCATTTTCATTTCATCTTGCATATAATATCTGATAAAGCAGCGTTTGTGAGTGGAGCTCTGCTTTGTGTACAGCGTTACTGGGGAAACCTCGATCTCTCCCACTCAAACAGCACCTCCCCCTGGCATAGAATTAATTTGCATATACAGGTGCTGGTCATATAATTAGAATATCATCAAAAAGTTGATTTATTTCACTAATTCCATTCAAAATGTGAAACTTGTATAATTTATACATTCATTCCACACAGACTGATATATTTCAAGTGTTTATTTCTTTTAATTTTGATGATTATAACTGACAACTAATGAAAACCCCAAATTCAGTATCTCGGAAAATTAGAATATTATTTAAGACCAATACAAAGAAAGGATTTTTATAAATCTAGGCCAACTGAAAAGTATGAACATGAAACGTATGAGCATGTACAGCACTCAATACTTAGTTGGGGTTCCTTTTGCCTGAATTACTGCAGCAATGCGGCGTGGCATGGAGTCGATCAGTCTGTGGCACTGCTCAGGTGTTATGAGAGCCCAGGTTGCTCTGATAGTGGCCTTCAGCTCTTCTGCATTGTTGGGTCTGGCATATCGCATCTTCCTCTTCACAATACCCCATAGATTTTCTATGGGGTTAAGGTCAGGCGAGTTTGCTGGCCAATTAAGAACAGGGATACCATGGTCCTTAAACCAGGTACTGGTAGCTTTGGCACTGTGTGCAGGTGCCAAGTCCTGTTGGAAAATGAAATCTGCATCTCCATAAAGTTGGTCTGCAGCAGGAAGCATGAAGTGCTCTAAAACTTCCTGGTATACGGTTGTGTTGACCTTGGACCTCAGAAAACACAGTGGACCAACACCAGCAGATGACATGGCACCCCAAACCATCACTGACTGTGGAAACTTTACACTGGACCTCAAGCAACGTGGATTCTGTGCCTCTCCTCTCTTCCTCCAGACTCTGGGACCCTGATTTCCAAAGGAAATGCAAAATTTACTTTCATCAGAGAACATTACTTTGGACCACTCAGCAGCAGTCCAGTCCTTTTTGTCTTTAGCCCAGGCGAGACCCTTCTGACGCTGTCTGTTGTTCAAGAGTGGCTTTACATGGACCCTGAAACCCATGTCTTGCATACGTCTGTGCGTAGTGGTTCTTGAAGCACTGACTCCAGCTGCAGTCCACTCTTTGTGAATCTTCCCCACATTTTTGAATGGGTTTTGTTTCACAATCCTCTCCAGGGTGCGGTTATCCCTATTGCTTGTACGCTTTTTTCTACCACATCTTTTCCTTCCCTTCGCCTCTCTATTAATGTGCTTGGACACAGAGCTCTGTGAATAGCCAGCCTCTTTTGCAATGACCTTTTGTGTCTTGCCCTCCTTGTGCAAGGTGTCAATGGTCGTCTTTTGGAGAACTGTCAAGTCAGCAGTCTTCCCCATGATTGTGTAGCCTACAGAACTAGACTGAGAGACCATTTAAAGGCCTTTGCAGGTGTTTTGAGTTAATTATCTGATTAGAGTGTGGCACCAGGTGTCTTCAATATTGAACCTTTTCACACTATTCTAATTTTCTGAGATACTGAATTTGGGGTTTTCATTAGTTGTCACTTATAATCATCAAAATTAAAAGAAATAAACACTTGAAATATATCAGTCTGTGTGGAATGAATGTATACATTATACAAGTTTCACTTTTTGAATGGAATTAGTGAAATAAATCAACTTTTTGATGATATTCTAATTATATGACCAGCACCTGTATATGCCTCCACAAATAGTGTAAGTCTGTGGGACTTTGGTATAAATAAATTCAACTGTCTATAACTGTATGGTTTGGGTCAACCAGCAAATCAGATATAAGAAGACTGCAGCGGACTGTTAGGACAGCAGAAAGGATCATTGGTGTGCACCTGCCAAGCCTTCAGGATTTGTACTACTCCAGAGTGAAGAAACGGGCAGGTAACATCATCACAGATCCCTCTCACCCTGGACACGACCTGTTTGCGCTCCTCCCGTCAGGCAGACGCTACAGATCTCTGTGCACTAGAACATCTAGGCATAAAAACATTTTTTCCCCCTATGCCATCTCCAGCCTAAACAACTAACACAGGAATTATTACCTGTGTTCTGTAATTCTCTAACCCTAATTCTTGCCTGTAATATATCCCCCATCTCTAATTATTTACTTTCTCTAGTTCTATGTAAATACATACCTGTCAAGTTTTGGATTTGAAAATAAGGGAAATTTTCCGGCGCCCGCCGCGAGCAGTCCCACCACCCCAACCAAGCTCCAGTATCCCTTACATTTTAAGACAGGTGACAAGAAAGCTAAAATCACCACTTGTCAACCACTTATAAACTACAATTGGCTTTATGCACAGCTGCACTACTTCCTGAACTTCAGGCAGCTCCTTTGTTTCCTGTCTGCCATTATTGGACAAACTGATTAATCCAGGTGATCAGTTTGTCCAATAATGGCAGACAGGAAACAAAGGAGCTGCCTGAAGTTCAGGAAGTAGTGCAGCTGTGCATAAAGCCAATGATAGGCCTACCTTTGTTGACATTGACATGCTGTGAACATTCATAGCCTAAATGAAAACACAAAAGGGTATATATGAAGAGCATTTATTTAAAGGCTTATTTGCATATTTTCTGTTCATTTAACATTGCTTGTCTTTACATTTACATTTCATTTTCATTCCACATTCACACACTCATTCATTTCATATTGCTATTTTGTACAGTTTTTCTTTTCATTTCACATAACTTTTCTTTACTCTTTTAGTGACTTATTGTACTCATTTGTTGCAGACTTTGCATTCTTTAAGACTGTTTTGGAAGGAGTGTATTTGTGGGCTGAGCCAGAATGGTTAATTTTACATGAGAGTACAGCGCAAACAGTTCTGTTGTCTAATCCTATTCTCTGTACCACCCTTTCTGAACTTGCATTGCTATGGGGAATGCATAGTAAAGCCTTCATAAGTTTTGGCAGCTCACTGAACCTCATGTCCTTTCCTACCAGGCCCCAAAATCTGTCGATTCTGTCTTCTTGGGGGAGTTGCTTGCTATCTGTCACCTGATAGTCTGTGAATTCCTCCCTCATCTTATCCTCTTCCAGCCTCAACTGAGGGAACAGGGCCCCTAGCCTTTCCACTGTAAAGTAAAAAGTGTTTGACTGAACATTGCAGATCTAAACAAGTATCAAGTATACTGTGCCAATTATTTCTTTGGTTATCAATGGGGAACTGTCCCCAGAGGATGTTGTTATGATGCGATGTAAAGCCCTTGAGACAAATTGTTTGTAAAAATGGGCTGTACAAATAAAATTGCCTTGCCTTTCTTAACATCAATAGGCTTTATGCCCAGCTCCACTACATCCTGAACTTAAGCCAGCTCCTTTATTTCCTGTCAATTTCTGCACTACAATGGTACTGTTACCACACTGCACATAGCTGTACATACTGTACATATCTGTTTATATGGTTCATACTAAATATCCATATTTATTCAGTTTTTCTGTAATATATTCTGTTAATACACTGCATATATCTATATTGTTCTTACTACTACTATAATGATACTGCCACTACATTGCACATATCTGTACATATTGTTCATACATTGTTCATATTACATATTTATTCCGCTCTTATAAGGTTACTGCTAATACACTACACATACTTATATTTAATTTATCCAGGTGTGTCTGACCATTGCTAGGGTGGTTGCTAGGGTAAGTAGTGGAGCTGGGCATAAAGCCTATTGGAAACTGTTTCTATTATCTACCTGTCCCTGGAGTTATGTTAAGGCGAGCTGCAGGGTCCAGCACTTTCAGGTCCCTCAGGAGTGGATGGTCGAGGGGAAAGGAGGAGAACATCTTCTTAAGCACTGCCTCATAGAAGCATCTCACAGTTCTACAACAGCATAAGAGTGAAAAAAATGCATTAGTGGTAATATTTTTAGGCACACTACAGCCCATACTCTCATACTGTCAAATATGATATCATAATATAACTACTGGGTAATATACTCACTGAAAGAATTTCTTCTCGGCTGACACAGGGAGCTCAGCGCTTCTCATGAATGCCTTTGTGTCTGCTCCGATATAGAGATCTTGTCCATCTCCATACTCGGTGGCATTTCTCGTCACGAATGCTGACATCGCCTGGGCATGTTTTTGTGCCTCTAGCCCGCGCTTGTGCTTGGCGGATTTCTCGTGCTGGCATACATCATTCCTTCCCCCGTGTGCGATGCTAAAGTCACAGTTACAAATCCTACAAAACGCGTGACTGTCCCCCACCCTGCTCTTCTTCAGAAAAATAAATAAAAATATAAAAATAATAAATAAAAATTAATAAAAATAAATCCGTTGTCCCATTGATCGCGGTATTTACACGAGAGTTTTGTTTTTTTGGCAGGAGTGCCTTCCTTCTCTGTCCTGGCATCCATCATCTGTCTGTTTTTTCTTCTTTTTTTCCCACGTCGTCACTCATCAACTCATCATCTGACCTCACACACTAACCTGTAGTAGGCTATTGCAGGTGGCAGTTATCGCGAGGCTAGTGACAGAGCTCAGATTTTTTTGGGGGGGACGTTTTTTTTTTTTTTTAAAAACGCAGGTTAAAATACGGGAGATTTACGGGAAAATACTAATACGGGAGGACGGCGGGAAAGAAGGGTAAATTACGGGACTTTCCCGGCCAAAGCGGGATACTTGACAGATATGTGTAAATATGTATGCATAATTTTTCTATACATCTGTATATATAGAGTAAATAAGGCACAAATCTGTACATAGATCTTCTGTTCCAGATTCAGACACATTATTATTATTATTATTATTATTGTTAAGGCTTATTTAAATGTTCTGTTCTCATGTCAGATATGTATGTTTATATGTATGTATGCATGTACGTATGTACCAAGAGCTTCTTAAAAACCACAACAAATTCCCCGTGTGTTTGCACACACTTGGCGAATAAAGCTGATTCTGATTCTGATATGCTCTCGCAGGCCACATAAATTGATGTGGAGGGCCGAAATAGGCCCGCGGGCCTTGAGTTTGACACCCCTGATATACAACCCCAAATCAGAAAAAGTTGGGACAGTATGGAAAACGCAAATAAAAAAAAGAAAGTAGTGATTTCTAAATTTACTTTGACTTGTATTTCATTGCAGACAATATGAACACAAAATATTTCATGTTTTGTTTGGTCAACTTCATGTCATTTGTAAATATACATCCTTTCCTGTCATTCAGACCTGCAACACATTCCAAAAAAAGTTGGGACAGGAGCAATTTAGGGCTAGTAATGAGGTAAATTGGTTAAATAATGATGTGATTTGAAACAGTTGATGTCAACAGGTGATTGTAATTATGATTTGGTACAAAAGCAGCATCCAAGAAAGGTCTAGTCCTTTAGGAGCAAAGATGGGCCAAGGATCGCCAGTTTGCCAACAAATACGTGAGAAAATTATTGAAATGTTTAAAAACAATGTTCCTCAAAGAAAGATAGGAAGAGATTTGGATATTTCACCTTCAACAGTGCATAACATAAAAGATTCAAGGAATCTGGAGGAATTTCAGTGCGTAAAGGACAAGGGCGCAAGCCTAAGCTGAACAACCGTGATCTCCGATCCCTCAGGCGGCACTGCATCAAGAATCGTCATTCATCTATAAGCGATATCACCACATGGGCTCAGGACTACTTTGGCAAACCTTTGTCAAGTACCACAATACGTAGTTACATCCACAAATGCCAGTTAAAACTGTACTGTGCCAGAAGGAAGCCCTATGTTAACAGTGTCCAGAAGCGCCGTCGACTTCTCTGGGCTCGGAGGCATCTGGGATGGACCATCACACAGTGGAAACGTGTACTGTGGTCAGATGAATCAGTATTTCAGGTATTTTTTGGGAGGAATGGACGCCGTGTGCTCCGGACCAAAGAAGAAAAGGATCATCCAGACTGTTACCAGCAACAAGTCCAAAAGCCAGGGTCTGTCATGGTATGGGGTTGTGTCAGTGCCCTTGGCAAAGGTAACTTGCACTTCTGTGATGGCACCATTAATGCTGAAAAGTACATAGAGATTTTGGAGCACAATATGCTGCCTTCAAGAAGACATCTTTTCCAGGGACGTCCATGCATATTTCAACAAGACAATGCAAAACCACATTCTGCACACATTACAAAGTCCTGGCTGCGGAGGAAGAGGGTACGGGTACTTGATTGGCCTGCCTGCAGTCCCGACCTGTCTCCAATAGAGAATGTATGGTGCATTTTGAAGCGCAAAATGCGACAACGAAGACCCCGTACTGTTGCCCACCTTAAGACTTGTTTGCAGGAAGAATGGGACAAAATTACACCTGAAACACTTCATCACTTGGTGTCTTCAGTCCCTAAATGTCTTTTAAGTGTTGTGAAAAGGAATGGCAACATTACAAAGTGGTAAATGCTTTACTGTCCCAACTTTTTTTGGAATGTGTTGCAGGTCTGAATGACAGGAAAGGATGTATATTTACAAATGACATGAAGTTGACCAGACAAAACATGAAATATTTTGTGTTCATATTGTCTGCAATGAAATACAAGTCAAAGTAAATTTAGAAATCACTACTTTCTTTTTTTATTTGCGTTTTCCATACTGTCCCAACTTTTTCTGATTTGGGGCTGTAGATACTCCCTCCTGCAACTTTGCAGTTGAGTTTTTGATCTCCAACAACATGTTGATGTCCCCACATATTCTAGGGGACACACATTGGATTTGGTTATCTCAAACTTTGCCCCCATTAGTAACCTTCTGGTGTATGACCTGGGTGTGTCTGACCATTGGGTCATTTTTTAATAATTAATGTTAGACCCTATTTACTAATCATAAACAATCATATATGTCATAAAAAATACTAATAATAATTACAATCAAATTGAGCATGTTTTCTAATGGTTTAATGGTTATATTCCTCACTGATTATTTGTCCCCGTTATTTTTTATTTTATTTTTTTTTTGGGGGGGGGGGGTAATGAATGGGTGTCCCTTATTTTGCCTCACTGAAGGTGGCGACCCGCTCCATGTCAAATAAATATTTTTAATTACAAAACTCATATGACATACTTCAAAAGTATTATTCATTTCTGTAGAGTTGGGCATTTTAATAAGGATCAAGTGAGTTCAGCATTGAGAATGAAAACCAACCTGTTTGTTCCTCGGTATCTTCAAGCTTGACTCTGAATGCTTCTTCAATCTTGATGTCTAAACTCTCCTCTTTAATAAACGCCATCTTTGTTTGTTCCTCAGTATCTTCATGTTTGATTCTGAATGTTTCTTCAATCCTCATGTCTAAACTCTCCTCTTTAATAAACACCATCTTTGTTTGTTCCTCAATATCTTCATGTTTGACTCTGAATGCTTCTTCAATCCTCATGTCTAAACTCTCCTCTTTAATAAACGCCATCTTTGGTGGTTCCCCAGTATCTTCATGTTTGATTCTGAATGTTTCTTCAATCCTCATGTCTAAACTCTCCTCTTTAATAAACGCCATCTTTGTTTGTTCTTCAGTATCTTCATGTTTGACTCTGAATGTTTCTTCAATCATCATGTCTTCACGCTCCAGTATAATAAATGCCATCTTTATAACAGTGTGTCATATAGATCTGTAAGAGATGAATCACAGATTCCTTAAGTTATTAACAACACAAATCTTATTTAAGCAAGTGTGAAGTGCTCTCAATTCCCTATTAACTACAGAGCATTTGTGATATTTCCAGTTAATAATTAAGTAACTTTATACATAGCCACAGGAACGTATTTTGAGCAGGTGTGGGGGGGGGGTAACGAGAGTAATTTGAGAAGACTGACATATGTTGGCGGATCCAAAAGAGCTACTTTTGGTAAAACTATAATTTCTTAATTTAATATAAGTGAGTGTCTTTAGACCTTATTTATTTGGGTTACAACACAAAGCCTATATTTTGATTTCGTCATCACCTATCGCCCTGGTAACCGCATCTGTAAGGCTGATGTCCTATCCCACCTCCATTCCATTGACGCTCCCTCCGACCCCGAGCCAATCCTCCCTCCAGCCATCATTGTGAGTCCTATTCTCTGGAACATCGATGAGGACATCCGTGCCGCCACTCAAACCGAACCTGCTCCGCTGGGAGGCCCAGAAAGGAAGACTTTCGTCCCCACTTCCCAACGGCAATCCCTTCTGGGCTCAGTTCATAATGTACCGGGCTGTGGACATCCAGGCAGCCAACGGACCCTCTCGCTCCTCCAAGCTCTGTACTGGTGGCCCAGTATGTCCCGGTATGTCACCAGGTACGTCCGCAGTTACTCAGTCTGCGCCATGTCCTCGACTCCCCGTCACCTTCCGGTGGGCAAGCTCGTATCCCTCCCCATGCCGCACCGGCCCTGGTCACACATGGGGATAGACTTTGTGACGGACTTACCCGGATCAGCTGGCTTCACCTGTATCCTAGTAGCAGTGGATCACTTCTCAAAAGCCTGTAAATTTATTCCCCTCCGTGGATTACCAACTGCCCTGGAGATCGCCGAAATGCTGTTCACCCTTGTCTTTAGAAACGTCAGTATACACGAGGATATCGTCTCAGATTGGAGCCCGCAGTTTATCTCCCGTGTGTGGAAAGCCTTCTTCCATCTGCTAGGAGTCACGGTGAGCTTGTCCTCCGGATACCATCCCCAGACTAATGGCCAGACTGAGCGGAAAATCCAAGAACTCGGATGTTACCTCCGGGCATACTGCCAAAAGGACCAACACAGCTGGAGCAGTTTCTTCCCGTGGGCCGAGTATGCACAGAACTCCCTCCGACAGAACTCCACTGGGCTCACGCCCTTTCAGTGCATGCTTGGCTACCAGCCACCGCTCTTCCCGTGGACGAGAGAGCCTTCGGAGGTTCCAGCTGTCGACCACTGATTCCAAGCGAGCGAGAAAGAGTGTGGGACCCATATCGGTCGACCTCTAATGCTGGCACTTAAATTAATTGTTTTGCCACTTTTGCACTTGTTATTCATGTATTTTGAATGCAAAGGGCCCTTTATTTTTTCAAAAAATTA
Organism: Aspiorhynchus laticeps; assembly: GCA_023376895.1. Classification (NCBI taxonomy): domain Eukaryota; kingdom Metazoa; phylum Chordata; class Actinopteri; order Cypriniformes; family Cyprinidae; genus Aspiorhynchus; species Aspiorhynchus laticeps. Next base: position 66,287,354 of record CM041794.1, on the reverse strand, counting down.
GTGTTGATTCGTTATGCATGTTATGTATGTAAAACAAGCTTTGTATTAACCAATTGTTCCGGTCCGGACATTTGGCACTGATGAAAATCCAGATTTGGACCTTTGAATGTAGACTTTGAGAACCCCTGCTATGTTTTTTTCTCCATTAATAATAATGAGCCATAAGCATTCGTTTAAAGTAAGGGGAAATTCCAAAAAAGTTTAATTTATTTGTGTTACAATGCAGGCACATCAGCCTTATTCATTCTGTTCATAAAAGTTTTGTGTTTAACGTAAGCAACTTTGTCATTGTAGCACTGCTGATGTTGTTTTTTGTTATTTTAGAGTAATATTGAATCAACCTTAAGAATTAATTTTGTTTCAAGAATAGGAAAGACCTAACGTTAAAGATCAAAAAGCGCTACAGATGTGAGAAAGCGAGATTTGTTGCTGCTGAGGAAAATGGACGCTCTCGCTCTTTCTCTACTGTGTCTTTGCTATGTCTGTAGAAATGGTTGTTAATTCTTAATGTGGGTACGGCACAGACATGTTACGGGTAATAAAAATCAAAAAACCATGTCAACAAATGATTTTTAAGTCTGTTTAATAAGTTGAATACAGGTGCGTCTCATTAAATTAGAATGTCGTGAATTTTTTTTTCTTGTAACTTATTTAAAAAAGTGAAACTTTCATATAATTTTAGATTCATTACATGTAAAGTAAGACATTTCAAACGTTTTTTTTGTTTTAATTTTTATGATTAGAGCTTACAGCTCTTGAAAGTCAAAAATCAGTATCTCAAATTATTAGAATATTTACATTTGAGTTTCAATAAATGACCATCCATACAGTATTAATTATGGGTATCTCTTGTTCTTTGAAACCACAATAATGGAGAAGACTGCTGACTTGGCAATGGTCCAGAAGACTACTACTTTAGTCTGTGTGCATTGAATTTATTTAATACACGAGTTTCACATCGAGTTGAATTACTGAAATAAATGAACTTTTCCACGACATTCTAATTTATTGAGATGCACCTGTAAATTGGAACGACTTTCACAGTCAATTTGATTCAACATAACTCATGTTTAATCATTGCTTGTCATTGTAGGCTTAGGCTACTTTTCTCAATGAATTTTAATGAATAAACAAATTAATAAAATTAAATGTATTTTTTGTTACAAATTGTTCATTCATTTATTTTTATCACCGCACCCCCATGTTTTCGTGGGCTACTCGATTGCAACACGTTTAGCTATTATACTTAACATTTTTGGCTTCTGATCGCAACTGTAGCCAAACTTTGGAGCGCTTACTAGCAAGCAAGGTCCTGGCAGATCACTGTAGGTCCGGTCCTCACAGATAAAGAAAAAAAAGCGCATAGGAATCGATAGGCGGAATCGAAATTTTAATTTGACAACAAGTATCTGATTCATGACCTTAAGTATCTGATTCTGAAATCGGAATCGATTTTCGATTCCCAACCCTACCCACCAGAGGGAAAAAACACCCGTATTTGCGTTAATATTGCGTTACGTCCGCATGAAATCAAAATTGACTTTATTTACTTTACTAGCGCACATTGCTAGTCTTGATGTGAACAATTAATCCGTGCAAGTTAATCCACTAAGAAAAATAGTTTGTCTTGGTAATCTTTAATCAAAATTCCTTTTCTGATGACGTCAGTTTGACGGCTTGGGCAGAATATCCTTAAACACACCCCTCCGACCGTTAGGTTGCTATGTGAGAGAGAGAGGAGGAGCGCTAAAATAAAACCCTGCCCTCTACTCAATATTCCGTTTATGCTGGAAATACGTCACTACACTGAAATAAAGTCCGTCGGTTCATGCGGTTCATGCAGACTTTAATAGCTGCTTGCACTTGCTTAGAATAAACAGACACATTTTTGAATCTCTTGCATTCAGTCATTTTAGACACTTCCAAAACTGTTGCAACAGAGATGGAAATACAATTTTTAAATACATGAATTATGTTCCATCATTGTTGCCACAGATTTGGAAGTGCATTTTTTTGTTCTAAAGAAGGGGGTGTCCCAATACTTTTGTCTATATAGTGTATGTACAAGTCATTGATGTTTAGTGATGAGTTTTTGTACCGCCCTTGCTTCAAAAGCTATAACGATACATCCTTTTTTCTTTAAAATGGTTACATTAATCATGTTTGTTATATATTTTTTAATCAAAGTGGAAATCACTTTAATAAATAATGTAAACTTAACTGACTGCTTCACTTCCACTTTAAGGCCCCGATATACTTCAAACGAAATCGAAGAACGAACTGATATGACGTCATTTTGAACAAAATTGGGCCGTAATAAAGTTCATTTTGAGTTCATTTCAGCAGTTCGAAACAGCTCACCAAAGCAAACATTCTGGGGAGTTCGTTTTGGCTCCTAAACACCTTTGAGCTACCATTGGTCCATGGCGATTACGCAATCGGTGGGTGTGTTCTGGAACTCCACCCTCTTTGACGTGCGATTTTTTGTTTCCCCCCCCGGATTCGTTTCTCATTCAACAAAGGTCAGGCAGGAGAACAACCTCTCCAAGTCACTAGCAACATAAATACACTGTCTCGAATAGCTGAGCTGCCATAAATATATCCGCACCTGTATTATCGCTCACGGGGAGACTTTAAAGTGGTCATATGATGCTTTTTTAAGGATCATTATATTGTGTATTTGGTGTAACAGAATATGTTGACATGCTTTAATGTTCAAAAAACATTATTTTTCAAATACTGTACATCGGTGCTTCCCAAATCTGTCCTGGAGGACCCCTAGCCCTGCACATTTTGTATGTCTCCCTTATCTAACACACCTGATTCAACTCATCAGCTCGTTAGTAGAGACTGCAAGACATGAATCAGGTGTGTTAGATAAGGGAGACATACAAAATGTGCAGGGCTAGGGGTCCTCCAGGACAGGTTTGGGAAGCACTGATGTACATTATTGTAGGTCCTCTATGCCCCGCATCTCTCAAATGCTTCGTTTTCTACAAAGTCCCTCCTTCTGACAAGCACAGTCTGCTCTGATTGGCCAACTGACCCATTGCATTGTGATTGGCCGAACACCACAAGCACTCGTCGGAAATGTAACGCCTCTTTCCATAATCGCGAGCTTCAGCTTTCAAAATTAAAGACAGTTAATAATGTCCTTAGTTTTACCATCAGTTCAAGCCCGAGAGGGGAACAAAGTCGCGTGACAGTCACAGTGATGATGCTCGTATGTGTTTGCAAACAAGTCGCGGTTGTGATGTGACCGTGTCTCCCTCTCTCACACACGCGAACATACACACACACACACACACACAACGCTGTGATGTGACTCTCTTTCTCTCTCTCTCACTCACACAAACGACGCTGTGATGTGACTCTCTCTCTCTCACTCACACAAACGACGCTGTGATGTGACTCTCTCACACACACGACGCGGAAAACTCCGCATTTGAACAGTCAATAGCAAATACTTAAACTAATAACAAAACACAGTTGCTGATTCAGAAGCGCCAGATTGTCATAGCAAAGTCAGAATTACACCTCCTCGCTTAGGTTCACGAAACGGTCGTCCATAAAATGCGTTGCTGTTCACAGCTTCTCCCTGACAAGGCTGCTTCAACACAACTGCGGTTACTGAAACCATGCTTTACGCAAATATTTCCACATCGTGACGTAGACACGTGGGGGGGGGGTGTTTGAATGAGCCGTTCTAGGGGGGCGTGGCAGAATCTTAAGTTTTATAAATAATATCTCTTTGGTTTTGAGACTTTAGTCTTTGCAACTTCAGGGATCTTATCTATGCACAAACAGCTTGTGACACCCCAAAGAGAAAGCAACACTTGAAATCACATCATATGACCCCTTTAATACATGCACCTGTTATACATGTTATGTTATGTCATGTACATGTTATGTTTAATTTAAATGTAACATTTTTCTTTTAATGTAAGACTATGTTTTATTTATTTTAAATTTAACAGTAATTCACTTACCAATTGCTGAAGGGTCTGCACAACTTTTTTTGTACAAGTTCAAGTTGCATTGTTCAAAATACCTGTAGTAGCACAGCAGTGCATACCTCTTTACATTTAATTAAGGTGGACTAGACTAGACTGTAATACAAATAGTTGAGTTTGCAAGGTGCAAACAACATTTATGACAGGTTTTCATGAAAGTGTTGGTCAGTTTGTCTGCTTGACAATCTCATTTTGCACTGCAGCAACAATCAAGTTTCCATCCAGTTTTTGCGCTGTTTTGTTATCGACGAAGAGAATATTCGTTAACATTTTTTTTAGTGAAATTTGCTGTCTACAGCCTGTTTCCATCCAACTAGCCTTTTACTGATAAAATGCATGATGACGTCTTCCCTAAAAAAAAACGAATTGTCGCATAAGTTTTGATGTATCGCAAAAAAAAAAATTGCCCATGAGCTGTTTCCATACATAATTTCTCCTATTGCTTAAATTATAGGATATAGGCTAGTAGCCTGTTCTTCATCCATTTGAAACAAAACAGCCTATTATTAAATTGTATAGGCCTACATAAAATAATTTTTATTAACAAGTGTCATGTTTTTTTTTTGTAGCCTACTTTGTTATAGACTATTATATAGATAGGCTACTTGATAATCAAGCAATAATCATAAACAGGTCCAGTTGTATTATTATTATTACTATTATTCTGATTAACATTGATAGGAAATAGGAATGTTCATTTCGGTTATTTTATTTCTCCTAACCGACGGTTGTTAAGCAGTGATGGGAATAACGGCGTTATAAATAAACAACGTTACTAACGGCATTATTGTTTTCAGTAACGAGTAATCAAACTAATTACTGTTTCCCCCGTTACAACGCCGTTACCGTTACTGACAATAAAATGCGGCATTACTATAATTTATTATAATATTATTATCATTTTATTTTTCAGTTCATCTGAATGGATGCGCAGTGTACCGTAAACTCTAGTGTGAATGCGCACGACTCGCCGTAGCTTTCTCACACACACACACACACACACACACACACACACACAACACGCGCAGAGAAAGATACAGAGCGAGAGAGTCTTTCATAACATGCAGAATTGACGCGCTACATGTAAACGACATTCTTTGTTGTATTTTCTTGTCAAAATAACAGAGTTCCTTTGGAATTCTTCAGCTTTTAAGAAGTCCGCTAGTGGGCGGATCTAATGCGCAAACGACAATCTCATTGGCCGGCGCTCACCTATTATCATCCCTGTTTTGATTTCAGCGAATCAACTCGAGCGAACCCATACAATGTGATTAATATTCATGAACCCAGCAGATCCATTATCCTTAGTGCGTTTTATATTGTTATTAGTTGTATAATTCGTAGTAGTTTTGTTATCTTATCAATTTTTCCCCTTTTTTTATAGAAACACTAAATGACAAACAATATCTTAAGCACCAGTCCTAAGTTCAGTCAACATGACAAATATGAATTCATACTTGGTTATTCTAATTATTAAAGTTATATCATCATATAATGCTAAATTATCATAATATCATATTATAATACTTGACTGACTGGTGCTAAGTGTCAGTAGATAAATAGTGTTGATTAATGTACAATGTTTTATTATAATAATTTATTCTATATAGTGTCCATTTCATTCATTTAACATATTTAATATTGAGGCACCCAAGTTATTTGACATTTGATTTTTTTTTAAAGTAACGGAATAGTTACTTTCCCTGGTAATTAGTTACTTTAATAATGATGTAACTCAGTTACTAACTCAGTTACTATTTGTAAGAAGTATAACTATAACTAATTACTTTTTTAAAGTAACGTGCCAAACACTGTTGTTAAGCCATATTAACCGTTAACTAAGATTGTTAAATTACAATTAAACTGATAGGTGTCTGTGACCTATTAAAAACACCTAAATTTGTTTTCCAGGGATTCATTTTATACATTTAAAAAGCAGCATAAACAACATGAACGTGAGGATTCACATGTACGTCACGCACCTGCAGCGCTTCTGCGAACGGAGAATATTTTTATATATAAACGAAATAAATAGGCCCATATGCAAAATATATTTTTCTAAATTAATCAATTAACAAAATGAAAGAAAAAAAAAACCTGCAACAATTAGCAGCCTATATGCAGAATTTTGGTTAATTTTTGTGATGCGCTCTTGAGAAAGCGGCATCCTGTTTGTCTCCTTTATTTCACAAAAGCACAGTGTTTTGTTTTTATTGTGAATGTACACAAATAAAATATATATTTTGAATAGTTTTGAATAATGTCTTACTCTTATTTAGTCCATGGTCTGTCTGAATACTCGATTCTGATTGGCTGGCAGGTGTTGATTAAATTTGTTGAACTGCACAGGTAGTTCCAAGTCAGTTTAATCACCGTTCCATATTAATGCGCTGCTTTAATTGATGCACACTAACCAACGCACATCACTCGCTCGCACACACACACACGGAGAAAGAGAGAGGTCGGAGATCGCAGATTGTGCTGCACACACAAATAAACGTGTTGCCAATGCTTCCCCGCGATTTTTATTACTAAAATAAAAGATACTAGATCGCTACATTATATTCCCCAGCAAATAGGTGATAAAATCACTGTTTTTGAAGTAATTGTTTATAGAGAGAGACGCGCAGATGCAGCAAGCAGATACACACAACTATCATCTCTCTCTCTCTCTCTCGACAATTAATTGAAATACATGCTATAATTCATTCAAATAAATGTGGTCTTACTGCACTATTTCATCTCCGTGTCTGATTTGAAGCGGGCAGAATGCTGAGCTAACGAGCCGTAACTGACGAAAATAACTGCCATTTTTAGCCTTCCGGTCAAATATTGCACGGCAAAGAGCAATACAAGTTTTAACTTGTCTATAATTTGGCAAATGACCATGGAATAAGCGGGATAATCAACGGCTAGCCATGCATTAAAGGATTTTAATGCACTTCGAGGAGGCAACCACCCTCCGCTTCGCATCGGGCGGTTCTTAGCCTCCACGTCGTGCATTTAAAATCCTTTAATGCACGGCTAGCCGTTGATTATCCCTTACATAACCATAAATGAAGGAGTAGGCTATTGTAAATTGTTTCCACTTTTATAAGAATAAAAATAAAATAAAAATCAAGTGATTGTGCCGGTGCGTTAAGCATTAGCCTCGACAACGCAGCCTGTTCATTGTCATTATAAAAATACAGTCAGCCAAACATATTGAAAAAACATGCTATTTTATTTCCCCTCACTCCAACAAATACTTTAAATTTAACGGTAGAAAGAACTCAGAAAAAAACAAGAATACAAATATAAGAAGCTAACAAGCCAAAACGAATTAATTAAAATTTTTGTACTTCGCTTTCCAATATCCATGTAAAACAAAATGTGCTTGGCATAATAACACAGGGGTATGTGGTCAAGCTGAAAGGCACAGACTACAGCTAGACTGCTTTACTATTTTTACATTTATATACAGTATGAGGAAGAACAACAGCATGAAAGCTTATTTACCACCATCAACAGGAAGTTCCAATGAACTAATGCCACATCTCTTCAGAACAGCAGCAGTGTTTGACAAGATGAAGAGCATTTAAAAATCAGTCGATACAATGAATACAGTCTTTAAGAGTGAATCATCAAATCATTCATTCAAATGATTCATTCAGTATTGGTTGTACACTAGTTATTGCATTGCTTTGTGGGATTGAATGAGTACACTTGATAATGTCCACTATAATTTCAGGCACCACTACAAACAGTGTGTTTGAAGCTGCTGTGTTTTCTTCTAAACATTTAGCAAATGAGAACAGTTCGGTCTTTCATGATGGTGATGACCTGTAGAGAAATGCTTATGAGCGTCCTTCAAATTCTTCAGTGTTACTATTGATACTATATACAAGTTTTGACATTATATGATATTAAATTTACACACACAAACACCCACAATATAGTGGTAAAGTGAGACAAATGGTTTTCATAATAATTATAGATTAAAATAAATATATTTTTTAAAAATCACTAGTCATTTTTATACATGTTTATAGATTTACTTTATGGATGGTTCTAAACTTAAGTGTTTGATGACACCTTTTAGTTTTTTCACACATTGACTACACCCTTGTTTCCCGCTGGTGTTAAAAGAAGACAAGCACTGACTACTTAAACACATCTATACAGGAACAAGGAACTAAATAGTTTAATGTTAGATGGTTAAAGAGCAAAAATGTCAGATGATATTTATGACTATGTCTTCGGGACAGAGACTGAGGGAATGAAGAGAGAGAGAGTGGAGATGACAGTGGATATCTATGAGAGCGTAGATCATGTGAGAGATCATGACTTCAGGACAGAGACAAAGATACACCAACCACTTCAGCGTACAGGTAATCACATTCATTTCTTTGATTAAAATTACAAAGTCACTGGCTGCGGAGGAAGAGGGTACAGGTACTTGACTGGCCTGCCTGCAGTCCCGACCTGTCTCCAATAGATAATGTGTGGCGCATTTTGAAGTGCAAAATGCGACAACGAAGACCCCGTACTGTTGCCCACCTTAAGACTTGTTTGCAGGAAGAATGGGACAAAATTACACCTGAAACACTTCATCACTTGGTGTCTTCAGTCCCTAAACGTCTTTTAAGTGTTGTGAAAAGGAATGGCAACATTACAAAGTGGTAAATGCTTTACTGTCCCAACTTTTTTTGGAATGTGTTGCAGGTCTGAATGACAGGAAAGGATGTATATTTACAAATGACATGAAGTTGACCAGACAAAACATGAAATATGTTCATATTGTCTGCAATGAAATACAAGTCAAAGTAAATTTAGAAATCACTACTTTCTTTTTTTATTTGCGTTTTCCATACTGTCCCAACTTTTTCTGATTTGGGGTTGTATATATACTACACTAAACCCTAGACTGCTTTACTATTTTTACATTTATATACAGTATGAGGAAGAACAACAGCATGAAAGCTTATTTACCACCATCAACAGGAAGTTCCAATGAACTAATGCTACATCTCTTCAGAACAGCAGCAGTGTTTGACAAGATGAAGAGCATTTAAAAATTAGTCGATACAATGAATACAGTCTTTAAGAGTGAATCATCAAATCATTCATTCAAATGTTTCATTCAGTATTGGTTGTACACTAGTTATTGCATTGCTTTGTGGGATTGAATGAGTGCACTTGATAATGTCCACTATAATTTCAGGCACCACTACAAACAGTGTGTTTGAAGCTGCTGTGTTTTCTTCTAAACATTTAGCAAATGAGAACAGTTCGGTCTTTCATGATGGTGATGACCTGTAGAGAAATGCTTATGAGCGTCCTTCAAATTATTCAGTGTTACTATTGATACTATATACAAGTTTTGACATTATATGATATTAAATTTACACACACAAACACCCACAGGTGAATTAAACATCAGAGATGCTTTGCCACAAGCTGCAACTGTAGGAACTACACTAACTATAGTGATGCGGATCTTCTTCCGAGATGGTATTTCTTGGAGCATCCACGTTGTTGGAACCCTTCCACATCGTCAGCAGGGATCTCAGGGTCTCAGGTGTTTCGCCCCTTAACCTGAACACCTCACCTAAGTGGGGCAGCGAAGACTAACTAGCCTTCACCTGCAGAAGGGTTCCAACTGTGGGCTCTCTTCAGCCACAGCCATCTTGAGCTGGACTCGCCTGCTGCAGCTATGTCCCTGGTGGCTTTCTTCAGCTGTTTAGGCTCCAGGCCCACCCTCTGGAGGAAGTAGCGCACCGATTTTGCTGGGAACCCGCGGCAGCCAACTTCAATAGGGTAGCTGGTTGCATGCCACCCCTTTAAAACAGCTTCGTCGACCAGGTCCTGGTACTTGGCTTTTTTCAGTTGGTGGGACGTGGCTAGCCTCTCTTCCCAGGGCACAGTGAGCTCAGCAACTATGATGGTTTTCGTGCTCTGGGATAGCAAGACCATATCTGGTCGGAGGGAGGTCACTGCCACGTCCTGTGGGAAGACAAGCTTCCTCTTCAGGTCCACTCTCAACTCCCAGTCGGAGGCTCGTTGCAAGGAAGAGGGTGGGTTCTTGGCCACCGTGCCGGTCTTATGAGCCTTGTCTCCTTCCCTCACAAAGGTTATGGCTTCGGGCGGACGGGCCTGCTTGTTATTGGATTTAACTCGCTGCTGTTCCACCCATTTGGTGATTTCCATGAGGACCTTGTCGTGCCTCCATCTGTACCGCCCTTCTGCCAATGCCTTTGGACAACCAGTCAGGATGTGGTTCAGTGTACAGGAGACTGCTCCACATTGGTTGCATGATGAGTCTTCGTCTCCGCCCCAGATCTTTATGTTTCTTGGTGTTGGCAGCAGATCAGTCACCGAGTGCAGAAGAAAGCTCAACCTCCCTTGGTCGGTCTGCCACAGTTCCTTCCACGACAGCGGTCACTCCTGTGCCTGGTCCCACTGTGTCCATCTACCCTGAGAGACAAGTCCGATCGCTTTCACCTGGCGCTCCTCCTCTGCTGCTTCACGGACTCGTTGCACCACGAGGCCTCTTCTGACTCCGGCATCAGCCCTGCTCCACCTCTTCTCACTGTAGTGTCCAAGGCCCAGACGTCCCTGGCATACCACGCCCACAATTTCCTGGTGTTTCCAGTGGGATTCTGCTTCCATCACGGCTTGCTGGGGCTTCCACTTTCTGCCGCATTTGATGGTCTTGCTTGCGTGTCTTACCTTCCCGTCTTCAGACGAGAGGAGTGTACTGACTGCCCTTGCCTTGGCGGCTTTAAACTCCTCAACCACTGATGAAACTGGCAAGGGAAGCTTGGAGGTCTTGCTGTACAGGTTGATTGCGCTGAATGATGGGGGGACTCCCAACCATTTCCGCAAGAACTTACTGCACAGTCTTTCCATTCCTTCCACCTGAGTCACGGGAAAGTCATATAGTAGGAAGGGCCATTGCAGCCGGGGTATGATACCATACTGAAAGCACCAGACTTTGAACCTCCCCGAGCAGTTGGCTGTGCTCGATTGCCTTGAGCCAGGTGTTCAGCTGGGCCTTGGTGTTAGTGAGATTACCGCTGTCCTTTAGGGAGCTGTCGTACTGCTTTCCGAGGCATCGGATCCTTTGATCTTGGATTGTTGGGATCTCAGAGCCTTGGATATTGAAGATGTTTCCTGTTAGCTTCCCCTTCAAGATACTGAGGCTCCTTGACTTTTCCGGTTTGAACTGCAGGTGTGACCATGTTGCCATCTTTTCCAGTGCGCTCTAGATCAACTGTGTCCCCTGGATAGATGGAGTCATCACCGTCACGTCGTCCATGAAAGCTCGACAAGCAGGGTGTCTCGTGCCGTCGTCTGCTTTCGGGCCTCTGCACTGCATTCCTCCTGCCTTTAGCAACAGATTCATAGCCGCTATGAACAGGGCCACGGAAATCGTGCATCCTGCCATAATGCCCTTCTCGAGCCTTTGCCATTTGGTGGTGATGCTTCCCACGGTGAACCTCATCTGCAGCGCATCCATGTGTGCCATTACAAGCTCAACTACCTCTGATGGAACTCGGTAGTGATCCAATGCATTTCGGATCAGCTGGTGTGGGACACTTGGGTAGGCTTTGGCAAGGTCCAGCCAAACAACAGAGAGTGTGTTGTTGTTACTCTTGGCTTCGTTGATGAGCTGGCTAATCACTGCTGTATGCTCCAGGCAGCCAGAATATCCCGGTACTCCTCCTTTTTGGACACTGGGATCGATGAACTCGTTGGCGAGCAGGTATGTTGTTAGCCTTTTGGCGATGATGGACCAGAAAATTTTCCCCTCTACGTCCAGCAGGGAAATCTTCCGGAACTGGTCGAGTCTTGTGGAATTTAGCTCTTTTGGCACAAAGCAGCCCTCAGCGAGAGTCCAGAGCCCGGGTTCCAGCTTCTTCTTCCACAGTGTCCGTAGGAGCTTTGAGAGCCTCTTCAGCAGCAGTGGGCAGCATTTATAGATTTTATAGGTGGTGCCTGATGGTCCTGGGGCTGATCCCGCCCGTGCTTTTGTCACCACTGCCCTCACTTCATCCATGGTGAAGTCTGCCATGTTAAAAGGGGTGTGTGGTGTAAGAATCTGCAATTGGAAGGGACATTCACCCAGAGGAATACATCTGGAGGAGTCTCCGTGTGCAGCCGCCATACTGTTTTCTATTTCCTCCTTTGCACATGACAGAGTCCCACCCTTGGGCTTTCCTAGTAGGTCCGCTGTGAATTGGAAAGGGTTGTTAAAAAAGGCTTTCCTCTTTTGGCGTTTCTCCCTCTGCTTCTCCCGTGTGGTCTCAGCTCTCCGAAGCTGGATTAGCCTTTTCCGCGTCACTGTGCTGATCTCATCCAGGGCCGCTCCTTCCTCATCGCTTGCTTCCCACCACCTTCTCTTGAGTGTCTTTAATTCTTCTCGCAGCTCTTTGATCTGCCGCTGTCTCCTGCTAGGCCCTGCTGGTGGCCTGGGAGTCTTGCCTTCTTTCACGCCAAAGGCGTCATGGCACGCCTGGTACACCACTTCAACCATGATCTTGATCTTCTTGGCTGCATCTCCTTTCAGAGTGTTTTCCAGGATGGTATTTAGATCGTTATCCAGTTGGGCCCATCTGCAGTCTGCTACTGGTGGTAAATTCAGGCGTGGTTTCCTCACGAAGTCTTTTGGACTTTCAGGTTTACCAACTCTTCCTATGCTCTGAGTAGGTTGAGCAGGGAGGTCTGGGGCACTGTGGTTTGCCTCCTGGCCCTGAACCTCCTCCACCGACTGATGAACACCCTTAACGAACTTAGAGAGGTTACTCTGTATAAGCTCAGGTACTCTGCGTTGCTGACTCTGCTCTTTGCACTTGGACTTGCCTTGGTGGATTTTAACCCCATGCTCGTTCTTGAAAAGCCCTCCGCAGATGTTGCATCTTCTTTTGGCTTCAACCTTCTGTCTTTCCACATCCGTTCTCATAGTCCTTTTTCCATTGTCCGGGTCTTTGACCATTGATCCGTCCGATGGCAGATTATCCTCCCCCCCTCCTCGGTCCGCCTGGGGGTATTCTCTTTGTTCAAAACTCATAGCTTTTGTGCAGTGCTTTGGGGTGCTAGCCCTAACACTATTGCATGCCGTCTTTCCGAGCTGTCGTCCGTTCTTTCACGGATGTCCGTGGGTCTTCCCCCACTGCCAATGGGCCTCTCTCCATGGTCTCGACAATAAGGTGAATTAAACATCAGAGATGCTTTGCCACAAGCTGCAACTGTAGGAACTACACTAACTATAGTGATGCAGATCTTCTTCCGAGATGGTATTCCTTGGAGCATCCACGGTGTTGGAACCCTTCCACATCGTCAGCAGGGATCTCAGGGTCTCAGGTGTTTCGCCCCTTAACCTGAACACCTCACCTAAGTGGGGCAGCGAAGACTAACTAGCCTTCACCTGCAGAAGGGTTCCAACTGTGGGCTCTCTTCAGCCACAGCCATCTTGAGCTGGACTCGGCTGCTGCAGCTATGTCCCTGGTGGCTTTCTTCAGCTGTTTAGGCTCCAGGCCCACCCTCTGGAGGAAGTAGCGCACCGATTTTGCTGGGAACCCGCGGCAGCCAACTTCAATAGGGTAGCTGGTTGCATGCCACCCCTTTAAAACAGCTTCGTCGACAAGGTCCTGGTACTTGGCTTTTTTCAGTTGGTGGGACGTGGCTAGCATCTCTTCCCAGGGCACCGTGAGCTCAGCAACTATGATGGTTTTCGTGCTCCGGGATAGCAAGACCATATCTGGTCGGAGGGAGGTCACTGCCACGTCCTGTGGGAAGACAAGCTTCCTCTTCAGGTCCACTCTCAACTCCCAGTCGGAGGCTCGTTGCAAGGAAGAGGGTGGGTTCTTGGCCACCGTGCCGGTCTTATGAGCCTTGTCTCCTTCCCTCACAAAGGTTATGGCTTCGGGCAGACGGGCCTGCTTGTTATTGGCTTTAACTCGCTGCTGTTCCACCCATTTGGTGATTTCCATGAGGACCTCATCGTGCCTCCATCTGTACCGCCCTTCTGCCAATGCCTTTGGACAACCAGTCAGGATGTGGTTCAGTGTACAGGAGACTGCTCCACATTGGTTGCATGATGGGTCTTCCTCTCCGCCCCAGATCTTTATGTTTCTTGGTGTTGGCAGCAGATCAGTCACCGAGCGCAGAAGAAAGCTCAACCTCCCTTGGTCGGTCTGCCACAGTTCCTTCCACGACAGCGGTCGCTCCTGTGCCTGGTCCCACTGTGTCCATCTACCCTGAGAGGCAAGTCCAATCGCTTTCACCTGGCGCTCCTCCTCTGCTGCTTCACGGACTCTTTGCACCACGAGGCCTCTTCTGACTCTGGCATCAGCCCTGCTCCACCTCTTCTCACTGTAGTGTCCAAGGCCCAGACGTCCCTGGCATACCACGCCCACAATTTCCTGGTGTTTCCAGTGGGATTCTGCTTCCATCACGGCTTGCTGGGGCTTCCACTTTCTGCCGCATTTGATGGTCTTGCTTGCGTGTCTTACCTTCCCGTCTTCAGACGAGAGGAGTGTACTGACTGCCCTTGCCTTGGCGGCTTTAAACTCCTCAACCACCGATGAATACACACAATATGTATTTTCATAATAATTATAGATTAAAATAAATATATTTTTTAAAAATCACTAGTCATTTTTATACATGTTTATAGATTTACTTTATGGATGTTTCTAAACTTAAGTGTTTGATGACACCTTTTAGTTTTTTCACACATTGACTACACCCTTGTTTCCCGCTGGTGTTAAAAGAAGACAAGCACTGACTACTTAAACACATCTATACAGGAACAAGGAACTAAATAGTTTAATGTTAGATGGTTAAAGAGCAAAAATGTCAGATGATATTTATGACTATGTCTTCGGGACAGAGACTGAGGGAATGAAGAGAGAGAGAGTGGAGATGACAGTGGATATCTATGAGAGTGTAGATCATGTGAGAGATCATGACTTCAGGACAGAGACAAAGATACACCAACGACTTCAGCATACAGGTAATCACATTCATTTCTTTGATTAAATGTTCCAGTTTGCACATGTTCAGTCATTTAACATCATGTCTGTAGTGTTCAGGAAGTGATTGTGTGAAGATCAGAAGCTCCAGAGCAGCTCCTATTTGTTCTTCCGATGCTATTATAGAACTTTTAAGTTAAAGTTACAGACAATAACTAACTGTTTGCGTATGTCACGAACTTGAGTGTTCCTCATGAATGAACACACACTCAGTAAGGCCATAAATCTGATATCTAGAATGAATTACATATTTATAACTGAACTGAATAGGCCTACTGACAACCTTAAACACATCTGAAGGGCCCCTTACAAAACAAAAATATATGGGAATATACTGGAAAATATAATGTGATGTATTAAATAATACATTTCCATATTACTGGAAACTAGTGCTAATATTTTTAAATATACTGAAATATATACATGGACCATGTACGGGTGATACCTGTACATATAAAAACTATACAGCAATCAAGACAAAACTGCACTACATTTTCACATGTAGTAGCTTTATTAAAACACCAAATCAGTTTATTTGTCTTTGTAGAGTTAATGAATGGGTTTGTATATAGCTGAACATTTCGGAGGCAGTGTGTAAACGTGATTGACATAACGTGAGGTCGTATTTATTTTTTAACGTGTGAAAATTTCGGACAAAATTTTCGGACTCAGTGTGCAATTACCTTCAGACATTTCATCTATGAAAATAGTGTGATGGCATATAAGGAAAATTGTTTACTGAAAACAAATACAAACATTTTGAATGTTGTTAAAATCATGGAAGTCATGGTATAAGGTGCTATATCACGATTTATATTTTCCTCATAACTGCATGAGAACTGTATGAGAAAGAACAACAGAGTGAAAGCTTGTTTACTACCCTCTCTGTCATAATCAGGAAGTGATTCAGTGAGGATCAGAAGCTCCAGAGCAGCTGAAGTGTGTTTTGTTCTGCTGTGTGTTCTTCTGCTGACTGCAGTCATAGTGCTGTGTGTCTACATCCATACAAACAACACAAACTACACACAAGAGACAAACCAGCTACTAACCAACATCACCAACCTTACAGAAGAAAGAGACCAGCTACTAACCAACATCACCAACCTTACAGAAGAAAGAGTCCAGCTACTAACCAACATCACCAACCTTACAGAAGAAAGAGTCCAGCTACTAACCAACATCGCCAACCTTACAGAAGAAAGAGACCAGCTACTAACCAACATCACCAACCTTACAGAAGAAAGAGTCCAGCTACTAACCAACATCACCAACTTTACAGAAGAAAGAGTCCAGCTACTAACCAACATCGCCAACCTTACAGAAGAAAGAGACCAGCTACTAACCAACATCACCAACCTTACAGAAGAAAGAGTCCAGCTACTAACCAACATCACCAACCGTACAGAAGAAAGAGACCAGCTACTAACCAACATCGCCAACCTTACAGAAGAAAAAAATGAGCTAATAATAAACAATACAAATCTGTTGAACAAGAGAGACCAGCTAATAAATCAGCTTCCAATTCTTGGTAAAGACAGTAAGTTTATTCATTCTATATACTTTGGTTGGTCTCAGTAAATTTTAGTGTACACCAGAGCCGGAGTGGGACTCATTTTCAGCCCCGGAGTTTCATGCCTTAGACCGGCCCACTTAGTTTTTTTTTTTTTTTTTTGTATTGGCTTTTTCAGTGCCACCTTTGCACTTTCTATTATACATTTTGTATCTATTATTGTTTTGCTCGCATATCTCCAACAATGACATTTCTTTTTTTTTTTTTTTAGCAAGGTGCCGTTGTCAGGGGAGTCAAAAGATAATTACGTCATCATTGCCAATTAACTTCAGAAATGGAAAATAAGGGAAAATTTAGATTTTATTTCTTATTCTTTAAGAAAATAGTGTTTATTCTTGTAGATAATAAGGGACAGAATAAGGGACGTTCCAAATATTTGTACTGTACCCAGGGCCGTAGCTAGAGGATTGGGGGCCCCCTGAAAAAATATTGATGTGGGCCCCCCCCCCCACACACACATCATATACTGTACAATATACAAACATGGAACCAAATTGCATGCTTTTTTGTGGTTTTCATAATATCTCAGTTATACAACTAATAAAATATTAGAATTATTCACAGAACATGGGCCTATATAGTATAATTCCTGGATTTTGTGGGGCCCCCTGGGCGGTGGGGGCCCCTAGAATTGTCCCCACCTTTCACCCCACTAGCAACGGCCCTGACTGTACCATAATGTAGGCCCAAGTCTGCCTGCAGTTAAAAAGTTCTCAGAAATAATCACAATTGTTTTGCTTGACCTATTTATGCACAATTATTCTAAAAATAATTTTAATGTCATACAAAAAAAAGTAATTGGCCTGAGTAAATTGTACCATTATAGAATTGTGACTTCCCACGTGTAATTTAGGAGGTGAAAATAAATAGTTCAGTCATGAAACTCTAGATGGTGCAAGCTGACGGGTTGTTAACGTAACTGATGATATTCAGAGAGTTAAACGACTTGGCACACGCTGATTGGCTCATGCTGGACAGGCAGCCAATGAGCTTAATGCCTTGCATTTATATGGCTGGCTAGTAGTATTCACTTGAGATTCCTGCAGCGTGATAGAGTATCTCTGAAGCTCAACAGCTAGATAAGTAAAATGGTCTTCACTCTGATTTCAGTGCATTTTTGCGTTCATCAGTTTTATTCAGGTTATTCGCGTGAGGAGTAATTACTAAGCATGTGTGTTCATATAACAGCAGTAGCAGCAGCAGCAGCAAGCAGTTTTCCTTGTCATGTAATTTATGTGAGAATACAACGTCCTTACTAACAATTCTTGGTTCCCAGAACGTTCTGGGAACGTTAGCTTTTGGTTCCCAGAACATTATTTTTATGGTTTGTTTTTGGTTAGCCAGGAAAGTTTTCTTAACGGAAATAGAATGTTAGTTTTTGGTTTGTAGAACGTTATTATAACGTTCCCAGAACGTTAGTTTTTGGTTTGTAGAACGTTCCCATAACGTTAGTTTTTGGTTCCCAGAAACTCTCCAAAGTGAAATAAGCATTAATTGGTTGTGTTTGGGTATTTAATAAAGGGGCAGTAGCATTCTAAGTACTCTTGTGCAGCAGTATGCATAGCTGTTCAGATCGCAATGTTAGCAAATTTTATAGCATGCATAGCAAATTCAGATGCAAGGTTAGAAATAATTGTGATCTAAATAACTGCATACTGCTGCTACAGCTGCACAAGGTACTTAGAATTGCTATTAGCCCCTTTTAAATAATGAAACGCGAATGATGCCTATTGGCTTGAAGAGTTCACATACCATCCATTTGTGTCACTGAAACTTCAGGAATAGTAAGTCGCTTAGTAGTCACCAGAAGAGAAGGACGGCAGCTCGCGTAAGTCTTGTAATATTTTTTCTCGCAGTTCTGTTGTTTAAATTATTTACTTGCTGCTAGGAAGGAATACTTCGTTTCCTACCTATTTCTATTGTGCATTTTCGTTGAGGTTTATATTTTTGATTGCACTTGCCGGCAATTAGAAGAATTTGCACCTCAGCTAAGAACAAGCCTGTGTGATTGCGTGAAGTGTTTAGTTTTGTATACAGCAATTAGCAGTCCTTTAAGGTTAGTGGCTGTGCTGAGCAGAAGCCGGCCTCAGCTGTTTTCACTCTAGTCTCCTAGACTGTATTTATTCGATGTCAGAGCGCTGACGCGGAAGCGTCTGCGGAAGCGTTCAGCCTTCGTGCTCATCCTCCTCGTGTGAAGACCAACGAGTGTAAAGACAGACGACTTTTCCTGTGCGACTTTACCGAGCAAGGACACCGAGCACACACTTAAGTATCATTTCTATCTTCCCTCACACACTCTCCTTCCCTATCCTCTATCATGTGTTTCGAAACCATTCCGGTTCTCTCTCAACCACGCTCTAAAAACACACGCAGATGGCAACGTAATCCTGCTAACCTACGCCCGATCGCTACATCTTCTACTACACCTCTTTCTTTCTCTGTGGGTCTTTGGAATTGCCAGTCAGCGGTCAACAAAGCTGACTTCATTTCTGCTTTTTCCTTACAATCCACTCTCAGCATCTTGGGCTTGACTGAGACCTGGATTCGTCCAGAAGACTCCGTTACCCCGGCTGCTCTCTCTCACAATTTCTCTTTCTCTCACACCCCAAGGCAAGTTGGCCGGGGTGGGGGCACTGGTCTGCTCATTTCAAACAATTGGAAATATTCAACCCACTCTCCCCTGGGCAATCACAACTCATTTGAATCTCATGCGATTACTGTAACGTCTCCCATAAAACTCCAGATAGTAGTAATCTATCGTCCCCCTGGCCATATTCTAGCCACCTTCCTAGAGGAGCTGGACGGCCTGCTGTCCTCTTTCATGGAGGATGGCACTCCACTCTTAGTCTTTGGCGATTTCAACATTCACCTAGACAGGCCTTATGCTACAGACTTCCATTCACTCCTAGCTTCATTTGATCTCAAACGCCTTACCACTACTAGCACGCACAAATCAGGCAACCAACTTGATTTAATTTACACACGCAACTGTACTACAGATAACATTCTGGTACAACCACTACATATCTCTGACCATTTCTTCATTACATTTACCTTACATTTTACTACCCAGGTGCCACCAGCTCCCTTACCGGTTACTTTCAGACGTAACCTACGCTCCCTTTCCCCCACCCTTCTTTCCTCTGTAGTATCCTCCTCTCTTCTCTCACCTACCATTTCACATCTCTAGATGTGAATGCAGCTACTGACACTTTGTGCTCTACCTTAACCTCTTGTCTAGACGACATTTGTCCCCTCTCCTCCAGGCCAGCACGGGCTGCCCCTTCTAACCCCTGGTTATCCGATGTTCTTCGTGAGCATCGGACCAAACTCAGAGCGGCAGAGAGAAAATGGCGCAAATCAAATGAACCGTCGGACCTGACTAGGTATCAGTCTTTGCTTTCGTCTTTCTCTACTGAAGTCCACACTGCCAAATCCTCACACTTCCACAACGAGATCAACAGCGCTCCAGACATGCGTGATCTCTTCAGAACATTTAATTCTCTCCTCTGTCCCCCTCCACCACCGCCCACCACTTCTATAACAGCTGACGACTTTGCCACTTTTTTCACCGACAAAACTAGAACAATCGGTAACCAGTTCACAACTCCACACACACAGGACCTCCAACCAACCACATCCACTGCTCAAACTCCCATCTTCTCCTTCTGTCCCCTCACCGAGGTGGAAGTATCCAAACTTCTCCTCTCCAGCCATCCTACAACATGTCCTCTTGACCCAATCCCCTCTCACCTTCTCCAAGCAATCTCTCCCACACTCTTACCGGCACTCACACACATTATCAACACATCTCTCTGCACTGGCATCTTCCCCACAGCGTTCAAGCAGGCCCGGGTAACCCCACAGCTCAAAAAACCTACATTAAACACTTCTCTTTTAGAAAACTACAGACCTGTCTCTCTCCTTCCATTCGTAGCGAAAACACTCGAACGAGTTGTCTTCAACCAGCTCTCACTGTTTCTTTCACAGTACAACAAACTGGATGCTAAACAGTCAGGTTTCAGGAGTGGCCATTCAACAGAGACTGCGCTACTCTCAGTCACTGAAGCCCTGCGAGTCGCAAAGGCAGATTCCAAATCATCAGTCCTCATTCTGCTCGATCTTTCTGCTGCCTTTGACACTGTCAATCATCAGATCCTCCTGTCCACCCTCTCATCGCTGGGTATCACTGGGATTCCACTTCGCTGGTTTGAATCCTATCTCACCGGTAGGTCCTTCAGGGTGGCCTGGGGTGGGGAGGTATCCAAAGCACATCAACTGGTCACTGGGGTTCCTCAGGGATCGGTTCTTGGACCCCTCCTCTTCTCCACATACACTACATCACTGGGACCCATCATACAGGCACATGGCTTCTCCTACCATTGCTACGCCGATGACACACAGCTCTATCTCTCTTTTCAACCAGATGATCCAACGGTAGCTGCACGGATCTCAGGCTGCCTGGCGGACATCTCGGCATGGATGAAAGAACATCACCTACAGCTCAACCTGGCAAAGACTGAGCTTCTTGTCATCCCTGCCACTCCGACTCTACAGCATGACTTCTCGATTCAATTAGGCACATCAATAATTACCCCATCAACTTCAGTCAGAAATCTTGGTGTAATCTTTGATGACCAGCTGACCTTCAAAGAGCACATTGCAAAGACTGCTCGATCTTGCAGGTTTGCGCTACACAACATTTAGAAAAATCAGGCCCTTCCTGACAGAGCATGCTGCGCAACTTCTTGTCCAGGCCCTTGTCGTTTCTAGGCTGGACTACTGCAATGCTCTTCTGGCTGGTCTTCCATCAAACACAATCAAACCTCTACAAATGATTCAGAATGATGCGGCACGACTGGTCTTCAATGAGCCCAAAAGAACCCATGTTACACCTCTCTTCATCTCACTGCACTGGCTACCAGTGGCAGCTCGCATCAAGTTCAAGACACTGATGCTTGCATACAGAACGACCACAGGCTCAGCACCCTCCTACTTCCACTCACTATTACGAATCTACATCCCCTCCAGAAGTCTGAGATCTGCTAGTGAGCGACGCCTTGTGCTACCATCACAGAGAGGCTCAAAATCACTCTCCAGAACATTCTCATTCACCATTCCTGGATGGTGGAATAATCTTCCCACCCCTATCCGGAATGCTGGATCCCTGTCAATCTTCAAGCAACAACTGAAGACTCATCTCTTTCGGCACTACTTGACTTCATCCTAAACTTGTTCATTAAAAAAATGCATGGCAAGTCATATTTTTATTGTTGCTAATATAGCAGCTGAACGCTTTAGTTGCATGAAATTTTAGTGATAACTCATGGAGGGTTAATTAACTCTTTTAAGTGCAACAGGCATTTATTACTTTGCTTATTAAACAGGGCTTACAGCAGGTTTCGCACAGCAGCAGTAGATTATGCTTTGCAATTCTGATTAAATTTTACAAAAGCAACAGCTCGCACAGTAAATTCCTACTACAACACTGTGAATATTATTGAGAGCAACCGCATGTATTTCAACTCAGTATTGAAATGTTAGTGAATATTATCAATAGCAGCAGTAGCAGAAGTTTTGTTGCGTTGGCCATATCGCACTTCATGCGGACAGCTTTACCTATCGTAACTGTTTTAATGTGTTTAATATAGAGCATACAAGACAGACCTCCTCTGGGTTTTCTGCCAACAACTTGTTTCTTTAATGAACTGCATCCTAATCAAGATGAACTATTACATATCATGACATCCCCCTTTTTTCATTTTTTTTTTTTTTTTTTTTTACATGAACACGTCACACTATACGGTCCATTACCTGAAAGTGAAAAGAAAAAAAAAAAAAAATTCTGCTTGGTATCACATAACATCTTTCTTGATTATAAACACGTTTTTACATTCCTTTGTTTTGTTTTTTCTTTAACCGCTTCTATATTGTCCTTTAAACTATTGCACCTGAACAAGTATCACAAAGCTCATAGCTACTCCTCAACAAGCCTTCTTGGCTTGGTGACAATACGCCCACTGGCTGTTTTGGTTGGGAGACTTGGAAGCTCCGTAGGACTAGCATTTCTTTGTGTTTTGTTTTGAATTGGTGTCAGAAGTGGGATGAACTATTACATATCATGACAGTAACGGGTCTATTGACTTATGTTGTGCCGCTCGCGTCTGGCATAGACTCCGTGTTAGAGTAAAGTAGGCATTCGCCTAGCTGCTTATATGCCTAATTAATGGAGCTCTTAGCAGTTCAGGCTCTTGCGCAGTAGCAGCAGCTTGCATAGGCATTCAGTCATTGAGATTCTCAGCAGCATACACAGCATTTCTATGTAGCAATTTTAATTTGGATACAATTAATTTAAAAGCAGACAACTGCATTTAAATATAGTCACTGTAGTGTCTTGCTCAAGACCATTCTGGAATGAGACATGCATTTAGCAATGATGTGTTCATACAATGCAAACATTATTGTTCTTAATATGCAATATAAATATTTTAAATTATCAAAATAAATGAGCAGCTGCTTTTGAGGCAGAATTAGTCCTGGGCATATGACACCACAACTACAGGGTGTACAGTGATTTATTATTTTGCTAAATATTTTGTTAGCTATTAATAAGTTAAAGGTAAGTATTTCCATTGCAGTAACATTGATGAATGTAAAAAATAATAATAATAAAAAACTCTTTAAAGACTATTTTAAAACTATTTGCTCAGGCCACCCGAGCCTGAGTCAGGTGGTTGCTGGGGGTTACTTCATCTATCAGCCTGCAGCGTGATTGTTAATGACACACACAGTGCACGTTTCTACCTTGTTAAGTTTGAGCTATTGGCTCAGACTCACATAGTTATTTAGGTCATTAGTTAAATAAACCTAAGGGTACATCACCCAGGTTCACATTGTGAACAAAATATCTTCCTTTGCGTTCGGCAGAACAAAGAAATTCATACAGGTTTGGAACTACTTGAGGCTGAGTAAATGATGACAGAATTTTCATTTTTGGGTGAACTATCCCTTTTAGGGTGAAGTTGGCGCGAGTCCTGCTAGGGAGCAGCCCGCAGAGGATTCCGCTTGGTCTTAAAGCCTTCCTCAAACTCCTACTTTCACAAATAAAACAATGATTTGCACAAAAAGAATGATTAGTTATCAATTGAGAATTTGTTACAGATATGGTCTGGTGAAAATAATATGGGCTGCGAGAAAATAATAAATAAAAAGAGTGGGGCTGCTATGAGTGCAGGCAGCCTAGGAACAGCATAGCTCAACCCAGTGGCATGACAACACAGGCCCTCGCGGCCAAAAAAACAGACCGGCCCACCGGGAATGCTCCCGGTGCTCCCGATTAGCCAATCCGGGCCTGGTATACACTATACAGTACAGTCATTGAGTAAACTATTTACTAGAAGATACAGGTGGGTAAGAGTAAATGACAATACTTGACCTTGTTGTTTACAGAAGAAGGGATTTACAATCAATCCAGTTTTTACTACATGTCCAATGAGAGGAAGAACTGGACTGAGAGCAGACAAGACTGTAAGAAGAAAGGAGCAGATCTGATCATCATAAACAACAGAGAGGAACAAGTGAGTGAAAGATACTCTCTGTGTTTGTGGTGTTTAGTTGCTAAGTCAGAGATGTTCAGATGAAATGTGTATATTGTTGATCTATGATATAAACATGTAATTGGTTTAACTGTTTAGGATTTTGTTATGAAAATGAATGATAAAAGAGAATTCTGGATTGGTGTGACTGATGCTGATGAAGAGGGCACTTGGAAATGGGTTGATGGCAGCACACTGACCTCAGGGTAAGAAATCACTGAACTGAACTGATTATTATGTAATGAATGATTCTTACTGTCGGTATCATATCACACAGAAAGCAGCACTGAACATCTAATGCTGATCTGTTGTTGCAGGTTCTGGGGATCCAGTGGAGAAATAAGAGAGCCAAAAGGAGGAAGTTTAGAGAACTGTGCTGTGACTTATTTAAAAAATAACCCTGATGTATTAGGGTGGCATGATGTTAAATGTAATGATGCTTATCAATGGATCTGTGAGAAAATTATTTTATCTCTCATACAGTCCTAAGATTTATTTTTTTATAAAAAAAAATTTTTTTGGACGACCTAGGTTTAACAGTGCAAAACTTTCATAACTAATGATTATCATTTAAAGCAGGGGTGTCCATTTTTGCTTCTGAATCGTCACATTGTGTCTTTGATATTTGATTTATGATATGAAATGTTTATTACTAGATTCCACATAACATTTCTCAAGAGCAATTTTTGAAGGGGACACAAATAATACAGCTAAAATTGTACTTGTAAGGATATGTATACACCGAGGAAATCCTTACTACTATTAGTGCAGCAGGGAGACCCGTGCCAAATTAGACAACATCAAGCTGTTGTGGTCGCGCTGCGACAGCAGTCGCATCCGTTGTAAACATTACTATCCGTCACAGTGTTGCCATGTCCGCGGTTTTCCCGTGGAATTGGGCTACTTTATCACTGTTACTGTGAGTTGTTTTTCATGTCTGCGGGTTGAAGTGACCCCAGTAACGAGTATTTTATCCCCCAGAACACGATTTTTACCAGGGGACCCCCTTGAAACACGGTTAATTTGCAGGTTTTGGGCTAGTTTTGAGTAGCAATTGGGAGGGTTTTGTTGTGAAAACCTGGCAACCCTTTCAGTCAAGCAGGTAATGTTATTATTGCTAACATAGCTGACACATCGAAAAATACATTGGCATCATCTGTATTAAAGAGAAAATAATCAATCCATCCAACGTTTAAGTGAATAAAATAGCCTTGACAGCCTTAGTTCCACAACTGTTGACTTCGTTCTCTCACACAGGACTTGTGTAGGTGATATATAAGTGGAAAGCAAGGTAGGCATTTGAACCAAAGCACTATGAGGCAAGAGAGGGGGAGACTCAAAATGTTTCTAAACTTAAAACGCATTTTTGCCCCTTTTGTGTTGTTTTACTACTTACACAATTATTTAAAGTAAAAAAACATTGTTACTTACAATACATAGCGTGGTTTTTAATCATATTTTTAGGGGGGACAACCCTCAGATGGGGGGGGGGGTCTTGTCTAGTGGGAAATTGACTGAGGATATTCAAGCATATGTGAACATGGTTCTGGAAACCTTGCCTGTCGCTGACTCAAAGATTAAGTTAATTGTTAAAGAGACTCCAACAGGTGAAACAGTATGTCATGAATGGCTGGCCAGATAAAAAACAAAATTGTGTTGCAGAGGTGTATGAGTTTTGGAACTGCAAGGATGAATTGTCTGTTTGTGATGAGATTCTGTATAAAGGAAATAAAATAGTGATTCCCAGAAGTCTGAGATATAGGATGTTGGTGAAAATCCATGAAGGCCATTTAAACATTGAGAAGTGTAAGAAGAGAGCTTGTGAGGTCATGTATTGCCTGGAATCTGGAATCAATCAAGACATTACAACTGTTGTGTCAAAATGCCAGCCGTGTGTTAAACATCAATATAGTAATCCAAGAGAGCCTCTACAACCACATCCAGCACCTGAAAGACCATATCAAAAAGTAGGTGCAGACATTTTTACGTCATGGAAAAAATTACCTATTGGTTACTGACTATTATTCATTTTATCCTGAGGTGTGTATGTTAAGCACAATTACAACCGAAAATGTTATCTCATGCATGAAGTAAATTTTTGCTCGACATGGAGTACCAAAGGAAGTCTTTACTGATAATGGCCCTCAATTTATTAATGCCAGCTTTAGGAGCTTTGCAGGAGAATGTGATTTTAAACATACAACTTCTAGTCCACATTTTCCACAGTCCAATGGTCTTGTGTAAAAGTCTGTTGGAATAGTAAAGAGAATAATGCAAAAAACAAGAGATGATGGAAGTAGTTTTTATATGGGACTGCTTGTTTATCGTAGTACACCTCTTTCTTGAATGTGGATACTCACCGGCATATCTTCTGATGGGTCGACGTCTTCGTTCTTATTTGCCTGTGTTAACACGACATGGTGAGAAAGTCAAGAAATACAAAGAACAGCAAAAGGCTAAACAGAAGTCGTATTACGATAAAGGAACTCACCAGTTGCCTGAGCTTTGTGTTGCGAGGAGGTTAGATTCAAAGATAAATCCAGTATCTGGAATCAGAAAGGCATTGTTCTTGAACCGATTCAACCAAGGTCTTACAATGTTGAAATGCCAAATGGTACTGTGTTAAGGAGAAATTGTCAACATTTGTTGAAAGATGTGCCTGCTGAGTCAGAACAAACAGAGCAATTTCTGAGAAGAGAAGATCTGTTCGTGTACGGAAATGCCCTGTGAGACTTATTGAAACATGCTGAAATATTTATTTGTATTTATTAGTAGTGTGTAAATTATGTTCTTTATGAATTAAGTGTGGCTAAGATTCATGATTGTTATTTGTGTATTTAAAAAAAAAAAAAAAAAAAAATGGAAGATGTAATGATAATAGTAATGGCAACCCAGTGTGGTTTGAGCAATATGTCTGCACATGTGCAGTATGGGCAGATGCCCTGGGAGTGCAGCACACCACAGTTGTAAGCCGCTAAATTACCAATGTTGCCTTTCAATTGTGAAGCTGTTTTATTTAATGGATTCACAAGCTCGGAACATAATCCAAGAGTAAAACACACTGTGACCTGCTTTAGAGAGCTTTGACGATTAAATATACAGATTAAAAGAGGAAGGGCCCTGCAGTCCATCCTGAACCTCAGATGCTGTCAGTTGCTCTGTTTCTAGTGTTAATTTCGTTAACGAAAACTATGATGAAAAATGTTTGTTGATGAGCTTTTTTCCCATGACAAAGACGAGACGAAGACGAGACAACAATAAGGTCAATAAACGATAACTAAGACTATATCAACATGCAATTTCATTGATGATATAATACAAGACTAAAATGTATTCAAAAAGATAAAAACTTTACCAAAAACCTCTTTTTATTTTCGGCAAAAAGAGACCAAGCCTGCGTCCCAATGTGCATACTATCCATCCTAAATTCTATGTGATAGTAGTAATTTTCAATACTATTTAGCAAGGTTGTAACCATGTCTTGAACTTTGGGGGGGACCAACTATACACACACACACACATACACTATATTGCCAAATGTATTGGGTCGCCCCCTTCTAATGAACAGGTTTGACTACTTTAGTAATTTCTATGAGTACAAATCTTAATGTTAAAGCATATAATGATATTCTAGGAAATTGTGTGCTTCTAATATTATAGCAAGAGTTTGGACAGGACCCTTTTCTCTTCTAACATGACAATGCCTCTGTGTATAAGGCAAGGTTCAAAAATAAATGATTGATTCAGTCAGTGTGGAAGAACTTGACTGGTCTGCATAAAACCAAGTCCTAATCCCAGTTTAACACTTCTGGTGTGACTGTAAATGCAGACCTTGAGCCAAAAACTCATCACCAAACACCAATGACTTGTACATACACTATACAGACAAAAGTATTGGGACACCCCCTTCTTTAGAACAGAAAAATGCACTTCCAAATCTGTGGCAACAACGATGGGAACATAATTCATGTATTTAAAAATTGTAAAATTGGGGAAGCGAGCTGGCGCGCTCGTGAAGCTCAGACAGCACGTATTTCGAACGGTGTTGCCTAGCATCCATCTGGCGAATCTCCGCTCTCTACCCAACAAAACTGACAAACTCCTTCTGAGCTCCTGGACAAACAAGGATTTTTCTAACTCTGCTGCCCTGTGTTTCACGGAAACCTGGCTAAATGGCGACAGCATGATTCATCTGCCTAATTTCCAGCTGATCAGAGCAAATCGGGACGCGGAATCAACGGGGAAATTTTACATCAATGAGAGGTGGTGTACAGATGTAACTGTGTTAAAGAAGATGTGCTGTTCAGATCTAGAAACGCTCTTCATTAACTGCAAGCCGTTCTACTCGCTGCGGGAAATTTGTTCTTTCATTCTCGCGGGTGTTTACATTCCTCCGCAAGTGCATGTGAGCACAGCTTTACAGAAACTTGCTGATATGATCACAGAGAGTACAACACCCGGACTCTGTTTTAATAATTCTCTGGGACTTTAATAAATCAAATCTCTCTTGCGAACTGCCAAAATACAGACAGCACATCACATGTCCCACCAGAGACAGTGATATATTGGATCACTGTTACACAACAATAAAGGATGCATATCACTCTGTCCCACGGGCAGCTTTAGGACTCAAGATTGAAGATTACATCGATCTAAATAACACGTTGTTATACACACGGATCAAAATAACCAGGCCCGACGGTTCCGATATAACAGACGGCGCACCTGTCGGCTTAATAAATTACCCAGGAGCATGCATATTCTCGCAGGTGGATGTTTCTCTAGGCCAGGGGTATTTAACTAAAATTTAAAGAGGTCCAGTTGGAGAAAATTTCTTGAAGCAAAGGTCCGGAAGATCATAATGTCTAACTAGTTAGTGTGATAGCTTATATTTAAGTAGCCTAGTAGTTGTATCAGTATCTGCATGTAATAAATACCTGACTGCCAAATCAAATGAATTCAGTACAATTCAAAAACTTTTTGACAATATTTATTGTCATGTAACATAGAACTGAACATATACTGTATGTATGACTGTAGATATGTATAATGTTCTCTCATTAACAAAATAAAAGTAGAGCCCCATTTCAAAATAAGAGAAAATAAATAAAATGTGAAAATTGTGTATGTTTAAATAAAGTGCTTAACTTCAGACAAATGAAATAAAGGGAGGAAAAGCTTGAATTTCTCATTTTCTGTTTTACATCTTGACTCAACAATCACAACCAATTTTACAAATAATTAATCTCAACACATCTTAACAGTTGAACAGTTTTAGAGTATCACTTTCTTCCCCTCTTATATCCCACTCCCCCACTTTTTTGCTCAGTGAGAGAATTGAGCTCTAGCTTGTCTTGCCAGGATTTTAAACCTGGGCTTGAATGGAGTCAGGGCAATTCTCATACACATGTGAAGGTGCTCATTGGTGAGCCTGGAACGATATTTAGTTTTGATTATGTTCATTGTTGAGAAAGCTGCCTCGCAGTTGTATGTGGAGCCAAACATGGTCAAGATGTGTAGGGCTACTTTCCTCAGACCTGGGAAAGCTGTATCAGGGACCATTTGAAGCCAGAAAGTGAAAGGGTCACTTCTTACAAACTGCTCTTTCAGGGCCACATCTGCTTGGAGATCAACCAATTGCATCTGGAGAGGCCCAGCATTTACCCATTTAAAGTGCTGTGTGACTTCCTTTGAGAACTCCCTGACATCTGTGATGAGAAATGGGTTCTGAATGAACATGGTGAGCTGCTGTCCAAAGCTGAAGCAGTCAAAATGGTTGCTGAAGTTTACAATCAGCTTATCAATAAAGTCAACAAAAGAAGACACATCTCTCTGTCCCTGAACCTGTTCCTGCACTGCTGGGAAGTGTGCACAGTCTCCCTACAGGTCTTCCTTGAACACATCAAGTTTCCTCTGAAAGGAGCGGACAGCTGTCATCACAAACTGAATTGTCCTTGTCCTGTAGTCTTAAATTCAGTTCATTCAGATGTGAAGTGATATCAACCAAAAAGGCCACATTATCCATATGTTTCTCATTTTCTAAAAATAGAGAAAACTGTGCTGCTTTCTGACTTACTAGCCCTGCCAAAAAAGATGCTACTTCCCTCCTGATGGACCAAAAGCATGCTAACACCCTGCCTTTGCTGAGCCATCTCACATTGTTGTGCAGCAAAAGATCATCAGCATTGGCATCAACTTCTCTGAGGAATTCCCTAAGCATGCGATGCTGGTAGGAAGAGGATGCCCTGAGAAAATTGATCATTTTCATCATTGTATTCACCTCAGTATGTAATATAACATTGTATCACCTCAGCATGCTCATCTGACAGGGAAGCGCAGAGGACAGCTTGATGAATGATGCAATGGTAAGCTATGAGCTCAGGATTGTCCTCTTTCAGTCTTGCTACAGCTCCTTTCTTTCTCTCTCCCTATCATAGCAGGGGCTCCATCTGTGGTTATTGAAACCACTTGTTTTGGCTCTATTCCTCTCTTTGTTAACATCTCCTTAATGGCCAGGTAGATATCTTCTCCTCTTGTACTGGTCTGAAGGGGAGTGACACCTAACAGGTCTTCACAGAATGCTTTCTGGTCTGTATTGAAAAACCTTACATACACTAACAGCTGAGCATTGTCACACATGTCAGTGGACTCATCCACAGCTAAGCCTACACATGATGCCTTATGCACGGCTTCATCTAGCTGGGTTAGCACGTCCTGAGCTAATATTTCACTTTTCTTTGTGGCAGATGATGCTGACATGGGTATTTGCTTTATTTTCTCACAAAGCTCTTATTTTGTTTTCCCTCAAGTAGTGTTTCAGCTACTGCACTCATGCATTCTTTGACAACCCCTCCATCAGTAAATGGCTTTTTGGGTTGACCCAAAATCCAAGCAACTCTGAGGGAACACTCATGAGCACGTTGTTGGGCAGTGAATGTCTGGCTCAGGATCCTGGTGGACTGCTCATATTGGGCTCTGAGACTACTTATTTTCTGTGATCTCACTTCAGATTTGAGCGGGTATGTTTGTTCATAACCTTTATGTTTTGTCTCATAATGGCGTTTCACATTGCCACTTTTAATAAGAGCCACAGTTTCTGAACATATGAGACACTGGTTTAGTGCTCCCAGTGGGAAGTATGAACATAAACGAGTCTGTCCATTCCGGATTAAATGCTCTATTTTCGCTGTCCACTTTTCTTTTTTTGGAGAGCGCCATTTGTTCCTTATTTTTCTCTCTTTCTCCGTCTCACTCATCTGTTTCTCTCCTTTTGTTTTCTACATGTATCGCTATCTTTCTTTTTCTTTCTACCGTCTTTTCATGTGTAACTTGCCGCCAACTCTCTCATCTGTCTGCATTGTCGAGTCGCAATGTTTACCAGACTTGATTGGCTGAGTGGTATCACGTGGGATAGCTTAACTCGCATGCAATTGGTCTGTGCGTTTCCACTACCACTACCGTAAAGACTACAAATGCTGCGCCGGTTGAAATAGAAGTGCCCCGTCAGGTTTTAAATCATAACCTTATATTTTTGGCTGTAGGTCCGGGTCCGTACGGGACGGATTCTGGGTCCGGACCTGGACCGCGGTCTGCCTGTTAGTGACCTATGCTCTAGGCGATCGCCTGATAATGCAGAGTTCTAGCACTTACCCTTACAGGTGTTTGATCGAAGCGCTGATGAACTTTGGAAAAGATACCCTCGAAAGCGTGTTTTCAGCAGGCTTGTTTTACAGAGATACCGCAGGTCACATGGACGCTACCGACCCTGCAGGAGAAAATACAGGGTTAATGAGACGTGCGGTGTTTACCAACGCCAGCAACGTCGTAGAATTACTAGCCCCCATTCATAGTGACATTTTCTTTCAAGAAAAATTAATGTTGAACGGTGGTGATATAAAAATAAGGATGACCAGAGGTAAAGATGAGTTTTGTCTGATGCGAGATGACGCTATCGTTTATAAACTCAATATTGTATCCGCGTATCTTTTTTGTGAAAAAAGTTTCGGTTTCACCAGGCGTTCGATTAGGACACGCACAGGCTCTTCTAACAACCACCGCTAAATATCCTATAGAACTTGTGTGTGTCTTAAGAATTTCTCTATACCGGTAGGATCTTGCGTGTCTAATCAGGAAAATCTTTTTCTAGGAACGCTACGAAAATCAATCATTTTAGCAATGACGGAAAATACATCTTTTTCAGGGGCGTACAATAAAAACCCCTTTGATTTTTAACATTTTAACCTGGAATTTATGGCTTTATATCGAAACGGTATCCAAATCCCATCCAAACCCCTACAGCCTGAATATGAGAACGGATCTGCCGTGAGGGACTTTTATCAACTCGTATTATCTACCGGAAGACATCTTAAAAATCACCCTCTGGCAATAGATCGTCAGGATTTTCTCAACGGTTACACCCTCTATGGATTTAATTTATCACCCGATGAAGATTGTTCCAATCACGTTTCGCTAACCAGATCGGGAAATATTAGACTCGAAGCCCGATTCAGACAACCGCTCCCACAGTCCATAACCATTATCATATACACGATTTTCGATTCGAACGCTGAAATATCCAACCGAAGACAGGTGCTGATCGATTATTACTGAGACGACGAAATGAATACCGTCCAACTAACAGCTGTTATCGATAAAATTGCGTACGGCACGTATTTTTTAGGTGTACTTCCATCTGATTACCTCCCCAAAACGCCGTTAAAGAATTTACCAGCTATGCTTATTTTTAATACCGACCCATCCACAGAACCGGGTCAACACTGGGTGGCCGTCTACATAAACAAGGACGGCGTTAGTTGTTTTTTCGACAGCTTTGGCAGAGGTCCTAAAGATCCACGTTTTCCAAAGGTCGTCCAGGACTTTTTTAAAAACAATTCTATTCGTGTGCAATACTCTAACAAGCAGATTCAAGATTTCACATCAGATGCTTGTGGTCAGCATTGTGTATTTTTTCTGTATCACATGTCAAAAGGATACGATTATGAAAATATTGTTAAAATGTATCATGATGATCCGATTAAAAACGATGACATGGTCATTCGTTTTGTAAAGAGACTGAAACCTCGACTCTGCGATACATTTAATTGTATTCAGTGTGTGCAGATCTGTAAATCTCTGTAATGTACCTATAACAGTTCTATAATTTTATGTTTAATAAATAAAAGGAGTTGTAATCACAAATGTGTGTGTGTGTGTGTGTGTGTGTGTGTGTGCAGTATAAATAAAAGACAATATGTAATCAGACTTTTTTTTTATTTTTTTATTAACATCGTATCGATAATACAACATATACATTTCAAATGTTTACAAACATATTTACAAACAATAATGTTAAAACGTTAAACACGCGCTAGCATCAATAGCTGGCGAATTAAACACGTTTTCAATGGGGTTACTAAGCTTTTTATGCATCCGTTTTTTCGACTGTGGTGTAATCTTTGACGGCATCTGCTGGCTGTGTGCGGGTGTATTCCTTTTAAGAGCCTCGACCGTACGTTTAACTTGTGGATTGCTTATAGTCGAAAACGGTATATTTAAAACGGCAAAAGCGTCCAGAAATTCGTACCATCCGTGAGGTCTGTATTCATCACGGATCGTATGAGGAGCCGTTATACTTTTAACCAAATCCATTATGTGCGAACCGCCGATTACGTGACCTTTAAACACAAACTCTCCAGAAGCTGTCCATGAAGACACTTGCTTAGCATTAGACATTTTATTCAGAATGAATTTGATGTTTTTTAAACTCCTCTGAGGTACGTTGTTTAAGATCTCGTTGACTATCTGGTCCTCTCCATAGTTGTTATCAGACGACGGGGTAGACGCATTAGCAGGTGCGGTAACAGGTGCGTCGGTATGTACAGTGTCCTGTTTTGGGAGCGTAAGAGTTAAAGTTCCGCTCTCCAAATCGCCCTGTTTTACTATAGTTAAAAACCTCTGTAAGACGTTGGAATAAAGTTTAACTTTCCCATGAGGATCTAAATCAGTCCTTTGTAATATAGTTCTTATAGCAACATCCAAATCGTTCTCCACAGTTTGTTGAATTTGTTGAACACCACCAGTCCTTAATTTATTCAGATGGTTCTGCGGAATTACATAATGCTTTTCAGCATATTCCATACCTAATGTTGTCTTGATATTAAACTTGTTATAAATGGTATAGCCACACTTAACAAGAACAACACGACGTTGATCTTTTTACTCGCAGCGTATTTGATCTCCTCTTTTCTCATTTTTAATCTTCGGAACTGGGCGCTATTTAGAGGTATGGTGCCGCGGAGAACGTTAAGAGCTATCTCGCACAACGATAAAATCAGTTGGTCTGATGCCGACTGTAAAATGACGCGCCGTTGTTTCGGTGATGCCTTATATAATAACTTTAAAAGAGGCAGGTTTTTACAAAGCCTGTCGCTCATTTTCTATTCACCAAAGTTTACCGTGTTCTTTTCTGCATGTACACCACCTGATCATCTGAAAACAACCCTGATCTGAGACGAAAGCGCTCCGGCGTTTTAGCTTTAAAGTCAATCAAAAGACATCCGAAGGGGTGATTGGTCGCGTCCTGATAACACTCCATAAAATATCTGGTATTACCGGGAAAAATCTGACGTCCTAAAACCATTATTTGCATCGAGTCTCTGGGGCTCTTGTACAAAATAATATAGTGAGTGTTCAGCGTAATAGTTCTACTGGTTTTACCTTGAAAAAACAAATTCTGGGTTATCAATATAATGGAAAATGATTTATGATGCACATATTTTGTGAATGCTCTTGAGAGTTCGTCGTTTGAATATGCTGATTCCATTAAATCATCACAAATTAAAATAGATTTCTTATTAGGAGGTAATACATTTTCATCCGTTAAAGATTTTGGAATACCTTCAATAAATTTAATATCAAACAATGACAAGAGTTCATCATACAAAGGTTGCCAGCATCCATATAAAAACACAATATTATAAATTTTTACATCGATCATCTTGTCTGCATTACATAATAAATTCTTTACAAAGACGGTTTTCCCAGAGCCTGAAGGTCCGGAGATCACCGCAGAGAATGGGAATTGAAAACGAAAGTCAAAATCTTCTTCAACATAACCAATATCGCGTGATCCGGACATGCTGTTAATAACTGTATGGTAAAGTACTGTAGTCGGACAGGAGCACACGTTTGTCATAAACCACTTTGAACCTTTTCAAAACTGAACTATTATGCAACGTGAACTTCTTTTTATTCCGTACAATGGTCTCAGTACGTGTGAGCAGGGTTGTCGTGTCACGTGATGTCACATTACTTTCTAAGGTAATGATTTGTGCGTTTGAAGAATGGAGCGTCACCCCCTTCGCTTTAAGAGTCACTTTATTTTTTACGGTTTTAAAACTGAATGACTTAGGACCTGTAGCGGCGAATTCCGTGATATTATCATCAGCATCGAGCTCATTAGTCAACTCTCCGAGATATGAGCCTGTTTGAGGCATCCATTCACCTTCTTTCGTAGAAAAGATAAGACTGTCTGTATCTACGTAAAAAACGCGCAATCCTAATCTGTCCATAAATTTGTATAATTCCATGCGGCCGAACGCAGTTGTAAACGATGCGATGAATATATTAACATCACGCGCGGGGGCTGGATTGTCCTCCGTGTAGCACCACTGTACCAGGGCTACCGAGTCTGAAACGAATGAGAAATGTTTAATGACGTGGCAGTTTCCAAAGATATGACGGGCAAAATCTTCAGGATCTGTTAAAAGCTCGGTCATTGGTAAATTACATCTAAGCCCGAATCTGCCCAAAAGGGAGTTTAATAAAAATGTATTTATAGATCTACGGGTGGAATTAAGTGCAATTTTGTCAACATCTAGCTGAATACCCTCCTTCTCAAAATACGCTTCAGCGTATGCCTGCTTTTCGGAGTCTGTCGTTACCTGCGGGGGAAATCCTGAAGCCTCTTGCTTGAATTTGAGAAACGTCTTAACATATCCGCTGAATAAATCATCTGATGTCTGAGGAAAGTGCCAGACTTCAACAATTTTGACAACCGAATACCCTTTAACGATAGCGTGCGAGAGTTCCACGGATGTCCAAACCCCTGAGATGGATCTTTCTTCATCGCTGTGCTGACAGCTCTCCTGTAGTTGCAGCTCTGCGCAGGTGCGACACAGAGCGAACAATAGCTTCCCCTGAGGCGATTTGAATGGGATAAGCGGATGCAGTAGCTTACGTGGAGGTAGTACGGTACATTTAATAAGACCGAAATACGACTCGACCGGTTCAAAATCTTTTAAAATTATTTCAGGATGACCGATCGGGTAAGTTTTACGTGACTGTACGAAAGGGTACAGCGACGTAAAGTCTAAATATGAAATGCGCTCGTCCTCAGTAGCTTTATGGTAAAGCTTCAGGGCATTCGTGCGCCCACCGAAAAGCGAATCCCTAGGATTCAGACGTTCTGGTGCCTCGTAATTACTCATAAAAGCTCTGACATCAGGATCGTTTTGTTTGGATTTTTCCCATTGACATTCCCACATGGTATGTACATTGAGATTGAAAGTCTTGCGCAAAACATCCATCTTATTATCAGTCTGTCTTCTGAGCACACCGTAAGGTATTTTTGACACAGGATTTAATTCGTTAGGATTAAAACGACAGTTACAACCATGCCAAAAACAGCCTAGGTATTCCAAAGCTATTCTATCGCCGTTAATCTCATAATAGCCATCCACATAAAAAGACCCAAACTTGACTTCGCCGTGGTTTAACGCGTGATGTACGTTGACATTTTTGCTTGCTTTAATATATTCCAACCATTGGATGGAATGGTTAGAATAAGCTTTGTATTGGTTAACGTAAGCATTTTTGTGCGTTAGGGCTATCGTATCTTTGGCTAGAAAAGGTGTTTTAAACACCTTCATAGCACAACCGGCGAGCGTTACACATACAAAGGGGTCCACGTTCGTGCATTCGATAAACTCATCTCTGTATTTCATACACCCCTCTCGCAACAAAAGAACATCATTCTTGCAATACATTCCGAGTTGTTTTTTGAAGTCAAACACCTGTCCTGCTACGCTCTCGTACCAACTATCAAATTTTACTTGATCATAATCAGACATTGTGTGGTATCCGTACAATTCTTTAGACGGATACGGCCCTACATAATTTGCATTTTGCAAACGGTTAAAATGATGGGGAAAGAACCCTTTTTCGTCTGTGTTTAGGTTTAAAGCCGTGGTCATTTTTGATAATTTCATAGGCAAAAAGCTGTAGCTGTCTATGTATCTCTGTTTAAATGCCTGATCGTACATATATATGAGTCTACATCCTTGGAGTATAATTTTTGGCGTCAACCCCTGACTTGTAAAATACTCAAGCAATATATAAGAATCGAAACCTGAAGCATTGTGCACTATAAATGTAAAGTCCTCAAATTTTGGACGTCTGAAATGCTTAACCAATTTGTTTACGCAACCAACCCCTTCAGCCGTAAACACCTCACCATCTTGCGAAATGGCACACACGTAATTTGCTGTATGTCTCCCGTTTTCGTGCATCGTCTCGAAATCATAATAAATATACCTTTCATCATGATCGCAAGGTTTTAGTGGTTGAATGTAACAGTTGTGATGTCCTTCATCTATCCGAATCTCACTGCAATGTGAGCATTTGGACGGTGTGCAGGTGTGTGTTAGCTGTTTATTGCCGGACCATTTCACGCTATACTGTCTGCAGCACTTGCCACACTATTTTAAAAGATCGCATCTAGACCTCACTCCGTCGCTTTGCGGCTGTTTATGCATTTCATAACAAATGTCAGATCTGCAATATCTATCGCAGTCCTCACACTGCATCCATTTCTTAGGTTGCGTGTAACATTGAGTTGTATCACATGTGTTACATGTAAATTTACAATAATGTAAGTTACGATCCTTGATAACAGTACTGGCAGACGTAGCTGTAGCCTAAGAACGCCTTCAAATTTTTTACCATATAGTAATGACCCTCGTGCAGATATAAATGTACGGTGTTCTTGTGTGTTTCATCTGTATTTTTATACACTTCCAATTTACCTGAACACGATCTGTGAAAGATGACTATTTTCAAGTCTAGAGCCCTTTCGAATTTAGATACATCATGAAACGCTATTTTATCTTGTGATCCTTAACCCAGTCCTGCGTGTATTTTACCGGCTATACCGGGCAACTCCTGTTCGGAACAATGAGGGTTTAAAAAACGAGCTAGACATAAACTGAAACATCTATTGTCTGATATATTTTTTGGGACAAAAAGATTCATCTTATTTTTTTGGATGACCATGTTGTGAGCTAAGTCGGTTAGCTTCCTTCGTCCTCCTCCTTGTCTGTTCCGTGCCACCGATACGCATAACTGCAAAGCAGAATCGCATCCCACATCTGCATTGCTTTGAACTGCTCGTTCGATTTGATCGACAAATGTGCTAACGTCATGATTAGTATCTGGCGTTAGAACAGCATTAATGTCTGTAGGGAGACTCTCACCTTGCAGAGACACGTTAATAAAACCATCATCGCCTGCCATCAGCCGTGAAAAATCTACGATCTCATTCAAAATATCTTGCAAAAAGATATTATAAGCTGCATAATCATCTGAGACGATTTCGTGGAAATTTAAAGTTCTGCGTATTTCTAGACCGTTAAATCTCGGTCTTGGGATAATTGTAAAATCACCCACACGACCTCTAGCGGTTATTAACCTATCTATAAAATTACGTCCCATAAGTCCCATATCTGGTGCCAACGGGTCATAATCTGAGACGTCATTAGACGGCCCCGAGCCAATCTGTTCTTCCGCATTTATAGACATACCCAGCCACTCTTGCTGTTCGTCTACGAGTTTGTGTAACCTTTCGATCATATTAAGCGAATCTGGTTGTAACATTTGTAACTGATCGTTAATCAGCTCCCGTAACTGTTCGATGTTATTTTGAAAATCGTGTCTATGTCTTAATGGTCTCTGATCATCTTCCGATGCATGGTTATGTAAATCATCGTGACATCTTTTACCGCTCATTTTGAAAATTTATTTTTAAAATCAGAAATACAAAAATAGTTCAAACGTGTGCAACCCCCTCTTGAAAACACAACAGTAACTCACAATGTAACATAAGCAGTTATGATAAAAACAAAACTTACAGTATAAATTCAAAATCATTTGTTTGTCAACAACGCGTAAACTTGAATCAGTAACAAATCATAATAAAAAGGTACAAAACAACATAAATGAAATGATAATGACATAAATCAAGCAATCAACGATGAGAAGATACAATTCAAAACGCAGGCCATATGAATTACTAATAATATGAACAAAACTATAATAAGAAGGTACAAATGAGCATCCATGAAATGTTAATGATATAAACCAACCAAACAACGATGAGAATATACATTCAACATGTAGGCCATATGAATTACTAATAATATGAATAAAACTATAAGAAGAAGGTACAAATCAGCATACGTGAAATGTTAATGACATAAACCAACCAAACAACATGATTAGTGTAATGATTCACTACCAGATCCGGGATCCATTTGCAGCTTTATTGAAAAACACAGAGTTAGTTCACAGGCAAACTCACTGAGCAGGTATTTCAGGGGAAATGACAGAAACAGTATTGTAAAACAGTTCAGGGTTCGAGGCAGGCGGCAATCCAGAGCAGTAGTCAGAGTTCAGAGCAAGGGTCAAAAGGTAGGCGGCAATCCAACAGAGAAACTAGAAACAGGCAAGGTCACAACGTAAGGCAGTCCAGAAATGTAACAATAATGCAAGAAAGTTCAGTGACATGAAATTTCCCGCTGCTCCAGAGTCTATCATGGCTGGTATTTCAACAGCACCTGATGGGGTCTCCAGTGTAACAGGAACAGTTAAGCAATGATCATTACTGAGGGTACACAGAGTTACACTCACCCTGATGGTTGGATCAATATTGGGTCGAGAGGGGCATGTGTTCCTTAAGTGACCGGGTTCCCCGCAATACAGACAGAGGTGTTGAGTGAGGCGGCGCTGTCTTTCCTCTGACGACAAGTGGTAAGTGTCCACCTGCATAGGTTCCTGAAAGTCAGAAGGTGTTCTGGGTACAGCACTGATAGTGGGTCGTCGAGTTCTGAGGAGATTGTCAATCTGGATGGATAGGTCAATGTATTGATCGAGGGACTTCCCTTCATCACGGCAAGCAAGCTCAGTCTGAAGATCATGATTCAACCCCTTCCTGTAGTGCACCTTTAAGGGATCCTCTGTCCATGTTGTCTGTGCGGCGAGTGTGCGAAAAGCAAGGGCATATTCGGCTGCCGACTTTCCTCCCTGTGATAACGTCATGAGAAGTTCATCTGGGCTCCTCCCGTCCTTGGGATGATCAAACACCTCTCGAAAGCGTTGTTGAAACTCCTCAAATGTGCGAAACGGGGACCTGCCGCCTCTCCAGATCGCTGTCATCCATTCCAGCGCTCCTCCGGTAAGCAGAGAGCAAACGAATGAGATCTTTCCCTCCTCGGTGGCATACAGAGCAGGCTGTTGGTTTACAAACAGGGTGCATTGAAGGAGAAAACCTCTGCAGTGAGTGGGGTTACCATCATACTTATCCGGAAACGCTAATCTGGGATTCAAGCTAGTGGATTGAGTCGGTAGGACCGCCATGTTAACACTGGGTGGCGGAGCCGGAACTGTGGATGCAGGTATTTGCAAGTTCTGAAGAGTCTTCACCAGCTCCTCGGTAAGAGAGGTAAGTTTCTGGAGCTGTTGGTGGTGAACAGCCAATTGCTGTGCTTGTGATGATACCTCTGATGATAGCTGATAAATAGCTGCTGGATCGTGTCTTGGCGAAGTCTTCTGTAATGATTCACTACCAGATCCGGGATCCATTTGCAGCTTTATTGAAAAACACAGAGTTAGTTCACAGGCAAACTCACTGAGCAGGTATTTCAGGGGAAATGACAGAAACAGTATTGTAAAACAGTTCAGGGGTCGAGGCAGGCGGCAATCCAGAGCAGTAGTCAGAGTTCAGAGCAAGGGTCAAAAGGTAGGCGGCAATCCAACAGAGAAACTAGAAACAGGCAAGGTCACAACGTAAGGCAGTCCAGAAATGTAACAATAACGCTCAGAAATGTCAGCTAGGCAAAACAAGACTTCGCACTGAACCAGCACCGGATGGCTGGTTAAATAGCCCAGGTAATAGGCAGCAGGTGTTGCTGATGATCAGTGCCAGGTACGGGGCTGCTGGGAAATGTAGTTCACTAATATTCGGGTGACGGTTCCCGTCGACGACCCGAAGAGGGAGCCGTAGGAGCGCTCTGTGTGACAATTAGATACAATTCAACACGTATGCTATATATGAATTACTAATAATATGAAAAAACAATAATAAACGCTGTTAATAACAAACAATAATAACATACAAATAATGTAAGTAATAAATCGATAATAATGAAAAAAAAAAAAATTCAATACACTGTGAATTATTACGGTCTCCTAACTATACGGTCGTACAATTCAGATAA
Source organism: Aspiorhynchus laticeps (assembly GCA_023376895.1). Classification (NCBI taxonomy): domain Eukaryota; kingdom Metazoa; phylum Chordata; class Actinopteri; order Cypriniformes; family Cyprinidae; genus Aspiorhynchus; species Aspiorhynchus laticeps. The sequence goes on along the minus strand of CM041794.1, from coordinate 66,245,609 downwards.
TATTTGTTGCATCAAATTCAGACGTTCCGACATCAAAGATAATGCGTTAACGGTAAGTCTTTGTTCCGTTCTGTTTTTCAAAACCATCTCCGGTAACCCGTTCATAGATTGTTGAAACTGTCTGAGCTCATTATACACCTGATTGTGACAATTTCTCCAAAATTCGGCCGCGTGACGTAACGCCTCAGTGTGCTGCTGTTGACACGAAATAATATTTCTTAAAATCGAAATTACATCACCTTGTGCGCTAACTGCAATCTCCTCTGCATCCCGGTAAGATAACGGTCTGCCGGCCAGGTCGAAAACTCTCTCAAAATAACAGTTAACACGGTTCAGTGCTTCGTGATCGAGTCTTCTGTTTAAATCACCGATGCGGAAGACATCCTCTGGCATTTCACGCTGTAATTCCTCCTCATCCTCGCTCTCCGTATCGCTAAAGGATACCTGGTCCCATGCGTGGACCATCGAGTCAGTCCATGCTGTTAGGCCTCGTTCGTCATGATCTTGTTCTGTAAAAAGAATAACAATAACCGTTTTATTCATTGATTAAATAAAATCAAACATGAACTACATTAATGTGTTTTATGTTTTAATACGTACCGTTACTCTCTGAGGTCCTTAAACGGCTAGTGGACGGCGAGTCACTAGGTTCCTCTTCGGTAAATCTCACACGTTTCACTCCTTGGCCACAACCGTATTGGGTAGTCGTTCGCTGCGCGGGTGAGCCGTTTGCGTCCGTGTGCGTACTTGTGCAGGCATTAGCAGTGTGAACTCTTTCATCCATACAAGCACCGTGGGAGGGGGAGGTCTGTATGACGTTGTCTGGTTCATGACGTACCTCCGTTCTCACCGTAATCTCTTGATGGATATCCTCTGTAGGCAACGTTACCACGTTGTTACCGTTATCATTATGGTCACCTGTCAATTTTAGTAAACACTGTTTATGAGATGTTGAAGCTTTCAACGTGTTAAGAAAAACTGATGACTGTATAACTCACGGTTAAGTAGCGTGTCACCCTCGCCGGTAACTAGTAGGGCTTCATCAACTGAATAAAATGTTAACAAACGTTATTGCTATTATTATTATTAGACCTTAAACCATGCGGTAGAAAGAAGTCTAAAAACTTACATATTTCCTCTAGGATCTGTTGTAGATTTTCATCAAACTCGATATTCTCGAATGTGTCTGGAATTAATAACAATATTGTGTTAAACAAATATTAACGTTAAAATGTTTAAATAACATCTATGAACAAAACACACTCACCCTCGTAATTGTTGGCCATTGCTCCTGCGCTTATTGAGGTATAACGTCTCCTTGCGAAAAGAAGTTAGAATTTGCAGATAGTGAGGACATTATAACTTTTACTTTTTAACGTTTCAGGGTGTAGGGGGGCGCGTATCCTGAAAACATATCGTAAATCCTATAATTGCCGGCAGGGGGTGTCCTAATACCACAAATCTTTAGTAAGGTATAAAGCTTATAAACCCCATCGAAACCTCCCGTGCAAATTTATCAAACTCAGTTAGACGTCCCACTTCTTCATCAATTTACTTAACGCAGCTGGAGATGCGTCACCGTCAGGATGAAACATCTTTTAGATTTTCTTTTACAACTTAATGGTACGATGTTAACATATCTCTTGTGCGTAGACACTGCTTTTTTTCCTTATCTACTAACGTTTGAACACTACAAAAAATCAAAAGTGGAAAATCAAAGTTAGGTTATCTGTTTATTGATCAGACCATCTGTTCAAATGAACATTTGAAGTAAATCTGATGTAATTCTTACCGTAGAAGATCATGGTATTCTATTTGTATTATAGATGTTATTATATACCTACAGCATTATATGTTTTAAGCGACAACGATCAACACTCCGATAAAGAAATAACGATACTAATAAAATGTACTAAATTAAACAAGATTTTCCTACAGCAGCCCATGTTATTAAAATCAATCTTTAGGACTTCTATTTATTTAAATTTCGTATTATCGCCTTATTCTTTATCTATCTCATCTCATTCTGAACATCGTTTGAAGTCACATTCACCAGATCTACATAATAAACATTCCTGTTTTTCTTAGAAAAAAAAAAAAAGATTATCTTCAACGAGATGCCTTAAGTTTGACAAAAATCAAAGAGTAACCTATGTATAACTAAATAAAATAAACCAAACAACATTTTTCCTACTTACTAGAGCTGTATGTTTAGGAGAAAACTAAGCCCCTTTCACACAGAGATTCCGGAAAATACACGGGTAATGTGTTCCGGCATTTGTTCCCGGATTGTCAGATTTGCTGCATTCACACTGCCAGTGATTTTCCGGAATCTGTGCGTGCATTCACACACGACCCGTAAAGATCCCGTAAAGACACGTGACCTTTCATGTGACGTGTATAATGCGCGCTCACCATTTCACTAAACTGGAGAATGATTTCAGCTTCAGCGCGGATAGTGAGGAGCTCCCTGTTCGCTGCTTCATTCTAGTTTACACATTTTTCGTCGTGTGAACGTTGATCTGCCTTCAAAACAACCGGTAAAACAGTCGAACGATAAAGTGCGTCATCACTACGACACACCCTTTACGGCATTGATCCAGCTTTTGTTCACACAGCGCTCGTTCCGGGACTGAACCCGGCAATGTTACTAGGTCCCAACCCGGGATCAATCCCGGAATTAATCCCGGGACGTGTTTGCGTTCACACAGAAGGCACTCCGGCAATTTTCTGGCAATTTTCCGGGACCAACGTGCAGTGTGAATGGGGCTCTAGTGTCATTTAAAAGTGTAAAAGTCTGGGGATATATATATATATATATATATATATATATATATATATATATATATATAAAACAAGTCAGTAGGGTTAAAGTTGGCAAAACAGAGTAAATATAAGTAATCAATTGTGAATAACTCAATAAAATAAAAGCCTGTGTTTAGAGATGTAGGCTATGTTTAAAAGGACTCTTGTATAGGTTATCCTAATTATAAAGTGAAAAGGTTTAGGCTCGAAGGCTGTACGGTTTCATTAATTAAGAACTGCAAAAGATTTATTAAAATAACGTTCGTTCTAATGTTAACAAACATTAGTTTAATTATTTTAAATCTTTGGTTCGGTCTCTCCGCCTCTGTTAGGGGTTGGTCATAGGCGTGGTTTGGTGCGCGGCACTCTCGGCCTCATTCTGAGTTTGACAGCACAGAGAGCGGTTATCTGACGGACGCTGCTAGATGGTCAGGATCTTTTTCTTTTGTTTTTCTGTCGTGACTAACTTACCTAAATTGTAACGATAGACTACCAAGAAGATTTTGACTACTGCAGGATACTGTTGTTTTAACGATGTTCGTTTATTTTTAGATGACGGCTCTTTTTTACTTTTTGTGATAACTTTTAAACTGTATTGTCACAAGATTTTGACGTGTATGATCTTACTTAAAGGTCTGATATTTTTATTTCACAACACGGTAAGATAAGACAGCATTTGCTAATGTTAACGAACGTGTTTGGTGCTTTTTTGTTAGATTAACCTGTTAACCCGCACCAGGACGCCAGCGCACTGAAAGCTCTTTGTTTGCACACGTCATTGTTTTCAAACAGATAAAGTAAAACAGGACAAAATGAATCTTGACAAACTATATATCATTTTGAAGGTCTAAGCCTCAAGCATCGACGACAGATCGCTGTTTTTCGATAGAAAGCTTATACGGAATGTATTTGCTAAATTTGTGTAAGCAGTACACATCAAAACATGTATAAAAAAACCGCAGTACATACCATATTCATCCTGATAACGACTCTCAAACGTATCCACTGCTGTAAATCACGGTTTAGTTTGAAAGATAAGGGTCCACTGAACAACATTCCATCGAGCACTTTTAGTCCAAAGAAACAACAACGCTGTAATTTAGATCGTTAATCCTTTGTTTACGTCTCATCTCTTGAGGGAGAGTTATTGTTTGTGTCCGTTATGGAACAAATTACGCTCAAAAACAGCGTCTTGGTGGTAAAAAAACAGCATGATTTTGTAGCAGACAATGTGCCAAACAGAATGAAATCATCCAAAAAAAAATAGTCAAAGATACACGGAAGATTGTTTATTTGAATTCTGGCGCTCCCTCGCGACGCGCATGACGCACGCTGTGACGCACCTGTCATCTGATGGGGGCGTAACTTAGCGATCTTTTTAGCACAAATAACTTTCTTTTTTTTCTTCTTCAACAGTTTTCATATATGTTTGCGTGTTTTGTGGGTAATGTGCCTGTATCTGTGTGATTAACATCCGTATGGCTGATAATCAGCATGTAATTACTGACTGTTCACAGATATCAGTGTGAATGCAGTCTATATAAAAGGCCATTGTAATGTAATTATTGACTATATTGGGCGGCCATCTTATGATTAGCATCTGTGTGAATGATCGTCAGCATGTGATTACTAATGTATGAGCAGGAGTATCTGTATGTCAGGAAATCAGTATGTACTTAAGTTATTTTTTTTATTATTATTGTTTTTTTTCATCACTCAAAAATTATTACTGTATTTTTCTAGTTCTAATTTATTTTCTCAAATAAATCACTTATACCTCTTGACTTGCAGGGAAAACAATCATTGCATGTTTTACGCATATATTTGATGTGAAAACACTTTAATAAAAACTTCCCATTTAACATGATTTCGCCATTTAAAGTTTAAAAGCACATAACAATGGTCCCACACACAAAAACAGTCATAAATTCCTTAAACACACTGGAGTGGATAACCAGATCGCCATTTAGATGTTGGGGGTGGACAAACAGGTGTCCAAAACAGATGTCCAGTTATGGCGGGAGGGAGGGATTGGGGGCTTGGTGGGTGGGATTTTTATGAGGGGCAATAAATCAATTTTTTTTAGAAAAGGTGCCCTACCATCTCTCTTATACAGTAAATTAACATACTTTCCAGAAGGCCAACAATTCACTAAAACATTTTTTTTTATTGGTCCTATGAAGTATTCTAATTTGTTGTGAATTGGTGGGTTTCTGTTAAATCTGAGCCTAAATCATCACAATTAAAAGAACCAAAGACTTAAACTACTTCAGTCTGTGTGCACTGAATGTATTTAATACACGAGTTTCACAATTTGAGTTGAATTACTGAAATAAATGAACTTTTCCACAACATTCTAATTTATTGAGATGCACCTGTGTGTATATATATATATATATATGTATATATATATATATATATACTGTATATATGTATATGTATACAGTACAATGTGAAAATAAAATATAATAATAATGAAAACACTTTTAGAGCATGTTAAAAATATTTGTTATACTGTTTTATTTATCATATCTTTTCACATGTATTTTGTTATGAGTTTTTTGTGAAGTCATATTTTGTCATAATATAATACTGTTTCGAACTGCTTGTTATTAATGTCAGTTCCCATTTCAGAAATCTGGTAACCTTTTATGCATTTTGAGAAAATGAGGAACAGAGAGTGGACACGGTATATTTTGGGAATGCATTGGGTTCTTCAGAAAACTGCTATTATAATGCTTTAAGTCCTTTACCACACCAAGGGTTGCCAAGTCCCAGAAAAATAAATACATTTTTGATTATTTATTCTAGCCAAAACTAGTCATTAAATGGACAATTCACCCAAAAATGTATATTCAATGACACGCAAAATTGTATAAAATTGCAAATTGTCACACATCTCTAGTGTAATACAACCGCCTTGACAGGAAAGACAGCAGCAGTAACATGTGTCTAATGCTATAAGAAGGAGGCCCTAGAATTAGACATCTTCTGTCAAAATTAAAAAAATCCCCCCATAAGAGTCACCAAAGGAGAATCACATAAAGGTAGGGTCACATCTAACCATTTTCCAAAATGAACTCCATTCTTCTAAATAGTCAGGAGAAAGAAGAAAAATACATAAATCAGTGCCTGAACAAGATATCACATGACCACAGGGGTGCTTTATAAATCTGAAAGCTTTATAGTTCAGAGTGTTCCAGTCCACTTGAAGCAACAACTTCTAATAATCTCACAGCAATATGTACATTTCTGGGAAATGTGGGATGGAAATAGAATATGAAGAGAAGGATATCAACAGTAGTGATGTCTATACGGAAAGAGAGCTCTTGGACACGGGTACTGAGACTCATTTTATTATAATCACAACTGGCAGTTTAGGTCTAAACAAATCACAGTTTGCACAGCACACAAAATTGCTAATGTGAAAACTGTCATGCAAACCTGGGAACGCACCATGGTACTGAACCCAAGACTTCCTATATACGTACACCCTAAGACTAGTAATATGTGCCCTTAAGTGCTACTATGAATTATTTAGGGGTAAATTGTGTGATACAAGATGAATACACAAATGCATGGGGCTTGAGACCAACACTGCAGAAGGCACTGTGAACAATCACATTTGAATTTGGACCACAACAAATGTGTTGAGTGTGAAAGCACCCTAACTAGAGTTGAGCCGGATACTCGGCTGAAACGAGTATCCGGTACGGATAAAGCACTTTTGCAGAGTACGAGTATCACGAGTCAATATCTGTGCTCGGATTGAATAAAAATTCTCATTGGGTAGCTGACTGTGTCTGCGTTCTGTGATAGGCTAGTCACAGCGCCCCTCCCCTACACACATACAGATGTATTGTGTTGCTGCGTCCCGCTCTGCTCACTCACACACAGAACACTGAGAAGAGAAGAGAACAGCGCTCTCTCTCTCTCTCTCTCTCTGTCTCTCCCTCAGTCACTCACACACAGAACACTGAGAAGAGAAGAGAACAGCGCTCTCTCTCTCTGTCTCTCCCTCAGTCACTCACACACAGAACACTGAGAAGAGAAGAGAACAGCGCGCTCTCTCTCTCTCTCTCTCTCTCTCTCTCTCTCTCCCTCAGTCACTCACACACAGAACACTGAGAAGAGAAGAGAACAGCGCTCTCTCTCTCTCTGTCTCTCCCTCAGTCACTCACACACAGAACACTGAGAAGAGAAGAGAACAGCGCTCTCTCTCTCTCTGTCTCTCCCTCAGTCACTCACACACAGAACACTGAGAAGAGAAGAGAACAGCTCTCTCTCTCTCTCTGTCTCTCCCTCAGTCACTCACACACAGAACACTGAGAAGAGAAGAGAACAGCGCGCTCTCTCTCTCTCTCTCTCTCTCTCTCTCCCTCAGTCACTCACACACAGAACACTGAGAAGAGAAGAGAACAGCGCTCTCTCTCTCTGTCTCTCCCTCAGTCACTCACACACAGAACACTGAGAAGAGAAGAGAACAGCGCTCGCTCTCTCTCTGTCTCTCCCTCAGTCACTCACACACAGAACACTGAGAAGAGAAGAGAACAGCGCTCTCTCTCTCTCTGTCTCTCCCTCAGTCACTCACACACAGAACACTGAGAAGAGAAGAGAACAGCGCTCTCTCTCTCTGTCTCTCCCTCAGTCACTCACACACAGAACACTGAGAAGAGAAGAGAACAGCGCTCTCTCTCTCTGTCTCTCCCTCAGTCACTCACACACAGAACACTGAGAAGAGAAGAGAACAGCGCTCTCTCTCTCTGTCTCTCTCTCAGTCACTCACACACAGAACACTGAGAAGAGAAGAGAACAGCGCTCTCTCTCTCTGTCTCTCCCTCAGTCACTCACTCATACACAGAACACTGAGAAGAGAACAGCGCTCTCTCTCTCTCTGTCTCTCCCTCAGTCACTCACACACAGAACACTGAGAAGAGAAGAGAACAGCGCTCTCTCTCTCTGTCTCTCTCTCAGTCACTCACACACAGAACACTGAGAAGAGAAGAGAACAGCGCGCTCTCTCTCTCTCTCTCTCTCTCTCTCTCCCTCAGTCACTCACACACAGAACACTGAGAAGAGAAGAGAACAGCGCTCTCTCTCTCTGTCTCTCCCTCAGTCACTCACACACAGAACACTGAGAAGAGAAGAGAACAGCGCGCTCTCTCTCTCTCTCTCTCTCTCCCTCAGTCACTCACACACAGAACACTGAGAAGAGAACAGCGCTCTCTCTCTCTCTGTCTCTCCCTCAGTCACTCACACACAGAACACTGAGAAGAGAAGAGAACAGCGCTCGCTCTCTCTCTGTCTCTCCCTCAGTCACTCACACACAGAACACTGAGAAGAGAAGAGAACAGCGCTCTCTCTCTCTCTGTCTCTCCCTCAGTCACTCACACACAGAACACTGAGAAGAGAAGAGAACAGCGCTCTCTCTCTCTGTCTCTCCCTCAGTCACTCACACACAGAACACTGAGAAGAGAAGAGAACAGCGCTCTCTCTCTCTGTCTCTCCCTCAGTCACTCACACACAGAACACTGAGAAGAGAAGAGAACAGCGCTCTCTCTCTCTGTCTCTCTCTCAGTCACTCACACACAGAACACTGAGAAGAGAAGAGAACAGCGCTCTCTCTCTCTGTCTCTCCCTCAGTCACTCACTCATACACAGAACACTGAGAAGAGAAGAGAACAGCGCTCTCTCTCTCTGTCTCTCCCTCAGTCACTCACACACAGAACACCGAGAAGAGAAGAGAACAGCGCTCTCTCTCTCTCTGTCTCTCCCTCAGTCACTCACACACAGAACACTGAGAAGAGAAGAGAACAGCGCTCTCTCTCAAGATTCAAGATTCAAGATTCAAATAGCTTTATTGGCACGGTGAAAGAAATCTTTACATTGCCAAAGCTTTAGTAACAATATAAATAATAAAATAATAATGAAAAAAAAAAAAAAAGAAAAAAAAAAAAAAAAAATGAAAAAAAAAAAATCAGTCTTCTAATATTTCTGGAAGTTCCTCTAGGTATCCTATGGTGAGTGTGTTGGTAGTTGTGTCCCGCTGGAGGCTCTTTCGTCGTGACAGGACCTCACGTACCTGGCGGCCAGGTTTGAGCTTGCTGGGCTTTCTCCGAGCAGGTATGGGAGTTTGTCCAGATTTGGTTTCTGATGGAAGTCTTTGTGGTGAGTTGTGAAATGGGGATAGAATGTGTCCCTAATTGGTGCATATTTAGTGCAGGATGTCAGGAAGTGCAGCTCTGTTTCCACTTCATCTCCTGTGCAGTGGGGACACAGCCGGTCTTCTTTTGGTAGCCAGGTCTGTCTGTGTCTGCCTGTCTCTATGCTGAGATGGTGTTGACTGAGTCTGTACATGCTCAGGACTTTTCTCAGTTTAGGGTCACTCACTGTACTCAGGTATCCTGCCAATTCATATTCTCTATTTAGGGCCAAATAGCATTCCAATTTACTTTGTAGGGCTGTTGCGTCTCTCCAATGTTTCAGGTATTTTTCTTTTTGTGTTTGAATTATTTGGTTTGGTCTGGCTAAGTTTTTATTCTCAGTCAGACCTGTTGTGGTTTGTGTAGTCAGCTCTAAGACCAGTTGTCCGAGGGCGTTTCTCTCTGGTGTCAGCTCTTGGTAGTTCAGGGCTTTGTGATGGAGGGTCTGTTTATCACTATTTTTTAGGTGGGCATGGAATTTAATGGCCCTTTTTTGAATTGTGATTATAAGTGGGTATAATCCTAATTCTGCTCTGCAGGCATTATTTGGGGTTTTGCGCTGTACTCGGAGCAACACTTTGCATAGTTCGGTCTGCAGAGTCTCTATTGGGTGTTTGTCCCATTTAGTGAACTCTTGGTTTGTGAGTGGACCCCAGACTTCACACCCGTAGAGTGCGATGGGTTCTATTACTGATTTGATTATTTTTATCCAGATTCTGATTGGGATGTCAATTTTGATATTTCTCTTAATAGCGTAAAAAGCTCTCCGTGCCTTGTCTCTCAGGTCGTTCACAGCTTTGTTAAAGTTCCCTGTGTTGTTAATATTTATGCCAAGATAAGTGTAGTTCTGCGTGTGCTCAAGGAGCATGTTGTCTAATTTAAAACTATGATGTTGGTCTTGGTGGCTGGGTCTTTTTTGGAAAATCATTATTTTTGTCTTTTTGGGGTTAACTGACAGGGCCCATGACTGACAGAAGCTGTGCAGGAGGTCTAGATGCTGCTGTAGACCCTCTTTAGTGGGAGACAGCAGCACCAGATCATCAGCAAACAGGAGGCATTTGACTTCAGTGTCTAGTAGAGTAAGACCGGGCGCTGCAGACTGATCCAGAGCTCTCACTAACTCATTTATGTATATATTGAACAGTGCAGGACTTAAGCTGCAGCCCTGTCTCACTCCACGACACTGAGGGAGGAATTCTGTGTGTTTGTTACCAATCTTAACAGCAAATTTGTTGTTTTTGTACATTGATTTGATGATGTCATATGTTTTTCCTCCGATGCCGCACTGGATTAATTGAAGAAAAAGACCTTCATGCCAAATAGAGTCAAAAGCTTTTTTGAAGTCAATAAAGCATGAGAAAATTTTGCTTTTGTTTTGGTTGATTTGCTTATCGATTAAGGTATGGAGAGTGTATATATGGTCTGATGTGCGATATTTTGGTTGGAAGCCAATTTGACACTTGCTCAGGACATTTCCGTCTCTAAGAAAATGGGCTAGTCTGCTGTTTAGGATTTTGCAGAAAAGTTTACCTAGGTTGCTGTTTACACATATGCCACGGTAGTTATTGGGGTCAAATCTGTCTCCGTTTTTATGGATTGGGGTGATGAGGCCTTTGTTCCAGATGTTGGGGAATATACCTGAACTAAGGATGATATTGAAGAGCTTGAGGATGGCTAATTTGAATTTGTGCTCTGTGTATTTTATCATTTCATTTAGGATGCCATCGACACCACAGGCTTTTTGGGTTTTCAGGGTTTGTATTTGGTCTAATAGTTCAGCTAGTGTAATTGGAGAGTCTAAGGGGTTCTGGTAGTCTTTGATGGTCGACTCTAAAACCCTTAGTTTTTCGTACATTGCATTTTGTTCCCGATTGTTTTCTATATTACTAAAAAGGTTGGAGAAGTGGTTTATCCAAACATCTCCATTCTGGATGGCTAGTTCTTGATGGTAAGATTTGTTTAGTGTATTCCAATGTTTCCAGAAGTGGTTGGATTCTAAGGATTCTTCAATATCTTTGAGTTGACTTTTTGTGTTTTGTTCTTTTTTCTTTCTTAAAGTATTCCTATATTGTTTAAGTTTTTCATGATAGAGATGACGGATGTTCTCATTGTCAGCCTCTCTGTGTTTCTGGTTTGATAGGATTCTTACTTCTTTCCTAAGTCTTTTGCAGTCATTGTCAAACCATCTCTCAGTGGCATGTGGTCTTTTTGCTTTTCTTTTTGTGGTTTTTAAATTTGATAATGTTGCTGAGACCTCAAATATTCTGTTCAGCTTGTCTACTGCTAGGTTTGTACCTTCACTGTCGTGCGGGAAAGGAGCGGCGAGGAATTGATCTAATAGGACTTGAATTTTTGTTTGACCAATTGTACTTAGATATGTATCTTTACTGTCTTGTTTCCATCTATACGTGTTTCTAAGTGAGTGGAGCTGGGTTTGTTTAGATGTTTCTTGGTTGGGCGTTGCTCTGGTTAAGTAGAGGGTTATTTTACTATGGTCTGATAGTGGGTTTAGTTGGCTGACTGTGAACGCTCTGAGGGAGTTTGGGTTAAGGTCTGTAAGAAAATAGTCGACTGTACTGCTACCAAAAGCTGAGCTGTAGGTGTATCTACCGTAGGAATCTCCTCTTAGTCTGCCATTGACTATGTACATACCTAGTGTGCGACACAGATGAAGAAGATGTGTTCCGCTTTTGTTTGTTGTTTTATCATAATTGTGTCTTCGTGTGTGTATAGGTGGGGGGAGGACGTCACCTCCAGGCAGGTGCTTGTCCCCCTGAGCGTTAAGTGTGTCCAGTTCTTCACCTGTTCTGGCATTTAGGTCTCCACAGACCAGTACGCTTCCCTGTGACTGGAAGTAATTAATGTCTACTTCAAGAATGGAGAAACTGTCTTCATTAAAATAGGGAGACTCTGCCGGAGGGATATAAGTGGCACATAGGAAGATGTTTTTCTCTGTTGCGGTGACTGTACTATTAATTTCTAACCATGTATAGAATTGTCCTGTTTTAACTACTTTGACGGCATGGACAAGATTTGATCTGTACCAAATAAGCATGCCTCCCGAGTCTCTTCCTTGTGTCACTCCAGGCAGTTTAATAGATGGGATGATGAGTTCTCTGTAGTCTTTGGGGCAGCCGGTGGGTCCATCTCTGCTCCATGTCTCCTGCAGGATGATGATGTCTGAATTTTTTATTTCTGAGTTGAAATCTGTGTTTCTGCTTTTGAGGCCAAAGGTAGATGATCTCAGGCCTTGAATATTCCAGCATGATATTATAAATGCTTTGTTGTTCATAGGGTCTTAGTTTTGTTGGTAAGTTTTGACCTATGACAGTAGGTGTGAGCAGATGAGGTTGAGCATCTGACGGATGTCTCTTAGCTCTGTTGTTGTGGCTTGCACTGGTGCTGTTGTGGGTTTTCTGCTCACAATCTGAGCATAGCTGTGACTGCCAGGGGCCTGCTGTGTATGAGGGGGGTAGGGGGTAGGCAGGAGTGGCTTTGGTCTGGCCTGATTCACTGAATGTGAGGATGTGAGGGCTGGGAGAAGATGCTCAGGTGTTGGCTGGGATGGTCTCAGCATGTGAGAGTGCTGTTGTCTTCTGGATGTTCTCTCTGGGGGTACACTGTGCTTTCTTACAGGTCTGGGTGGAGGTTGTTGGACTCTGTTGCTCCTGGGGGTGCTGTTGCGGTTCCGATTCAGGGCCACATCTTTGAGGGTCCTGGCGAAGACAGGAACAGCTGTTTTGTACAGATGGACATGGTCGTAGAGGCATGAGAAGTCCAGGGTGGGGTGGTGTGCCAGGTGCACGTTGGGTTTAAGCGCACAGGCACGGGAGAGGTTGGCATTCACCCGCTGGATAGTGTCAGGATGGAAGTCTTTTCGGGGCAGCAGTGTGGAGATGATAATTTTAGCATTTTGGAAGGTGGTTGAGGCCTTTTCAATCACTGTTTGTAATGATGTAGCCACCCTCTCCTGTTTGGCTCTCAGGTCATTTGTGCCGGTGTGGATTATTATATGGCTTGGGGATCCCAGTTTGTCTACACTTAGCAATTTGAGTGCGCTCTGAGTGTTCGGACACCAGAGTTTGGTCACTCTGTGTTTGGGAAAGAGTTTCTTTTCATCAATAAATTTCCCATTTGAATCAATTAAAAGAGTGATTTCTGGTTTTAGCATTCCTTCTGTTGGTGTGGAGGGGTCGTCTGAGTGTGATGTGAGGGAAGTGTCTGATGCGAGAGGAGGATTCTGGCTGTGCTGAATCTCTGTTGTTTGTGAGCTGTGATCAGGGTGAGGGGTGTCCTGCTCCTCCGGTTCCTCTGATGAGCTGAACTCGCTGTGCTGTGCTCCTCTGTCCTGCCTCAGTTCTCTTATTTCCATCCTCATTGCTGTTAGTTGTGACCTGTGTATCTCAGCCTGTTGTAAGAACTGTGTTTCCAGTGTCTCCAGCTGGGCCGTTAGCCCCTCTCTCACCTGCTGGAGTTCCTTCACCTCAGTCTGCAGTGTAGACAGCTCTCTCCTGAGGCTGTCCCTTTCTCTGTGCTTGGCTGTGGGGCTGTTGCTGGTCTGGTCTGTTGTCTGAACTTTTTGCAAGGAAAAGATCATCTCTTTGAGCTGTACCATTTCTCCCTCTAGCTCTGTGAACCTCTCCCTCATGTCAGTGCAATAGCAGTGTGAATGGGGGTCTTTGGTCTGGTTTTTGCTCGAAGGGTCTCTCTGTTCTGTCTGATCCTCATTTGTGTGGATGCGGTGGGAGACTGACTCCTCAGGAGTGATTAGTTGGTCGCTGGTTATGGTCTCTTTCTGTGCTCTGTCTTTGATGCAGAGGAAGTCTTGTTCGAAGAGCCCATTGATGCTCTTTACCACCACTATACCCGTTGTTTTGTAGATATTAACGTTGGTGGTAGTTGTGTCTTCCTCGTTTCTTATTTTTAGCTGGAAACCCCCACAGATGCCTTTTCTTTCAGCAGAGGGGTAGTGTGTAATGATGGCCTTGTGCCATGCATAGGGCTTGTTGGTGTAGAATATCAGGTTACTTATGCTGCCATCTTTATGTAGGTCTGCAAAAAGTGTTTCTGGGTTGTCAGTCAGTCTTTTGTTTTTATAGGCTTTCCGTGCCGTTTCATTTGTGACATCTTTGGGATAGTGCAGAGCAATGGCCTTCACATATGGGGGTTGTTTAGGCCTAACGATCTGGCTGGAGGCTTCAGAACTCTTCTGAGGGAAGAAGGGGCGGGGCCAAGATGATGCACTGGCCATAGTTGATTTAGAATGTAAACAATCAACTGAATTAACTGCCAGTGTTTTGTTTATTTTTGTCCTTGTCAGGATACAAAGTTATTAAAAATGAAAAATAAGTCCAAACGTAGGAAAAATAACTTATACTGATTCAAAAAAGTCCAGTTGTGTCCAAAATGTCTCTTTGGACACAGCGCTCTCTCTCTCTGTCTCTCCCTCAGTCACTCACACACAGAACACTGAGAAGAGAAGAGAACAGCGCGCTCTCTCTCTCTGTCTCTCCCTCAGTCACTCACACACAGAACACTGAGAAGAGAAGAGAACAGCGCTCTCTCTCTCTCTCTGTCTCTCCCTCACTCACTCACACACAGAACACTGAGAAGAGAACAGCGCGCTCTCTCTCTGTCTCTCCCTCAGTCACTCACACACAGAACACTGAGAAGAGAACAGCGCTCTCTCTCTCTGTCTCTCCCTCAGTCACTCACACACAGAACACTGAGAAGAGAAGAGAACAGCGCTCTCTCTCTCTCTGTCTCTCCCTCAGTCACTCACACACAGAACACTGAGAAGAGAAGAGAACAGCGCTCTCTCTCTGTCTCTCCCTCAGTCACTCACACACAGAACACTGAGAAGAGAAGAGAACAGCGCTCTCTCTCTCTGTCTCTCCCTCAGTCACTCACACACAGAACACTGAGAAGAGAAGAGAACAGCGCTCTCTCTCTCTCTGTCTCTCCCTCAGTCACTCACACACAGAACACTGAGAAGAGAAGAGAACAGCTCTCTCTCTCTCTGTCTCTCCCTCAGTCACTCACACACAGAACACTGAGAAGAGAAGAGAACAGCGCTCTCTCTCTCTGTCTCTCCCTCAGTCACTCACACACAGAACACTGAGAAGAGAAGAGAACAGCGCACTCTCTCTCTCTCTGTCTCTCCCTCAGTCACTCACACACAGAACACTGAGAAGAGAACAGCGCTCTCTCTCTCTGTCTCTCTCTCAGTCACTCACACACAGAACACTGAGAAGAGAAGAGAACAGCGCGCTCTCTCTCTCTGTCTCTCTCTCAGTCACTCACACACAGAACACTGAGAAGAGAAGAGAACAGCGCGCTCTCTCTCTCTCTGTCTCTCCCTCAGTCACTCACACACAGAACACTGAGAAGAGAAGAGAACAGCGCTCTCTCTCTCTCTGTCTCTCACTCAGTCACTCACACACAGAACACTGAGAAGAGAAGAGAACAGCGCGCTCTCTCTCTCTCTGTCTCTCTCTCAGTCACTCACACACAGAACACTGAGAAGAGAAGAGAACAGCGCTCTCTCTCTCTCTGTCTCTCACTCAGTCACTCACACACAGAACACTGAGAAGAGAAGAGAACAGCGCTCTCTCTGTCTCTCTCTCAGTCACTCACACACAGAACACTGAGAAGAGAAGAGAACAGCGCGCTCTCTCTCTGTCTCTCCCTCAGTCACGCGGGTATTTTCCGTTAACGTTTAGGGTTTCTTCAGCTTCAGGTTTGTTTTTTACTTTGGTTTGTAGTACTTACTTATTAACCAGTAGAGTTTTGGTAAACGTGGGGTTTGTTCAGACGTGGTGCTTGGTAGAATGCGACTCGCGTCTCTGCCTGTCGGAGATTTTTTTTTCTTTTTTAAACCGTCAGCTGGCTCTAACCAGTTTTTTTTACTTCACGCACTGAGTGTCTGACACTTTCTTGCTGTATTTCATAAGAAAAAAAAAAGGAAGTAGTGGTATAAAACTATATTACAAATTAATTAGCTACACACACACACACACACACACTCTCTCTGCCGGTCATCGGAGTTTTTTTTTTTTTAAACCGTCTGCTGTCATGTAAATCGTTTTCTAATCAGCAATAAATATAACAATTTCTGATCAACCCATATCAATTGCATGCTTAAAATAACATACCGGTTAAAGCCCCGCCCATTTCAAGACAACCCGACCCACTTCCAGGTTAAATCCCGCCCACTTCCGGGTTATGCCCCGCCCAGTCCGAGTACAGATACAGATAATACATATGGTTAACAGATACAGATACAGATACAGATAATGCTGTACTCGCTCATCCCTACTAGGTTCACCAGAACTCTCTGCAGGAGTGGAGAAGTAATGAGCCCTAAACACTGGCTCTTCCCGATTTTATATTTCATGTCATTTCATTTGATTTTATGCTATTTTATGCTAGTCCTCATTATCTGTCCTCTTTATCAAAGACCTAAACTACCTACAGATCTGACATCGCTTTTTAAGTCATGAGTGAACATAAATGAAAGGTGAAATGTACCATTTCTACATCACTATAGCACCAGCACATGGATTAGCAAAAACAAACTGGTTTCCTAAACACTGCTATTGGTTTGCCAAATAGATAGCCCCACCCCCAAACCCAAGCCATTGTTTGAGTTGTTGGTTTAACAAGTTTCTCAGGAATTGACCTAAAAGGTTTTTCAATAGAGTCTGATTTTAGCATGTTGCTAAACTGACTTCTAGTGTCATTTTAAAATTATTTATATACTATTAAGGCCTTTATTAATATTTTGAATGTTTTATTTTTATGTTTTTATATTTAATTTAACCGAATGCGTTTTGTGGCAAAATTGAACCATAAGCAACTATACTAAAATAGGAAAGACAATGTACAAAATATTCTCCACAATGGATAATCAGTCCTAAGTGACTGCTGCGTGTCCTCCACCTCCACTTCTTTGCGGTGCATGCTTCAGATGCTCTGAAGTGGTCATCCTTATGAAGTCCTCTTTGGCTGTGTCATCAAATTTCATGACTGCATCTGCACATGTAGAAAAAGACAAATGATTAGAAATATGCAAAGGCAATCTGCAGTCATACACCAAGTCCCCATATTTGTAAGCAAAAATGTGTTTACTATGCATCCACTACAATACTAGATTAATTTAAGCACTGATTTTTATTGTTGTACATTTGTTTTGGTACAGACCCACGCAAGGTGGGCTGTGAAATTATATATTTAACTAGTCAAAAGATTATTAGTGACGTTTGTGCTAGTTAAAAACAATAAAGATGGAAATAAGTGAGTGGTAATTGAGTTGTGATTTATTTGCAAACCTCTGTTTATAATTGTAGTCCCATGTTTCCAGAAGGTGAAGGACCTTTTTCCTGTAGCTTTGTTTGTCTCAGCAGCAGGGTTGAATTGGAAATGCATTACACCTTTGTATGCTTTTCCATTTATCATCTGCTGCTGAGACAATCAAATGAAGCTATAGGAAAATGAACTTGAACAGTATGCCACCTTCTGAAATGGGACTACAGTTATGTAACAGAGCATATAAGCAGTATAAAATGATGTCTAAAATGAGTTTAAGTTTCATGTAGAAAAGACGTCCACAACGACCACATTTGGCCTACAATTAGCCCTTATACGGAGGTCCTGTGGACGTCAATACTGGACGTTCGGTAGACGTTGGAAAAAAGACGTCATCTGGCGTCACAGTCTGCACCTTCAGGGGACCAAAATTGGATGTTCAAAAATGACGTACAAAAGACGTGTCTTTGCGCAGTGGGATGTGACGATGACTATAATTAAATGTATAATGCAATATTGTTGACGAATAAAAACGAGACTAAATGTGGTTTACAAAATAAAAACTATGCTAAAATGTCTCTTCATTGTCGTTGACCAAAACGAGACGAAACTAAATGTTATAACGTTATTTCGTCTCATTTAGTCACGTTATTATTAGGCGCGTTCGACTTTAAGCGGCGCTGCGTAGAATGGACAGTGTATGACATCAAAGTACTGCGAGAGCAATAAGAGAGCAGATGGATCCTTATGCTTTCGAAGGCAGGGGCGGAGCCAGGGGTGGCCGTGGCCACCCCTGACCTAAGCTTGGCCACCCTTTTGGCCACCCCACTCAAAACTGCGTTTTTGTCACTTTTTTTCTTGGCAAGAAATACATTTATTAAGACAAGGAACCGGCGTATCTCTTTATGACCACGTAAAACGGGAGACTTTTCAGACGCGCACTTCAGCTTCGCCTCAGCGCCAGGCGCAGGTCAAACGAGCGCGGAAAGGAACTGGAACCAAATGAGCTTCAGTAGAACAACAGTGAACTGCGGTCTGATGAGATGCTGTTAGGCTATATATCAGCAAAACAAACTTTCCTGTCCTGTCAGCCGTCACTGTGCTCACGGCGCACACTCTTCAACATTACGCGAATATAAGGCGCACGCTCTATATCTTCATCATAAATAATGCGTGCAAGAAACTATGAGCATACAAAGTTCTGTCGTCAGTTAAGTCATGAAACAATCAAAAAGGCAATTAGTGCATTCATGTATGTATAGCATCACATTAAAGAGCGTCTCTCAAATGCACGTAGCCTACTAAAATATTGTGCAATTCGAGATCACAATATAAGGCGCAAGCTGATGTTTTTTTTTTTGGTATGCACAAGTAAATATGAACACAGTGCACTTATACTAGAAAATATGCACTGTTTTTATTTTTTAATTTGTAAAATACAAACGAAAATTAAACCATTTAAATGCATAAAATAACTCATTTTACTGGCATTTATGTGCTGTTGACTTCTGGCCTTTTTTTTTTCTTTTTTTTTTTACCAATTCTTATCACTATCTGCATGTCTCATCAGTGAGTATGCAATGATGGAGAACAAGCTTTTAGGGGTTTTGAGAACCAGAATCAAGCTGACTGAGAAATAAAGCTATAGTGATCCCCTTTATTAAAATACCTGGAGGTGAGGAATAATACACAAGTTGTTATGTTCACTCAGCATTACTTGATCTAATTCACAAAAATCTCAATTACAATTTAGTAGAAATTAATTGTATTCCATTGTGTTTTAGGCACTAAACACAGTCCAATACTTTATAGTCAATCACATTTTTATATTGAAATAATGAATATTTCTGTGCCACCCCAGATTGGTTGCTGGCCACCCCTATGAAAACATCCTGGCTCCGCCACTGCGTGAAGGATGATGTTTTACATCGATGCGAGTGAAATACAAAGCCTATTACATAATAAATAATATTTTAGCATCCAGATATGTTGCGAATATGGAAACATGTGGATTCGTGCCGAATGAGAGAGGTAGGCATCAGTTTCACATTAAATTATTTTGTTTTTGAATTGACGTTTATATAGCCTAAACGCATAGCCTTAACTTTAGAGGATTTGTTGTGGAGAGAAGGGAACTAATAGCAGTGTTTATGTCTGTAAACATTTTGCTTTACCGGCATTTATCCTACATTATTTATTAATGTAATAATAAAATGCGAATGTAAGTCTACACGTTTTTTAAGCCTACACAAAATGCAATTTTATGTGTGTTGCGAGTTTGCAAACAATACAGCAAACATTTTTAAATATCTTAAAAATATTTTAATGTCTTTAAAGCATTAACAGATTTTTTCTTTTGTATAGCAGCCTAGCCTGCATTTGGCCAAAATCTAGAAAAGATGCTGTATTGGCTGTAAGCGCAGGGGGTTAAGATACCAGATCTCTTCCTGTTTTTTTTTCTTCTTTTTGAGTAAAGAAAACATTGTACTTTTATTATTATTATTATTATTATTATTATTATTATTATAGGTAAAGAAATTTCCTAAAAATAATGTTATTAACTGGTATTTTTCTACTCAAACCGGTATCGGAACGGTAATAATCAGAGGAATGCAGGAACAGAGACATTAGAATATCGATTCTGCTTGGAGTGAACCGATTGGAAAAAAAATATATATATATTTTTCAAGCCCTGCTCAATACACCCCTCTCTGGGCTCTGGAAACCCAGGCAGTCAGCAAACCTTCTCACTTTTTTGAAAAAGCTACCAGCTACCAAACACACCTTTTTCCCTGGCCAGGTGAGCTGTCGGATGTTCCAGCTGTAAATCATTGGTTTTCTGGAGGTCTGGGTCTCAGCTCGCATCCTCCTGCATAAAGCAGTTCAGAGACACAAAAGCCAGAACGATGCAAGGAGAACTGCAATGCCTACTTACCACCCAGGGCAGAAGGTCACTGCGGTCAAGCCAGCCGCCACTCCGAAATGCATGGTCAATCTAGCCGCCGCGCTGTTTTGTTGTGCGCGCATATACAGTGCATTACGGCGATCTTCCGCCGGTCTTTCGCCTGCGTTCACTAAGACAATTTTTTTTTTTTTTTTTTTTTTTTTTTAATACTTAACTTATACATACAAACAAGAATTAAATAAGAGTAAGGGTAATATATATTAAGAAAATTAACTATACTAATTAATAAGGTGATATCAGATTAACTGTCTGTAATATTATTATAATAATCTAAAAAAAAAAAAAATGTATTTAAAATAGGCCTTTTAAAATGAAATTGTCTAAAAGTGTTAAGTAACAGCCTAATAATTATGGTTCAAACAATGATATCAAAATAACTGATGTTGAATTGCAAAATAAAAGCCCCCCCAAAATCTCATATCCAACCTGTTTTGCTTGGCATTTCAGATAGCTCTAAAAAGGAAAGTCCCTGTTACCACAGACTAGTTTCACTTCAGATTGATAGTAGACCTTCTCAGGTTGACACTCACCAAAAACCAGGCAAGTCTGATGTTGCGTTACAAAATAAAAGCCCTCAGAAATCTCATATAAAGGGTGTTTTACTTGGCATTTCAGATAGCTCTAAAAAGGAAAGTCCCTGTTACCACAGACTAGTTTCACTTCAGATTGATAGTAGACCTTCTCAGGTTGACACTCACCAAAAACCAGGCAAGTCTGATGTTGCATTACAAAATAAAAGCCCTCCGAAATCTCATATAAAGGGTGTTTTACTTGGCATTTCAGATAGCTCTAAAAAGTAAAGTCCCTGTTACCACAGACTAGTTTCACTTCAGATTGATAGTAGACCTTCTCATGTTGTCACTCACCAAAAACCAGGCAAGTCTGATGTTGCATTACAAAATAAAAGCCCTCCGAAATCTCATATCCAACCTGTTTTGCTTGGCATTTCAGATAGCTCTAAAAAGGAAAGTCCCTGTTACCACAGACTAGTTTCACTTCAGATTGATAGTAGACCTTCTCAGGTTGACACTCACCAAAAACCAGGCAAGTCTGATGTTGCATTACAAAATAAAAGCCTTCCAAAATCTCATATCCAACCTGTTTTGCTTGGCATTTCAGATAGCTCTAAAAAGGAAAGTCCCTGTTACCACAGACTAGTTTCACTTCAGATTGATAGTAGACCTTCTCAGGTTGTCACTCACCAAAAACCAGGCAAGTCTGATGTTGCATTACAAAATAAAAGCCCTCCAAAATCTCATATCCAACCTGTTTTGCTTGGCATTTCAGATAGCTCTAAAAAGGAAAGTCCCTGTTACCACAGACTAGTTTCACTTCAGATTGATAGTAGACCTTCTCAGGTTGACACTCACCAAAAACCAGGCAAGTCTGATGTTGCATTACAAAATAAAAGTCTGTGGTAACAGGGACTTTCCTTTTTAGAGCTATCTGAAATGCCAAGTAAAACACCCTTTATATGAGATTTCGGAGGGCTTTTATTTTGTAATGCAACATCAGACTTGCCTGGTTTTTGGTGAGTGTCAACCTGAGAAGGTCTACTATCAATCTGAAGTGAAACTAGTCTGTGGTAACAGGGACTTTCCTTTTTAGAGCTATCTGAAATGCCAAGTAAAACACCCTTTATATGAGATTTCGGAGGGCTTTTATTTTGTAACGCAACATCAGACTTGCCTGGTTTTTGGTGAGTGTCAACCTGAGAAGGTCTACTATCAATCTGAAGTGAAACTAGTCTGTGGTAACAGGGACTTTCCTTTTTAGAGCTATCTGAAATGCCAAGTAAAACACCCTTTATATGAGATTTTGGAGGGCTTTTATTTTGTAATGCAACATCAGACTTGCCTGGTTTTTGGTGAGTGACAACCTGAGAAGGTCTACTATCAATCTGAAGTGAAACTAGTCTGTGGTAACAGGGACTTTCCTTTTTAGAGCTATCTGAAATGCCAAGCAAAACAGGTTGGATATGAGATTTTGGAGGGCTTTTATTTTGTAATGCAACATCAGACTTGCCTGGTTTTTGGTGAGTGACAACCTGAGAAGGTCTACTATCAATCTGAAGTGAAACTAGTCTGTGGTAACAGGGACTTTCCTTTTTAGAGCTATCTGAAATGCCAAGCAAAACAGGTTGGATATGAGATTTTGGAGGGCTTTTATTTTGTAATGCAACATCAGACTTGCCTGGTTTTTGGTGAGTGTCAACCTGAGAAGGTCTACTATCAATCTGAAGTGAAACTAGTCTGTGGTAACACGGACTTTCCTTTTTAGAGCTATCTGAAATGCCAAGCAAAACAGGTTGGATATGAGATTTTGGAAGGCTTTTATTTTGTAATGCAACATCAGACTTGCCTGGTTTTTGGTGAGTGTCAACCTGAGAAGGTCTACTATCAATCTGAAGTGAAACTAGTCTGTGGTAACAGGGACTTTCCTTTTTAGAGCTATCTGAAATGCCAAGTAAAACACCCTTTATATGAGA
This sequence comes from Aspiorhynchus laticeps, assembly GCA_023376895.1. NCBI lineage: Eukaryota > Metazoa > Chordata > Actinopteri > Cypriniformes > Cyprinidae > Aspiorhynchus > Aspiorhynchus laticeps. The sequence continues at coordinate 66,222,841 of CM041794.1, read as the reverse complement.
TTTTGGAGGGCTTTTATTTTGTAATGCAACATCAGACTTGCCTGGTTTTTGGTGAGTGTCAACCTGAGAAGGTCTACTATCAATCTGAAGTGAAACTAGTCTGTGGTAACAGGGACTTTCCTTTTTAGAGCTATCTGAAATGCCAAGTAAAACACCCTTTATATGAGATTTTGGAGGGCTTTTATTTTGTAATGCAACATCAGACTTGCCTGGTTTTTGGTGAGTGTCAACCTGAGAAGGTCTACTATCAATCTGAAGTGAAACTAGTCTGTGGTAACAGGGACTTTCCTTTTTAGAGCTATCTGAAATGCCAAGTAAAACACCCTTTATATGAGATTTTGGAGGGCTTTTATTTTGTAATGCAACTTCAGACTTGCCTGGTTTTTGGTGAGTGACAACCTGAGAAGGTCTACTATCAATCTGAAGTGAAACTAGTCTGTGGTAACAGGGACTTTCCTTTTTAGAGCTATCTGAAATGCCAAGCAAAACAGGTTGGATATGAGATTTTGGAGGGCTTTTATTTTGTAATGCAACATCAGACTTGCCTGGTTTTTGGTGAGTGACAACCTGAGAAGGTCTACTATCAATCTGAAGTGAAACTAGTCTGTGGTAACAGGGACTTTCCTTTTTAGAGCTATCTGAAATGCCAAGCAAAACAGGTTGGATATGAGATTTTGGGGGGGCTTTTATTTTGCAATTCAACATCAGTTATTTTGATATCATTGTTTGAACCATAATTATTAGGCTGTTACTTAACACTTTTAGACAATTTCATTTTAAAAGGCCTATTTTAAATACATTTTTTTTTTTTAGATTATTATAATAATATTACAGACAGTTAATCTGATATCACTTTATTAATTAGTATAGTTAATTTTCTTAATATATATTACCCTTACTCTTATTTAATTCTTGTTTGTATGTATAAGTTAAGTATTAAAAAAAAAAAAAATAAAAATAAAAAATTGGCTTAGTGAACGCAGGCGAAAGACCGGCGGAAGATCGCCGTAATGCACTGTATATGCGCGCACAACAAAACAGCGCGGCGGCTAGATTGACCATGCATTTCGGAGTGGCGGCTGGCTTGACCGCAGTAGAAGGTCTGGCTCTCTACCGGAGACATCTGAGATATCACCTTTAAGGTCCATAACATCCTGGACTCCTGATGACGGGGAGATCAGCAGGAATATTTAGTACACTGGAGAGGATATGGTGCTGAAGACAAATCCTGGGTACCTCGAGACGACATTCTTGATCCTTCATTACTGACTGAGTTCCCTACCACTCATCCTGATGATCCTTGACCCAGAGAAGCAGAGATCCCCCCCCCACCCAAACAGCAGTAGAGGGGACGGGGGAATTTTGCAACCCAGCCAGGACCAGACATCAAAACTCCTCCCACTGATTCTTGTTCTCAAGTATATTGATCTCATACACCTGCAATAGCTCGTTCAGGACATAAATAATCACCTCTCACAACCTCCCACATTCTGGTTTCATCAACCACTACTGTGTGTTTACCTGCCCTGACTACTCACCTCTGCTCCGGTCCACCTCAGCAACACTTGCAAGAGAATGAAATGTAATTATTATTTATTATCTCAAGTTTCTACTTACCACCTGCTTCACTACCAGCTCATTCATTACTGCTGCAGCTCTTCAATAAAGTGTAATTGCTGTGAAATCCAGTGTCATCTCTTCTCTTATTGTGATAGGTATACAGTTTGTACAGTCTAAAAATCATTATTTCTATGGAATGTCCCCATAAGAAAATGGAAACCCAACATGTGTGTGTGTTTGTGTGCTTAATGTATTTGTAAATATTTTAAAGAACACTGAGATGACTTACAGAAAGTATTAGTAAAGTTTTAAGGAACACTGAATATGAATTCAATTAATGTCCGGTTTAAAGCACTTAATTAATGACATTTTCCAATTTTCTGTAACAATCTAAATTGAGAAATGTGTATGGTTAATAAGTTGTTAACAAAGCATTATTAATTACATATGAGCATAACATAACATAATTAAACAATAACACATTGTTAATTACAGTGACAATGAATGAAGAATGAAGAACACTATTTACAGCGGGGAAAATAACTATTTGACACATCAGCATTTTTATCAGTAAGGAGATTTCTAAGTGGGCTATTGACACAAAATTTCCACCAGATGTAGCCATCAAGCCAAATATTGAATTCATACAAAGAAATCAGAACATTTAAGTATACAAGTTGAGTCATAATAAATAAAGTAAAATGACACAGGGAATAAGTATTGAACACATGAAGATAACAAGGTGCAAAACGGCATAGAAAGCAAGGAGATCACCTGAAATCTGTCAGTATTGAGAGAGAACCCCTGCCCCCTATCAGTACTAATTGATATCAGCTGCTTTAGTCCTAATTGATGGCCTATAAAGGCTTCTCATTACCTAGGAGGCACACAGGAAAGACTTCATGATGGGTAAAAGCAAAGAACTCTCTGTAGATCTTCGTAATCGTATCGTTGAAAAGCATTTTGATGGGAATGGTTATAGGCGCATTTCCAGAATGCTGAATGTTCCTGTGAGCACTGTGGGGGCCATTATCCGGAAATGGAAAGAGCATCAGTTCACCATAAACCGGCCACGATCAGGTGCTCCACGTAAGATCCCTGTCCGAGGAGTCCAAAGAATAATCAGGAGAGTTCTCCAAGAGCCAAGAACCACTCGGGCAGAACTTCAGGAAGACCTTGCATCAGCAGGTACTGTTGTTTCAAAGAAAACTATAAGCAATGCACTGAACCGCCATGGCATCCATGCACGCTCACCACGCAAGACTCCATTGCTGAACAAAAAGCATGTTGAGGCTCGGTTAAAGTTTGCGAAAGAGCATTTGGAGAAGCCTGTGGATTATTGGGAGACTATAGTATGGTCAGATGAAAGCAAAATTTAACTTTTTGGCAGTCATTCTACACACCATGTTTGGAGAAGAAATGGCACTGCCCACCACCCCAAGAACACCATACCAACAGTTAAGTTTGGGGGTGGAAGCATCATGGATTGGGGCTGCTTTTCAGCAAGGGGTACTGGCAGACTTCATATTATTGAAGGCAGGATGAATGGAGAAATGTACCGGGACATTCTGGATAAAAATCTACTGCCATCTACCAGAAAGCTGAAAATGAAAAGAGGGTGGACATTTCAGCAAGACAATGATCCCAAACACAAGGCCAAGGACACAATGAAGTGGTTTCAAAGAAAGAAAATCAAGCTGCTTGAATGGCCCAGTCAATCAACTGACCTAAATCCCATAGAAAATCTATGGAGAGAACTGAAGATCAAAGTTCATAAAAGAGGCCCAAGGAACCTTCAAGATTTAAAGAATCACTCCTGAGCAATGCAGACGACTGGTCTCTCCATACAAGAGGCGTCTAGAAGCTGTAATCACCAACAAAGGCGTTTCTACAAAGTATTAAATAAAGTGTGTTCAATACTTATTCCCTGTGTCATTTCACTTTATTTATTATGACTCAACTTGTATACTTAAATGTTCTGGTTTCTTTGTATGAATTCAATATTTGGCTTGATGGCTGCATCTGGTGGAAATTTTGTGTCAATAGCCCACTTAGAAATCCCCTTACTGATAAAAAGGCTGATGTGTCAAATACTTATTTTCCCCGCTGTATATGCAGTATTAATGTATTAATTACAGTTTATGAACGATTACCAATTAACCAATGGTTTGAAAATTATTTAGAAGTGCTTTGTTAGTGTATACTTATTATAAAGTATTACCAGTAAGTAAGCATAGTGCTCAAGAAAATGAGGTAGTTCACTAATAGCTAATCAATAACTACTATTTTTTTCAGGACTATACAAACTACTATACTATATGGTATTAATGTAAATAATGTTTATATATAATTGAGCACAGATCACGATAACCCACTAGTAATGACTAAAGTATTAACAAATCCTTCTAAAGAAATTAGTGACCCAATAATCATGGAGCAGTATTCTAAAGTGTTACCAAAATTTGTTAAGCACAAATCACATAAATTTCATATTTTGGGTTCAAAAAGACTCGATTCGCAAAATTCAATGACTTTGGGGCACTAATAATTTTGTACCTACAAAAATTGTGTAACGTTTCAAATGTAAAAAATGTCATGCCAGTTTGATGCCTCTGACCACAATATGGAAGCACTGCCCACGAGGCTACCGGCTCCAGCCTGCTTTGTTTTTGTTTTGTTTCATTTTTTTAATTCAGTTTTACTTTCCCTAAATTTAGTTTTGTGTTTTTAACTTTTCTGGATCCTGTGATTTACAGTTTAATCCATCTTAATCATGGAAACTACGTGCAATCAAATGGATATAGTTACACATTTTTAAACATTAAAACAAAATTGTTTTAGGCTGATGATACACATGGGCAACTTTTTTGAGAAATGTTGATTTGGCACTTGGATTAGACAGATTTATAATGTTTAAAAAAAGATCAGCATTTATTCAAAATATAAATCTTTTCTAACAATATAAGTGTTTACTATAACTTTTTTTTATATAAATTTAACACATCTGTGCTGAAAACAATTATTAACTCCTTAAAAAAAAAGAAAACATTTACTGAACCCCAAACATTTAAAGGTAGATTCCTTTTTTTTTTAAATAAATGCTGTTCTTTTTTACGTTTTATTCATCAAAGAATCCTAAAACAATATTACAGGTCCCAAAAAAAATATTAAGCATTAATAAGTAAATAAATATAAGTATAATATAAGTAAACCATTATTTTAAATTACAATCATATTTCATAATATTACTGTTTTTGTTTTTTTCGTCTGTATTTTTGATTAAAAAAAGCATAAGAAACTTCTTTAAAAAACATGAAAAATTTGTCTGATCCCAAACTTTTGAACAGTAGTGTACATTCATATCAATAGATTATTCTGGGGCCATGAAGCTTTTGTGAAAACTATCAAAAATGCTGGTGGTGGCAACAAAAAATTAATAAAAATTAAAATCTGATGGAGTTAATTAGGGTTTTATCTAAGATGTGCAGGACAGTGTTTCCTGTATGTTTTTATTTATTTATTTGACATTTTTGATGTTTCTTGCTTTGTGCCTTTAAACTCAGGTTAACCTTTATTTGCATTTTTCACCTTAGACCTGATGCTGCATGAAATGGATGAAACGGAAGAGAAAACTCATGAGAAACATCTTGATTTCATAACCGGAGAAAAATATTTTAATTGCTCACAGACCGAAAAGACCAACAATAAGTTTTCTTCTCAGAAAAGAGCCCAAAAGACGAGCGCTAGAAGTCATTTTATCTGCCAACAGTGTGGAAAAAGCTTCAAACAGAAAGAAAACCTTAAAGTCCACACGAGAACTCACACCGGAGAGAAACCCTTCACCTGTCAACAGTGTGGAAAGAGCTTCACTCAAAAAGTAAGCCTTACGTTTCATATGAAAGTTCACACTGGAGAGACCCCTTACTCCTGCCAACAGTGTGGAAATTGCTTCACTGAGAAAAGAAGCCTTGAAATCCACCTGAGGATTCACACCGGAGAGAAACCTTACTCCTGCAGAGTGTGTGGAAGACGCTTCATTCGAAGAGAAGACCTTAAAAGCCACCTGAGGATTCTCACCGGAGAGAAACCCTTCACCTGTCAACAGTGTGGAAAGAGCTTCACACAGAGAGGAAATCTTTCCACTCACATGAGAATACACACCGGAGAAAAGCCAATCATTTGTGTTCAGTGTGGCAGCAGTTTCAGAAGTAAATAATGTGCACATGACAAAACACTCGTGAAACCTGTTTTAAAAGTCATCAGTGTGGAAGCGGGTTCAGATACAGGTGACACCTCACACCGGAGACAAACTTTTCACTTGCCCGCAGTTTGAAAACTTTCACACTCGCTCCTCGTGGCTCCGCCCCCTCCACTGACTCCACCTCTCTACTTACTTAACAATATTTTGAAAATTATGCAGGTTTTTGGGCAATGACGTTTCACAAGAACAGACAAGAATGCATATTGAGAAATGGCTCTTGTCTGTGTGAAAATATGAAATCATAAAATACACTCTTATAATTTTGTGTTTGGCACTCTGATGTAAATAAGCAGAACACAGCAGATGTTGCTTTGATAAGCTTTATCCCCTTCAACAAATCAACTTCTGCAGTGAGTTTAGCTCCGCCCTTTTGGTACCCTTTGCTGTGCTAGGTACCCCAACGAAAGGGTACCAAAAAAGTGGTAAGGTACGGTTCGCTATTTTGGTACCATTCACAACTTCTGACAGTGGAAACGGACATAATTGTGTACCGTACCGTACTGTACTGTACCGAACCGTACAGCTCAGTGGAAACGAGCCATTAGTTAGTAATACTATTGCTATAAACACTTGTCAAAAATCTTGGAACACTTTGAAAACTGTGCCATGGAAGAACTTTTGTAAGTAGCCATTATGACATAAGCGCTTTGGCACGATAGTGAATATTTAGCGCATGCTCTAAAATGTGCACATCGAAACAGACATGACATTTGCCACGGTCTCTCAAAACAGTCACTTTGGTGACACTAACAGCTATGATAATCAGGATGACAGTAATGTAGCATCATATAATGGTACGTCACAGACGTGTGCATGAGTTTTACTCGACACGCTGGATGTTGAAGCCATGTTTTGTAGTCCCCCCTAAAATCCACCACAGAGAACAGAGAGTGTGTGGTAGAAGGAGGATTTTTTCCACACGTATTAATTTATTTGGAATGCCAGAAGAACATACTATCCGAACATATTATCGTTTGCCAAGCCATGTTATTTTAAACTTGCTTCAGGAAATAAAAGACAACATGGAACCTTCACCAAACTTCTTGCAACCCTTCATTGGCCTCCGGTGCTTTTCAACACACTGTGGCTTGTTTAGCTGGGATTTCACAGTCCGCATCTTCACCTGCGTAATCCATGGTCCTGAAGTCACTGATGAAAACATTTCCAAATCGCCCGGAAGCGCTTCAAAAAAACTAAACGATTGCGTTTTAAACACACAAACCTAAAATAAATGTGGGGTACTGGACATTTCAGAAACATGTTAAGCTGGAACGGTCCAGAAAAATACAAATGATGAGTCACGGGCAACGCAACAAAAATATAATATTCACAAAACCATAATCTGTTTATTTCACAAAACAAAAATAAATAATAAATGGAGAAAGGGAAAACAGTGATCAGTTGAACTGTACATGACCCAGGCTACCAAACACTAGCACAATAGGCTGGCATTTGTACCCAAGGTTCTCAATAGTAGATATCAATGACTGATATTTTAAAATCTTAGAGCAGTAAGAATCCTCCATAAACAAGTCAAATGCACACGACACCTCAAATAGTGTAGCTGTTTTACGATTCTGAGAGATGTTAACGATATCTGGTGTATTAGCAATTCCTAGAAAAGTGTTTGCAGGCGAGTTAAACCATTCAGACTGTACAGTAGTGTGTTTAAAGATCTGCTCATCAGACACACAGGGAATCTGAGCAGCAATGAGGTCCACAAGTCTGTCATGTCTGGCAGTATATAATCCTTTAAATGATGAACAACTGTTCATGATGTGGGCTACTGACTCCAGGTGTTGAGGGGGGTTATGCAGCAAGGGTGGAGGGAAACCACAGTGATAAGTTGTATTTTGTAGGAAGAACCTGCAGACATGCTTTTACACAAAGTAAGAATCTCCTCACTGATGGTGGCATTGCTGTAGATGGTGTGTGATACAGAGTGGTCCGCACAGGGCAGTTTTGCCAACTTTCCCTGGAGTTTTAGACTGGACCAGTACTTCATATTTTGGGCTCTTTGAATAGACAAGAGAGTCTGCCTTGACATTCTAGGCTGGAGCAGGTGAACAATGTTGTTATGGTGCAGCCTGGCTTCCACGATGACAGAAGGGTCCTCTATGACTGCATCAGAGACCTCTACAGGTTGAGAGTGGGAGGTCCACTTCAGTTCAGTACCTGTCCTCCAGCATAGGTCGTTTAAGTCTGGCCAGTCTGATGACACCAAATCCCTGTGCCCGTCCATCCAGCTTTCCATTGGTCTTTCTTTTAAAACCCAGGAAGCTGTCTTCCTCACCACATGCGTGTAGCACCTTCCGTCTTTTAAAATCCAGCAGTAAGGATGCTCTGGCCATTTGCCCCACGCTGACATCATCACAGTGTAGCATGTTGGTAAGGTGAGACTGTCTTGTGGCTGTGTACTCCCACATGCAGTTTGGAACTCCAAGCCCCCCGTCCTGTCTTTTCTGGAAGATAAAACATCTTGTGGAATGTGTGTTGAGACAAAGCCATTTCCTAACCACATTTACGGTTTTGTTGTCCAGTTCACGCAATACTTTTTGTGGAATATGGACATTTGCAAAAAGATGTTGAATTTTAGAAAAAGCTATGTCTCTTATTGCTTGCACTTTTAGAGTAACAGGAAGAGGTGATGCATCAATGAGATCCAGTCTGGTCATAAACTGATGTGCCATGTCAGTCACTTGCTGACTCCATTCTCCAGCTTAAGTTAAGTTAAGTTAAACTTGTGACCCAGGTAGTTGTAGGTCTCATGTCTAGAGTACACTCTGAGTGGCTGGTCTAAGATGGTAAATGAGGGGGGTTGGTCGGCCCTTGATCTATACCAACGGTTGCCACCGCTCCTCCTCTCATAGAAAACTGCACATTTACTGTGCTTTACTTGTAGGCCAGACCATGCCAGGAATCTGTCAGTGCAATACAACATGTTTTTAATCACGACTTCATCTCGAGATGCGACGACCACATCATCAGCATAGCCCTGGACTGGATTCGGTGACAGGACATGGGGCGGGGCATGTGCGCAAAGCCATTTTAGCCATTGATTTATTGCAATGATAAAGTTTACAGCACTCCAAGGACAGCCAGTTTTGATTCCTACCTCAAGTGATATCGGTCTGGTGAGATCTTTTCCACAGATCACTTGTAGGTAGGAGTCACAATGAACATCTTTTATTATGTCCACATAGATCTTAGGGAGCTGTATTTCTTCCAATGCATCAATCATGACTCTGTGAGGCAATGTGCCAAAGGCATCTCTGAAGTCAAGGAAGACAATGTATAGCTTAGCAGATTTGTGCTTAAAATCGTCAATGGCAGTTTTTAAGCAAAAAACATGCTCATTCATGCCCTGTCGCTCAATATAAGCTTTTTGTTTGTTAGACAAAATTCCAGCATCAACCAGCCAAGGTAGTATTCTTGAAAGCAGGCACTTCATAAAGACTTTGTATACAGATGGCAATAGAGAGATGTCCCTCCATGATGAGGGGTCTTCTGTTACATTGTCTTTCTTCGGTATTCTATGAATGAGTGCTCCCTTCCATGAACTAGGGACTTTACCATTAATCAAACAGATGTTAAATATGCTTTTCAAAGTGTAGCAGGATGTTTGCCTAGTGGCTTTCATATTCTCATAAGTAACACCATCTGAGCCGCTGGCTTTGTTATTGGGCAGATTTACAATTACTTTCTCAATCTCTTCTATTGTAAACGCCGATGTAGGTGGCGGCGACTCAGTCATTATGTTGTGTAAGTCATCATTCCACGGGGGTAAATCAAGCGTGATATTAGTTGGATCGGACTGGCATTGTTCACGATAATAATTGTACACTTGCTCAATGTTACCAGGATCAAGCGGTGGCGTGGGAAACATGCAGTCATTTAGGATAATATCAAACGCCTTTGCTCTACGATGCTGCCATAGGTAGGTTAGTTTGTTTTTGCATACCTTTTTTAGGGTTTCTCTGATGCTGTCTCGTGGCAGAGGCAATCGCTGGTTGTATCACCTCCCGCAGGTACCGCAGTTATTTTTCAATCCAATTGGCCGGGTTTGCAACAGGGTTTGATTTGGATCGCGCATTTTCATCCAGTGGCAAAGTCCTTAAAATCCGCACTACATACTTGAGTAACGGTAGTCCAAGTTGTCCTCCATCTGTGCGTTTTATGGAAAATATTCCAGTTTTGAAAAAGGCCCCATTAAGAACTGTAAACAATTTTGACCACTTCCTGAAATCTCCGCTAAGTACAAAGTTTTTTTTCTCTTGCAATCGTTTTGTATCCAGACCTTTCCTAAACTGTCTTTCATGATACTGAAAATTGATCCATTCATTTTCTGTCAGCAATCGTTCGTAATCCATGAACTCTGTAGATGGAATGTTGCAGGCCGACGGTAGATGTTGAGGGGTAGAGTCCAGGATTTGCCGGCAATTTTACCGCTCTGTATCGCCTGTTTAAAGGCTACTTTGATAGATGTTATCAAACACATAACAAGGAGTGCTGTGCGTAAAATCATGTCAGAAGATTCTCTACATTTACGGCGGCAGTTACGATGGGTGTTGTGTGCGCGTCCTCTCACACACACACACGCGCACACGCAACGTGCATTAGATGTATTTTTTAAATATATTTTCAACATATATTTCAATGTATTTAACAGTGCTTCACATATATGTGGATATATTACCTTTCCGTATGGGCACTGACCACTATAATGGTGACTTTAAAACGTGTGATTTTCTTCTTTGTTGATTCTGCTTGTTAACATCAGGTGTGTTCAATAATGGCCAATCATCACTCAATGAATCTCTTAATTTCCTTCATTGATTTTAACACCACTTCAGTGTTACTTTTAACACTCTGTAGTGTGGACACATATACACACAGAGCGGTGTTAATTTAACACCGGAGATTTTGTTGTGTACACTCAAAAAAAAAAATGTTTGCTCTTTGTTCAATTTCATTAATTAAAATGAGCTCATACAACATAACTCTTGGTAAAAATGGTCCCAACTTAATTTTATTAAATATAAACTATGTAATTTAAAAAAAAAATTAGATTTACAATTTTTTTTAATTGAGTCAACAAGAATATTTTTTGTTCGTCAAGAATATTTTTTGTTCGTCTTAACCGGATGTACGTCATCAAGGTGAAACTGTGATGCAGATGGATTGTTCAGTGGCGAACGTGTGAGAACGGTAAGTGGCCATTTTTAATCTATCACCATCCATCAAATTTAATTAACAAATTAATTAAAATATGCTTTGTTAACATCTTGTTGCATACCAGAAAGTAATTTTTCTATAAGCATTGTATGAAAATAGCTCTTAAGTGTGTCGTTTGTAGCTGATGTTAGGTTTCAGGACTCGGCACGTGGCGCAGTCATTAATATGTTCAATCGTTCATTTTTTATTTATTGTTTTTACTAAAAGTATCAAATAGCATGAAGAATCGCGGAACAGAGAGGACAGAAAACCCTGGCAGATATACAGTACAATGAATTAATGTATTAAAGTTTAAAATGTATATTTTAGGTCTTCCTCAACTGTATATAACTTATCGTTCGTCAGTGTCAAAATTAATGACATGCCAGTCAAAGCAGGCAGTAGCCAATCCAAGGCCTTAGATTAGTCACCACTTGTTGAGTTTGCGCACTCAGTGACTGAATTCACCGCTTTCACGAAGTCTCTCCTCTTAAACAACAAAGTGTTGACCCAACAAATACAGAACGTTCCCCTAACGTTCCCATTTGGTTATTTTTTTGGGAACCAAACAAGAACTGTTAACATGTTATTTCCTCCCTACCCTGTTCGCTTGAAATAAGGTTCCTCCGGGTTAAAAATGAGGTTACACATGCGCTGGTTCAAAGGTGAGCACGCGCTGTGTGAGGGGCGGGGTTCTGAAGGAAGTGCGTGTAGAACAGTGTTGCTGAGGAGAAGGTGGATGCAATGGAGGGAATAAAGTGTGTTAGCTGAATAAACGTCGTGTTTTATTTGAATTTAACATGGTAGCAGAGGATGGTTGAAGGATGGCATCTAGTTATAAAGTTCCGCCGAGGTTTGATGAAGCCAGGCCATACGAGTGTTGGAAAAATGAAGTTAATATCTGGACGCGGGTTACTGAACTCGACAAAAAGAAACAAGCTCTCGCTGTTGCCTTGGGGCTTGAGGGGAGAGCCCGTGAAACGGCGATGGAAATACCTGCGGAGGATTTAGACAGTGATAATTAGTGGTGCAACGGATCACAAAACTCACGGTTCGGATTTTGAGTCACGGATCGGATCATTTTTCGGATCAGCAAAAAAAAGTTGCTTTACTACTAAAGTCAGTAATAAACCAAGAACAATTACACAAATTAATTAGATTTTCAACCAATAGATAGATTTCCAGCCTACAACATAAAATTATAAATAAAGACAGTAACAGTAGTATTCAGGTGCAGAAATGTAAAAATTAAGTGTAAAACACAATAATGCTTACTGCATAAGTTAAATACAGATGATTAGCAGACAGAAGCAGGTATTATAGGCTGCTGTCTCTTTAAGACTAAATGCACGGACCAAATACTGACACACATCCGGTTTCTTTCTCGGCTGTATACGTTAACTTAAGACATAACTGACTGTGTTTACCAGAATACTTGCCAAAACGGGTATTTTAACATAACTTTGTGTGTGTGTGTGTGTGTGTGTGTGTGTATCCATCCGTTGAGGCGTTGTCTGAAACGCGGTATCTAAATCACGCCTCTCTTTCTCACTCGCTCTCTCTGCGTGTGCGCGCCGCGCATCAGTGTGTGCCGCAGCGGCTGCGCGCAGAAACGGCGCGTGTGCAAATGATAAACTTTCACTCTATGTTAAACTTATCAGTTGATCCGCGAATCACATGCGTGCCGAACCGTGGGGACTGGTCCGTACGGATCACGGATCATCTATGATCCGTTGCACCCCTAGTGATAATGGTATGGCAACGCTGATGGCTAATTTGGATGATGTGTTCCTAAAAGAGGAAAAGGATTGCGCATATGAAGCCTATTCTTATTTTGACGGAATAACGAAGAATAGTTCGGTTTCCATGGCCGACTACATAATTGATTTCGAACAGCGATACAACCGGATGAAAAAGTATAATATGACGCTTCCTGACACTGTGCTGGCTTTTAAGCTACTGGACACGGCTTGCCTCGACGAAAAAAACAGACAGCTAGCACTGACGGTCTGCACAGAGTTGAAGTTTTCATCCATGAAGTCGGCTCTAAAACGGATTTTCGGAGGAAAATCGACAGGCTCGTCAAGCGGAATACAAGTGAACCAGGATGTGGCGTTTTTCACCGAACAAAGACCACAAGGAAGAGGAAAACGAAACGTAACGTTTCAAAGTGGACAACTAAAGCAGCCATTACCAGGGACTAATCCACTGGATAAATACGGTAAAATATCCAGATGTGCTATTTGCCAGTGCACATTTCACTGGGCTAAAGACTGTCCACACAAGAAAACTGAACAAGTAAGAATAACTGATGATGCAAATATTGAGGAATGTAACATCACATTGTTTACAAAGGCCTCAATGTCAGATGCAGAGATATTCATGACTGAATCATTGGGATCAGCGATTATTGACACTGCCTGTACCCATACTGTTTGTGGGGAGAAATGGCTGGAAAACTATATTGATGACCTCACTCAAGATCAATTGAACCAGTTGATGCAAACAGAAACTCACAGTTGCAGACCATTTCGGTTCGGAGATGGGAATTTGGTATATTCTACAAGAAATGTGAAATTACCAGCTAAAATAGGACTGACAAAATGCCTAATTGAAACAGAAGTTGTCAAGGTTGACATTCCACTCCTGCTAAGTAAAATGTCACTGAAGAAAGCAGGGACCATTTTGGACATGGAAAAGGACGGTGCAGTGATGTTCAAACAATCTATTCCACTTGAATTTACTAGTTCTGGACATTATTGTGTTGATATCAGAGACAAAGACACCAAAAAAGATCAAACTGAAGAGAAAGTTCTAACAGTGACAGAAAATATGTCTCCAGATGAGAAACGCAAAGTCCTTCTGAAGCTCCATAAACAGTTTGGCCACGCGTCGGCAGACAGGCTACAGAGACTCATTCAAAGTTCAGGAAATAAGGACAAAGATTGCTTTACTATTCTACAACAAATAGTATATGACTGTGAAATATGCCAGAAGTACAAGAGGACAAAGCCAAAGCCTGCTGTGGGGCTGCCCATGGCTTCAGAATATAACGAGACCGTGGCGGTGGATCTGCACGAGTTGGAACCAAGTGTATGGTATCTTCACATCATTGACCACTTTACACGTTTCAGCGCCGGAAACATTGTGAAAACAAAGAAGTCATCTGAGATTGTCAACTCCTTCATTCACACTTGGATTAGTGTCCATGGTGCCCCCCAGAAGCTGTACAGTGATAATGGAGGGGAATTCAACAACCAAGAGATCAGAGACATGGCTGAAAACCTTAACATCGAGACAAGAACAACAGCTGGTTACAGTCCCTGGAGCAACGGACTACTTGAGAGACATAACCAAACACTCACCGAGATCATCCTGAAGGTCAAACGAGAGAATGGATGTGACTGGCACACTGCCCTTGACTGGGCCCTCATGGCCAAGAACAGTATGTTGAATGTTCATGGCTACAGTCCATACCAATTAGTGTTTGGACAGAATCCTAACCTTCCTTCTGTATTAGTTGATAAATTGCCTGCTCTAGAAGGTTCCACTGTGAGTGCTAAAGTAGGAGAACACATTTCTGCTTTACATGCTTCTAGGAAAGCATTCACAGAAGCAGAGTCTTCTGAGCGGATAAGAAGGGCACTTCGTAGGCAGCTTAGGCCCACAGATGACATGTATGTGACAGGTGACAAGGTATATTACAAAAGGGCAGACTGTCCTGAGTGGAAGGGACCGGGGGTAGTTATTGGTCAAGATGGAGCTGTTGTATTTGTAAGACATGGGGGGACTCTTGTTAGAGTACATCAATCCAGGCTCTGTAAAACAAACACACAGGATCAGGAGTCTCAAGATAAGCAAAATGAACAAGACAACAGCCAAAATGTAAGTGAAAAAGGTAGCTTAAACAATATAGCAGATGGCTCAGATAGTGAAGAAAACACAGACAGCGATCAAGAAAACATCAGTGACAGGGAGTTGAATACAGGAGAAGTGGTTTATCCTAGAATGACACAAACTGAAACAGATCATGATGTGTGTGGTAATCCTGTCTCTTCTGCTGGTGTAAAGTTAAAAACAGAACAGACTGTAACATTTATGAAACAGGATGGTGGTGTACAGAGAGCCAAGGTGTTAGGAAGAGCAGGTAAAGCCTCTGGAAAATATAAAAATTTAATCTGCAACATATTGAACATGATGGCAGTGATGGGCAAAAAGAGCCAGTGGATATGTCATGTGTTGATAATCTTCACATTGAATCAACTGATAGAGAGAATGATGTACTCATAACAAAAGACATTTCATTTGATGCAGCTAAACAGGATGAAATGGTGAATTGGTACAAAAACAATGTTTTTGAGGAAGTTGATGATGCAGGTCAAAAGTGTCTCTATCAGATGGGTCTGTAGTCTCAAAGAAACTCCAAATGGTATTATGCCTAAAGCGCGACTCGTAGCCAGAGGTTTTGAAGAGCTTAATATTCACGAGCTGCAGAAAGATTCCCCAACCTGTGCTTCTGACTCTCTTAGGCTATTATTAGCTGTAATCTGTCAAAACAAGTGGCAAGTCCATTCTATGGACATCAAATCTGCTTTCCTGCAGGGCATGCAGTTGTCCAGAGAAATCTATATCCGGCCCCCCCCTGAAGCAGGAAAAGAAAATGTTCTATGGAAACTAAACAAGTGTGTTTACGGCCTTGCCGATGCATCATTGTATTGGTACAACAAAGTGAAAGAAATCATGCTGAGTACAGGTGGTAAAATGTCTAAAGTAGATCCAGCAGTATTCTATTGGCTGGATGAACAGTGCAAGGTTACTGGAGTACTCGCATGTCATGTTGATGATTTTCTTTGGGCAGGCTCACAAAACTTTTCAAAAGATGTGATACCTATACTACAGTCTGCATTACATGTTGGACGTGAGGAACATGAAAATTTCTGCTATGTGGGAATGGACTTTGTTACTATTAATGGTGTGGTTCATGTACATCAGCATAGTTACATTGAAAACCTACAGCCTATTCGGTTGCAAGCAGCACGTGCAGTGCAGAGGGATGCCTCTCTTACTGAGACTGAAAAAGGGCAGCTTAGGTCAAAAATAGGACAAATACTGTGGGTTGCAAAACAAACCAGACCAGACATTATGTTTGATGTATGCAGTTTAGCATCAAATTTAAAGTATGCTACAGTACAATCTATTCATGAGACAAATAAGGTCATCAGAAAGCTTAAATCTGAAAAGGTGACTCAGGTTTCAGCATTTGGGAAACAGTGATGCTCTAAACTTTATTGTTTTCAGTGATGCTTCCCTTGGAAATCTCCCTGATGGGGGCACACAGGGTGGGACATTGATTGGTCTCATGGGAGAAGGAGGGAAGTTTTCTCCTCTTTGTTGGCAATCTAAGAAAATTAGACGAGTGGTGAGGAGAACTCTGGCCCTGTCAGATGGAATAGATAATGCCATTTTTCTGACTACTCTCTTTTCTGAACTTACTACTGGAAATGCTGAGCTGAATACACCCCCGTTGATCTGTGTGACAGACAACCACTCTCTGTTTGATGCCCTTAAGTCAACTAAACAGGTCTCTGAGAAACGTCTTCGACTGGAAATAAGCAGCATTAAGGAGCTCATACAGAGTAAAAGAATCAAGAAGGTACTCTGGTCGGACACCCAAAACTCAACTCGCTGACTGTCTTACAAAAAAAGGAGCATCGGCCCTGATGTTATTGAAAGTACTCAGTGAAGGACTATGGTGCTATTGAAAGCAATTAGTTAAGGACTAAAAAAAATAAGAGAGGAAAGAGGTTCATTTGAAAAGATTCTATACTTGCAATCGGATATACAACAATTTTCTTTTGGCAACTGTAATCTTTGTTTTGAATGTTTTTTTTTGTATTTATATTTTCTTTGTTTTTTTTGTTTAAAGTATAGGGAGATTGTTAACATGTTATTTCCTCCCTACCCTGTTCGCTTGAAATAAGGTTCCTCCGGGTTAAAAATGAGGTTAGCGCATGCGCTGGTTCAAAGGTGAGCGCGCGCTGTGTGAGGGGCGGGGTTCTGAAGGAAGTGCGTGATGCAATGGAGGGAATAAAGTGTGTTAGCTGAATAAACGTCGTGTTTTATTTGAATTTAACAAGAACGTTCTCTGTAGGTTCTTTTTTTTATAAAAAATCAGGTTATTTTTAAGTTTTATTTTATAACCTACAGAGAACTTACCTGGAAGGTTATTTTTAGATTTTATTTAATAACCTAGAGAGAATGTTCTCAGAACGTTCCCTGCAGGATATTTTTAGTTGTCATAACCATGTAAACTAATGAAAACTTTGCAGATTTTTCTGATTATTCTAATGTTGAAATGTGTATTTTTTTTATCATAAACAAAGTATTTTTGCAGAATTTAATGTCTGAAATAAGCTTTTAATAAAGTGGGTACATCAAAGTAGTCAAATCGCATTATAATGATAATATAATTCCAATTTTATAGCTGAAATTAAGCCGAGGTTAAGCATAGTCTGAAAAGCATACCATAAACACCGGGTTTGTTTGTTTGTCTTACAGCGCGCCTCTGATCTGCACGTGCGTCCAGCACGCGCTTCTCAATCTCCAGCACGCGCTTTTCTCTTGTGTTCCATATAAAGCCGTGCACTCGCATAATTTTAAAAATGAACGGTCATTTTGTTTTACTGACTGACTAACACTCGTTTATTGATCTCTTTATTGAATAATTACTTATGAATAAATATTCGAGAGTAAATATTGTGATTTCAGAGAGATTTGACAATTGATTGAAGAGAACATGATATTAACCGAGAAGTTTGTTTACGGACCAAAAGAGAGTGGTAAGAAATGAATGTAATATTAAAGTCAAATAAATGTTATTCATTTTTAATATCTGTTAAAATAAAATTCACATTTTTTAAACCCAATATTTTGTTGAAGTCATTGTTATTTATTTGGTGCTTAAGAAACATAATATCTGGGTTATTATATGGTACATGGTAGATATAATAAAGAAATATTACATATTAACGGATATTTCTATCTCATTTAATGCTCTTTATGATGGTTAAATGTGCTCTGATTATCTTTAATGATTAAACAATAGTTTGAAACAAGACATTGTTTGTAGTACTGATTATTGAGGTCCTGTCCGTCTTCCATGCCGCTTATACTCTACGGGACTCGGGACGGCAGTGCTGGATGATTACTGACAGCAGCGGTATCGGAGTAAAGAGGTTAGGAGAACGTTCTGGGAACCTTCAGAGAACTTTCTGGGAACCTTCTAGAAACGTAAATAGAACGTTCCCTTTAGGTTAGGGGAATGTTCCGGGAACCTGCCGAGAACGGGAACGTTCCCAGAAGGTTCCCGGAACGTTCCCCTAACCTAAAGGGAACGTTCTATTTACGTTAAGAAAACTTTCCTGGCTACCCTAAAGGGAACGTTCTGGGAACCAAAAGCTAACGTTCTGGGAACCAAAAATTGTTAGCTGGGGAAGCGACATAAGTACGTGATTAATTTCACTGCTTCAGTAATTGTAAGTGGAATTTTTGCATATCTTTTGCTAGATTATGGTCATCTTTTACCAGCATATTTTGTCTGTGTAGGCAGCTAATAACGTTGTTGAAGTAGTACACAAATTCTATAACTTTTAAATCAACTTAATAAAATAATTAAATGAAATGTTTTGCCATGATAATCATGTACATAATGTATTTCAAGTATTCTGAAGCCATAAAAAGTATTTAGTACAGGGTCTGGCTGCCAATTTATTTATGACAGAAATCATTATTGTCGATTATTTCGCTTAATCGCTTAACTTTCATGTTTGACAGGTTGATTTTTTTAGATTGACAACCTTGGTTGTTTTTTTTCCTTTTGTTTTTCTATTTTAGATTTGAGTATATTGTCATCATCACAAACCATTGGAACTACTTCAAATTGACTAGAGGTGCAAAATTATTATGTAGTAATGGTCCAAATCTAAAAAAAAATTTTTTTCCTCTTTTTCCTTTTCAGTGAATGTGGAAGTGTAGAGAGTGTGCTGTCGTAGAATCCAGTAGGTCTCAATTGCTTAAACATTACAGACTAAAGCATAGGCATTATAGTTGTAGCAGGCGCTATCCGTGTCCGTATTTGACTTGCCCAGTTACCTTCAAAACATGGAATAGCCTTTGTGCGCATTTAAGTAGAGTCCACAAAACACACACATCACAAGAACAAATCCCTTTGTCAACATTTAGTTGCCCTGTATGTGCATGTAGTGATCTTGCATCTTAGAGGGATTTTTTTCTGCATTTTAATAGCCATTTACGGAGTAATGAGACTGTCCTGTGTGTATTTATTGGTTGTAGCTTTCAGACAAATATATATGCAACTTATCAGTCTCACAAGAACAGAAAGCATAATCCACATTCAGTGAAAGATTTCAAGCCTGGTGTAGTTAAAACTTCAGGGGAATCTGAGGACTTGCAAGATGATGTTTTGGAGGATGATGATATGTGTAGTGTAGATGCAATGGTCAGTCTTTATCAAAGCAGTGATTCTGTAGTATTAGACTTGTCAAAAATTGAGACTAATTTCGCTGCAGCATTGTTAAAATTAGAGCATGTTAGACGTGCCAGCTACTGTAGTAAATTAATTTTTAAGAGGAATTGCATTTTTTGCATACATCTGCATCAGCGCCCCTCTCGATTAAAAATATTTAGGACGTGTTGCAGAGTCATAACATTACTGTTGATAAACCAGTTGTTCAGGAAATCGCTTCAGCAGCGTCCGCCTCTACCCCTTTGTTCAAAGCTATTGGCAAGGGTGGTCCTCTTAGCTCTGATTACCAGCGCACGGGGTATTACAAAGAAAATTTTCATGTTGTAGAGCCAACGGAATATATTCTTGATTTTAAAGAAAACAAAACCTATCAGTACATTCCCATACCGCAATCTTTACAGCAGATCTTGAAAAGAAGAGATGTAGTGGACAGCATTGTTCAGAACCACAGAACTCAGCAGTACAGTGAAGATTGTCAAGAGTACAGAACATTTCAGGATGGCAAAGTTTACAAAGAGAACATATTTTTCTCAGGGGAGGAGTTGAGATTGTCTTTAGGTTTGTATGTGGACGATTTTGAAATTTGCAATCCCCTTGGCACCTCTCGCAAGATACACAAAATCTGTGCTATTTATTGGATTTTAAACAGCCTACCTCCTGGATCACATTAAGCTTTGTCTAATATTTACTTCGAAGTGCTTTTGTAAAACTGAGGATGTGAAGAAATTTGGGTTCATCAATTTTTTTAAAAAAGATATAAAAATCAAAACTTCTTGATTTTACATGACAGACTGACCATTTAGAATATGAGTCACATGCTGTATAGTAACAGCATAATTTCTGCAAGTGTTAATTTTTTTTATATGCCATACATTTACTTTTTATTTATTTTTTCCCAAAGGATGTTGACCCTGTGAGCACTGAGGCGGACATCAAGAAGACCGTTTTGGGGGTCTATGTTGTAAAGCATGAATTTGCTGATGCAACAGAAGACCCTGAAGATATCGGCATTGTGCTGGAAGGTGTGGAGGTGCTCTGGTTTAGGTAATGTAGCATTGGCTACAGCCATGCTACTTGGACTTATATACTCTTTAAATCTTACCTATCCACAGGAGCTCCGTTACACTTTTGAGGTGCTCCAAAAAATTATTCTGGAGCTGGACTCGCATAAACTGTCTGCCAAAGCACAGGCACTGAAAACAAAACTCTTCACTTAGAAGGTGTGAGTAGTGCTGTGTTTGAGGACCCCTTTGTTTATGTTGTATGCGAATGATCATGTTTGCACTTTTCTGAGCAGAGGACATTTTATTTTTCTCAATTTTGGATTTCTTGTTTAATTGAACATGTTTGTTCTGAACAGATGTGGTTTTAAGTTTCTCAATTGCTCATTGACATTTTCATATTAACAGTTAAGAACAAAAGGAAATGCTGCGTTATATTCTCTTGTAAGGTCGTGTTCTTTTTCATGTTGTATTGGCATTGTTGTATTGCCATTTTTGCACTGTGAGCAGAGGTGATTATAAGTTTAAGGTGATTATTCTTGATCACTCATGTAATTGCCATTCTCATATTTACAGTTCTGAAAAAAAAAGAAACTTGTTTTATTTTCTTGTATGCTCGTGTTCGTTATATTGCCATTTTTGCACTTTGAGCAGAGGTGATTAAGTCTCTCAATCACTCATTTAATTGGCTCATTCATTTAATCTCATGTTTAAAAAAAAATAAAATGCTGTTATTCTCTTGAATGCTCATGTTTTATTTGCATTGTCATTTTTGAACTTAGTGAGCATGTTTAATTGCCATATTTGCAGTTGTAAGCAAGACGATATGCAAGGTTAAATGTTCTTGTGTGCTCATGTTTTAAATACGTATTGACTTTAACATTGACTTTTTCTTCACAGTAGACTATAAGTATACATTAAAAAGGATTTAATTGAATAGAACTTGAATAGAAGTATTTCACTCTCATTTGGAAGTAACTGTAGTGTCAAGTTAGCTAAAATTATAATGATTTAAATTTTATCTAGTAGGCAGGACAAAATTGTATGTAGTTGACATTGCATTATTTGATATAGTAGGCATGACAAAATTCAGAGTAGTTAACCTGACAAAATCTTCTCTATTAGGCATGCCAAAGGAACTAGTAGGAATGACCAAATTTTTTATTGTAGTCTTCACTGAAGGAATTTAATTTTATACAAGATTACAACAAATCATTTCAAACAAATTAGATTTTGGTGGAAAAATGTAATTAAATTTCGTGGAAAAGTTTACTTTTATTTTTTATAATTTTTTTTGTTCGTTCAACAACTTTTTTTTTTTTGAGTGTGCAGTGTGAACCAAGTCTTAATCTTTACAGTAACACATACATTTACAATTCTTCATATTGTTTGATTGTGTACTGCGTGTGCTTCTCTTCTACCTCATGCTCTTTTGCACGGCCTTTACTCGTACTGAAATGAGTCCAATATCTTGCATGCAAGAGGTTTAATAAGCGACTAAGAATTCCAGATGTACATTTGCCAAAAATTACCATACATTCAATGTGAGGTTTTTAACATTACAACAGAGACAAATTTTGGGATACTCATCCATCCGTAGTTTTGGAGCAAAAAAAAAAAAAAAAAATTTACATTGATAAATGTATTACATTCATTTATTGTAGAGGAAAAGGTCACCAGTATTATTAAACACAACATTAACAGACTGTAGATACCGATTAATGCCAACCTTTCTGAGACGCCTCCTAGAAACAAATTCCACAGGAAATGTGTCCAGAGATGCATGGAATGGACATTCTGAATAAATCTAAAATTTGGTTAGAAGTGAATTAATTACTTAACTTGAACAGAGAACGTATAAAAGTTTAAATGCAAAACAAATATGAAACGTTTAAAAATCTAAACAGCACTGAAACAACAAATATAAACATCAATATTATGAGAACTTTCCAAATAGATGACAACCTGTAATAGTTTAACAATGCTAAAGAGCTAAACTGGTCTCAAACACAGTTCTTGGAGGGCCACAGTTCTACAGAGTTTTGCTCCAGTCCTACTTAAACACACCTGATCCAGCTAATCAACGTCTTCAGGATTACTAGGGTGCATTTCCTATTTGTGCATCCTTGTTTCCTTTCCTTGTGTCTTAGCTTAGGTTTGTCGATGAGAACTTCCGTATAGGATACACCTGTGTTTTCTTGCTCATAACTCTTCTGGAAGCTTCCTCGGGACCAAGTCTGGTGACCCCTGAATTGGGGAATTCAGATGTCCTTCAAGGTGGCTGAGTTTGATTGGTTTCCGGGTCACAGACTTGAGGACAGGAAAGCAAGGAACTGAGGAAGCATGAATTTGAGTATTATGAGAAGCACCCCTAGAAGCTTCCAAGCAGGAGTTAGCTGGAGTTGGTTGGAGCTAAACTGTGCAGGGCTGTGGCTCTCCAGGAACTGAGTTTGAGACCACAGAGCTAAACTGTATTGTATAACATTTTATACCTGTCTATCATTTTTTGGCGCTTTCTTTTTGCTGCCATGTTGACAGGTGATTTGCTGTGAAGAAAAAAAAAAAGTTTTTAGCATTAGTTCAAGTGCATGTCAAAGAACAGTTTTCATTGAGCCTGAGTTCACATTGTTCATTGCACTGGCTTTACCCAAAGTCCCTTTAAGACAAGTCATTTCACTCAGCGATCATCTTTGAAACGCCTCTTGGGCATCTACAGTGAGAGCAGATCCTATCTCTTTGATTGGGGAAACTGTTCACTAAGCTTACGATTAAATTTCATATTTGAAATCACCAATGAAATATGTCTTACAACTTTAGTTTCTTATGTTCAAATAGAGTTTAACCCTCTGGTTGTGTTCGGGTCAAATTGACCCGAAAAAGATTTTCTTTTTCCCGAAAATACTAGTTAACGTTATCGCATTGGACTCAAACTTACTGACTTTGTTCACATAGGGTATAAGTACTTCTCACAAATTTTTTTTTAGAATTTTCTTAATTTTTTGTGGGTTTTATTTCACCTAGTCACACTTGTTGTGTTCCCGGTCAAAAATGACCGGACTCCAAACAACTGCTTATAAATCTGTCATTATGCAGTATAATTTTACTGTATATATATTATTTATACATAAATATATTACTTGTTTTTCATGAATGTATTTTACAACAATACAAAGAGCAATGTATATCATTTTAGATTTAGTCCTACACTTATTCACTTTGTTGTTTCCCACTAAATAATTTTTTTCTTCCCACTAATTTTAGATTTGATAAAATTGCGCACTCATAATTTAAAGTAAATTTTGCTACTGATTTATTCACTAATCCAATTATTCACTAATTATAATAGTATTTTTGTCATAGATTATAATTATATATGCATTCATTTGTTGTTTTTCATTACAATAAAGTTGTCAATATTTAGCAGATTGTGTGTAACACAAAAAAAGTCATGATCAGGTCAACACACATTGAGGTATAAAAATTCAACACTGATTTAAAAAAAAAACTGCCCAGGTATCGGATCGATCTCGGCATCGGCAGATACTCAGACTTTTTGGTATCGGATCGGTTCTGAAAAAGTGGTATCGAGCCACCCCTAGTGAGAACAGTTCAATATTACTGGCTGTGGAAATCAGAGGGTGTGGCTCATACTACAAGGAAAACGCCGTAAATAACACGCACTTTTGTGCAATCAGAACGGGGTTTTTCCCGATAGTGTCTGAGATTATTGATACTACAGTCTTTCGTAATTTAGCCCCAGGGTTTGTTTAATACTGGGTTCAGGTATCATCCCTACTTACAAGAGAAGCACAGAAGGATCAGTTACAAAGCAACATGACAGTATATCTTGCATCTGCGTTTAATAAATACATAATTGAAGAAGAATAACTAGTGGTTTTAAAAACACCAATGAAGAACAAATTAAAAATGTATCCTGTGTCTCTTAAAAGTGTTACAGTCTCTTCTTCAGCTTCCTGAACAAGTACAGTTTGTAAAAAGTTACTTTCCTTCATGAAAGAATAAGTAAACTACAAATGAAACATGCCGAATATGTTGACTGACTGAATCTCATCACAGTGTGAACACTTATAAGGTTTCTCTCCAGTGTGAATCAACTGGTGCCGTTTTAAACAGCTCACTGTAGTAAAAGTCTTTTCACACTCAAAGCACATGAACTCTCTCACAGCAATATGTATTTTCTGATGATTTTTCAAATGTTGTAGACGTGAAAAACTCTTTCCACACAAATGACATGAATACGGCTTCTCCTCTGTATGAACTTTCAGGTGTTTCTTCAGGTCTGAAGCTCTCAAAAACTTATTACCACATTGATCACATGTGTGCAGCTTCTCACTAGTTCATGTGACCCTTAAGGCTTGATGATTGTGAGAAACTCTTCCCGCACTGATCACAAGTGAAAGGTTTCTCTCCAGTATGAACTCTCATATGTTTCGTAAGGCTTCCTTTTTGTTTAAAACCATTTCCACACTGATCACATGAGTACAGTCTCTCTCCAGTATGAACTCTCATGTAAACATCAAGACTATGTTTGTTTGTGAAACTCTTTCCACACTGAGTGCAGGTGAATGGTTTATTGGCTCTACTTCCCTTTAACCTGTTAACTTGCACCCCCCATATTGGGAATCACAGCTGAAAATGACTAACTAACTTAAAATGGTAACAGCTCCTGACTTCAGTGTGCCACACACACAATTGTGGTGTCTTTGGAAAGAAGACCCTTTGGCCTTTACTATCCATCATCCAGAGTTGATGATGCTCAAAAATATAAAAAGTTATAGACACTGAAGTGCCTTGATAAAAATTGTACCACACTGATTTTTTTTTTATTTCATATAAAAATACATGAAATCAGTCCTGGAGCAATCTAGAAAAGTAATGGGTTGAAAGTCACATGTCTCATGAGTTTATATTTCAAATCTGAAGAAGATACCATGAAAAATGAGATTCCTGCAGACATTTTTCTAGTTTTTTCTAGAAGAAGAAAAAAAAGAAATGTTTTTTCTTTTTCTCTTATTGTGCTAAAAAGATCGCTAAGTTACGCCCCATCAGATGACAGGTGCGTCACAGCGTGCGTCACGCGCCATCGCGAGGGAGCGCCAGAATTCAAATAATCAATCTTCTGTGTATCTTTGACTTTTTTTTTTTGGATGATTTCATTCTGTTTGGGACATTGTCTGCTACAAAATCGTGCTGTTTTTTTACCACCAAGATGCTGTTTTTGAGCGTAATTTGTTCCATAACGGACACAAACAATAACTCTCCCTCAAGAGATGAGACGTAAACAAAGGAATAACGATCCAAATTACAACGTTGTTGTTTCTTTGGACTAAAAGTGCTCGATGAAATGTTGTTCAGTGGACCCTTATCTCTCAAACTAAACCAGGATTTACAGCAGTGGATACATTTGAGAGTCGTTATCAGGATGAATAAGGTATGTACAGCGGGTTTTTTTCTACATGTTTTGATGTGTACTGCTTACACAAATTTAGCAAATACATTCCGTATAAGCTTTCTATCGAAAAACAGCGATCTGTCGTCGATGCTAGAGGCTTAGACCTTCAAAATGATATATAGTTTGTCAAGATTCATTTTGTCCTGTTTTACTTTATCTGTTTGAAAACAATGACGTGTGCAAACAAAGAGCTTTCAAAGAGCTTTCAGTGCGCCCAC
This sequence comes from Aspiorhynchus laticeps, assembly GCA_023376895.1. NCBI lineage: Eukaryota > Metazoa > Chordata > Actinopteri > Cypriniformes > Cyprinidae > Aspiorhynchus > Aspiorhynchus laticeps. The sequence continues at coordinate 66,196,569 of CM041794.1, read as the reverse complement.
GTCCTGGTGCATGTTAACAGGTTAAATCTTTCCGTTTGGTTTGACAGAAACTCAAAGGTTTTTCTCCAGTTTTGACATTATTTTTCTCCTCATCTTCACCCAATTCTTCATTCTCCTCACTTTTTCTATAAACTCTAAAATAAAAGCAAAAACAGTTAATTTGTCAGTAACTTGAAAAAAAAAAGAAATGTGAAAACATAAAACTTAACCCTGGTGTTTCAAGTTTTTTTCAAGTTTCAACTTTTATTTGTCACATACACGATTATACAGAGATTGTATAACCAGCAGTGAAATGAGAGTCGGGTCCGCTCCATGGACAGTGCAAATATTGTAGAATACAACACAAGGGAAGTATACATAAAATAAAATGAATAAAAAATAAGATATAAAGAATAAAAGAATGTGCATGACAGTATGCTGTAGAATTAAATATTAAGATAAGCATGACTGTACGAGAGAGGAATGTGCAAATAGGTTGTACACGGTTGACATGTAGCAGCAATCTCAAAAAAATAAATATAAAAAATAGATAAGATACCAAGACACAGAAAGTGTTGTGTGCAAATGACACTGTCAGTATGAGGTAGAGAATAATGAATATCTTACTGATTGTTAGTGATTATAAAGTAAGACATGATGATGTTAAGAGGCTGAGTTTGAGTTTAGGAGCCTGATGGCCTGGGGGAAGAAACTCCTTCTAAGTCTCTCAGTTTTTGCCATCAGGCAGCGGAAGCGCTTACCAGATGGCAGCAGAGTGAAAAGACAGTTTCCAGGGTGATTTGTGTCTTTGGTGATTTTGACAGCTCTGCTTCTGCAGCGTTTGAGGTAGATGTCCTGCAGAGAGGGGAGAGCAGACCCTGAGATGCGCTCAGCTAAGCGCACAACTCTCTGCAAGGCTTTACAGTCTTGACTGGAGCTGTTTCCATACCACACTGAGATACACTGAGTCAATACACTTTCTATGGTCCCTGAATAGAAAGTTTTCAGGATTGATGGTGAGACCCTGAATTTCCTCAGCTGTCGCAGATGGTACAGTCTTTGCCTGGCTTTCTTTTGTAGTCCAAGTCAGGTCCTCAAAGATGTTTACACCGAGATATTTGAAGCTGCTTACTCTCTCCACAGGGGTCCCACTGATCATAAGAGGAGTGTAGGGCAGCAGGTGTCTCTTTCTGAAGTCCACAATCAGTTCTTTAGTTTTGCTCACATTCAGAGAGAAACAGTTGTCCTGGCACCATGATGTAAGTCTCTCCACCTCATCCAAGTATGCGGTCTCATCATTGTTGGAAATGAGGCCCAGAACCACAGTATCATCAGCAAATTTGATAGTAGATGTGGATCTGTGAGAGGACACGCAGTCATGTATGTAGAGAGAGTAGAGCAGGGGACTCAGGACACAACCCTGTGGGGCTCCTACGTTCAGGGTGATGGAGTTTGAGGTGAACTGGCCTACCTTCACCACTTGAGGTCTGCCGGTGAGGAAATCTTGAATCCAGTCGCAGAGTGAAGAGTTTAGGCAGAGGCCTGTGAGTTTAGAAGTCAGCTTGATGGGGACTATGGTGTTGAAAGCTGAGCTATAGTCTATGAATAGCAGCCTTGCAAAGTTCCCATTGCTGCTGTCAATGTGTGTGAGGGAGGAGTGGAGTATTATATTGTGGTAATATATTTAAATATACTGAATAATACATAAGGAATTACCGCTTTCCATATATTGGGCAATATATGTCAACATACAGGTGCATCTCAATAAATTAGAATGTCATGGAAAAGTTCATTTATTTCAGTAATTCAACTCAAATTGTGAAACTCATGTATTAAATAAATTCAATGCACACAGACTGAAGTAGTTTAAGTCTTTGGTTCTTTTAATTGTGATGATTTAGGCTCACATTTAACAAAAACCCACCAATTCACTATCTCAACAAATTAGAATACTTCATAAGACCAATAAAAAAAAACATTTTTAGTGAATTGTTGGCCTTCTGGAAAATATGTTCATTTACTGTATATGTACTCAATACTTGGTAGGGGCTCCTTTTGCTTTAATTACTGCCTCAATTTGGCGTGGCATGGAGGTGATCAGTTTGTGGCACTGCTAAGGTGGTATGGAAGCCCAGGTTGCTTTGACAGTGGCCTTCAGCTCATCTGCATTGTTGGGTCTGGTGTCTCTCATCTTCCTCTTGACAATACCCCATAGATTCTCTATGAGGTTCAGGTCATCTGCATTGTTGGGTCTGGTGTCTCTCATCTTCCTCTTGACAATACCCCATAGATTCTCTGTGGGGTTCAGGTCAGGCGAGTTTGCTGGCCAGTTAAGCACACCAACACCATGGTCATTTAACCAACTTTTGGGGCTTTTCGCAGTGTGGGCAGGTGCCAAATCCTGCTGGAAAATGAAATCAGCATCTTTAAAAAGCTGGTCAGCAGAAGGCAGCATAAAGTGCTCCAAAATTTCTTGGTAAACGGGTGCAGTGACGTTGGTTTTCAAAAAACACAATGGACCAACACCAGCAGATGACATTGCACCACAAACTTAACACTGGACTTCCTGCAACTTGGGCTATGAGCTTCTCCACCCTTCCTCCAGACTCTAGGACCTTGGTTTCCAAATGAAATACAAAACTTGCTCACATCTGAAAAGAGGACTTTGGACCACTGGGCAACAGTCCAGTTCTTCTTCCCCTTAGCCCAGGTAAGACGCCTCTGACGTTGTCTGTGGTTCAGGAGTGGCTTAACAAGAGGAATACGACAACTGTAGCCAAATTCCTTGACACGTCTGTGTGTGGTGGCTCTTGATGCCTTGATCCCAGGCTCAGTCCATTCCTTGTGAAGTTCACCCAAATTCTTGAATCAATTTTGCTTGACAATCCTCAGTGAATTGGTGGGTTTTTGTTAAACGTGAGCCTAAATCATCACAATTAAAAGAACCAAAGACTTAAACTTTTTGCATTGAATTTATTTAATACACAAGCTTCACAATTTGAGTTGAATTACTGAAATAAATGAATTTTTCCACGACATTCAAATTTATTGAGATGCACCTATATACGTGCGGCAGATCTTTTCCACGCATGCGTCTATTATGCCAGAGCACGTTGAAGCGTCACGCGCCGGCTGTTGTGAACGCGCTCAGGACAGTTGGATCAGAGGTAAAAAATGATAGAATTGTAACGGGTCCCACTTGGCTGCTCCAAGCGGGTCTCGGACGCGGTAACAAGGAGGCTAAATGGCTGCAGCCACTAGCGTCAGTCGCTAGTGCGTCTCTTGAGATCAGGGGAGTGAGGTTTAACTGCACAGGCCTCCGTTACATATACACCAAAGGAAGCAGTCAAGCCTTTTCACTAAATAAATCTACATAATTTGTGCTTAATGTCATATCTAATGGTGTGTTGAGATGTTTAATATGAAAATGAATGTAGCCTAATTTAGTTATATGTATTTTTTCTTATTTAACCATAATCATGATATTGTAACTGCCATGTCTTGCTCACTTTTCCATGAACAGCCATGCTTAAATCATAACTGGGACTAATGAAATTCAATAATAACGACAATTGTATTTAACAATAAAGGCTCATATTTGAATGTTTTCTTTATTTATGAAGAATTATAAGCGCGTGTATGATATGATTTAGCCTATGCTTATTTGTTCGAAAGCTTGGCAGAGTGATCACAAGATGCTAGGCCAAGTTTTGTATTGTTTACAGTTCACATCTTTTTTTCTGTTAATTATCACATTGCACTGCATGTCTGTTCTTCTTCAAAGCACCAACTTGCATCAATGTTGTTTGATTGCTTGTGTTACATGAGAAAATAAATAATTTTGCCTACCTGATGTTGTAGATTAATTCGGGTTCGGTTCGCGACTCGTGGTCTTTGTCAAACGGTTCTGGTCTGGTACAGAAATAAATTAGTGCTGCTGTCAGATAATGGGTCGGGTGTTCTGTTAAGTACTTCTGGTGCACATTTACCAAACAGGACCCGTGCAGGACTCTGCTTTGCGTCTCTCCGTCAGTCTCTCCGTCAGATAACCCCAGGTGTGTGATGCACTATTTACAGGTATTTCCCTAAACTGACCCACAGCCAGGGGCGCCGTAGGGGGGGGGGGGGGGGAGTTAGGACGATTCTAAGGGCCCGAGGCTGGGAGGGGGCCCCCGAGGGAGAAACCCACAGCTCATATATTTTTCTGCCAAGGAGTGAGAACGTAATGATTACGAAAACGACTATTTATTTGTGTTACTTATTTAATTTCAGTTAGTTTTTCAATAACTGTTGTTAGTTTAGTTTTGTTTTAGTGTTTGGAATATTTTGACATTTTTATTTTATTTCAGTTTACGAAATTGTTTTTTCATCAATTGTTTTCGTTTACGAAAATAACCCTGGTTAGAGTGGTTGGGTTCACACACTGCCAACAAACATTTATGTACAAACACCATGTAAAAGTGGATTTTGCATAATAGGTGCCCTTTAACATTCACTTTCCGATACTACAGTCTTCTGTAATTTAGCCCCAGAGCTCGTTTAATACCGGGTTCAGGTATTCATTCATACTTACAAGAGAAGCACAGAAGGATCAGTTGCAAAGCTACATGACAGTATATACTGCATATGCATTTCCTAAATACATCTTACATGGAAGAATAACGGTCATTTTAAAAACATCAGTGTAGAACAAATTAAAAATAAATCTCTTTAAAAGTGTTGAACAAGAACAGTGTCCTGAACTAGAACAGTTTGTAAAAAGCATCTACAAGTAAGCAAACTACAAGTGATACATATGCATTATAAAAGACAATTGAACATGATATGAAACTCATAAGAAAACACAATTATATAATTTATATAATGAAACTGATATACAAGAATAAAACTTTTTGACACTGTTCTTTGGGGAGGAACTCTATCTTTGAGTTGATCTGAATCTCTCAGTTGAATCTGCTGGTTTTGAAGATGAAGATGAACTTTATTCACTGTGAAAACTTTAGATGTTTCTTTGTCATGTCACTTGTAATGTCTGGTTAGAACAGATTTATCCAGATATTTTACAGCTTGATGCATTATTGTGTCGTATTTGATGAGGAGACAGCATCAGATCTGAAAATGCTGGATCTGAAGCAGAGCATGTGAGCGGAGCGTGCGAAATATAGTTGGAGCGCTGAGCGAGTTTTTATCCAAAGGCCGGAGCGATCGCTCTGTCTCGCTCCTGTTTCGCTCCAATACCGCTCACACCACGAGCCTAGGGCATGCACAAATCACCTGTTGAATTCAAGAATTCACCTGTGCCTTCAACAATTAACAAAACTGTCAGCCTACACTTCAAAAATCGTTCATTGTGAAGGAGAGATGGAGTTCGTGAAATATTTCCAAAAGCAAACCGACAGGTCACAGGTGCACAATTCCTGTCAAAAAATAGATGATAACGATGTTGAACATGATCAGGAATGTGGTGATAAGATTTCAGTAAGTAAGGATTCGTATTTTAATCTAAATATGCGGAACCATGACAGTGTGCTGTGCGAACATGGGGAGGCCAGAGCAAAACGTGAGCATTTTGAATATGGTTGAAATAGGAAATATTGGCTAATAATCAATTAAATAAGTTCTGTCATATGAATATTTTAGTGTAGCCTACTTAACCCGGTCCGTGATTTTTTATTTCATAGAGAAAGAGATATAAATATATGTTCTATTTTGACTGATGTTGCTGTGAGTTCTTTGTAGGATATAGGCTGCGTGGCGGACGCGTCGCGGAGCGGGTTTGCTGCGTGCAAATTTTCCTTTCCGCGCCTATGTTAACAGATCAGAGCAGCCACACTGCCTGCGGAATATGCACGTATCAGGTGCGCAGTCCAACCACACCGCAACCGTGGCCCCGCGACAGAATAGAAGTGAAGCGGATTTTTTTCCGCAACAGTCACGCAACAAACCCACTCCACGTCCGCCACCCAGACAGTGTGTCCCAGGCGTAAGGCTTCGGTTGAAAACGGCAGGTGTTAGGCATGCAGAGGAATTTTAAATTTGAGCAAGCGTGGAGCGATTTCACCAGAGTGGGATGAAATTGTAGGTGAGCGGGGAGCGGAATTGAGCGGAGCGGTCTGGGGCGACTTTGAGCGGTAGAGCAAACACCCACGTGAGCGGGGAGCGGAAATTCTCACCGCTCAGCTCCGCTCACATGCTCTGATCTGAAGATGATCTGCTTAGGGCTCATCCACACAAAGCCAGCTTTACCTATCCAGTATTTATTTTCTTGTTCTGCCGTAAACACAGCGTTGTCTCAAGAAATATGTGCGAATATCAAAACCACTGAAACCGACATAAAAAAAGATGTAGCATTCATGACAGACCAGTATGTGGTGCTGTAATTCTGCCACAGAGATACACTAAAAACAGAGAAGAAGACTTGGAGCATGCGCATAAACCTAGCACACTGTATTCAAACCCAACACAGCAACAACAAAAGCTAATAAAATTAGTAAAGCTAATAGGCTTCTGCACCTTGAACACAAGCATGCAGTGTTGTTGTTGTTGTTGCTGTTACGTGACGTAGCGATGTCTGACTGGGGTAGAGATGTGGGGTGTTACGATATCTGCCCTAGTCTATTTTGGGATGAAAGAATGGATGAAACGCATTTGTCTGTGTTTCACTCCATCTCGAATCGCGCTCGCGGAAAGCGCTCATCTCTTCCGTGGCTCTGTACGCTTTCAACTTGTTTTTTTTCCTCGAGCAAGAGGCTGTACGACATTCACGTTACATGATTTGACAGATTTTTACATAGAGAGGGTGACAGCGCACCGCATTAAAAGAAATGATCATTTATGTTTTCATAACTGCTAGCCAAACTCAAAAACAAAACTAAAATTAAAACATCTTTGAGAGCAAGGGGGCCCCCTGGTGTTTTGGGGGCCCTACGCAGCTTGCGTATTCTGCGTATAGGGAGGATTGGCTCTGTATACAGCTAAATGTGTATCTGTGTGTACGGGGCCTCACTGTGATATTTTTTTGTATGACTGTGTAGAGCAGATGATTGAATGAAACGCTTCCCACATGCAGTGCAGTGATACGGTTTCTCTCCAGTGTGAATCCTCTCATGTGTTTTCAGATGTGATGAATTATTGAATCTCTTGTCACAGTGTGAACACTTATAAGGTTTCTCTCCAGTGTGGATCCTCTCATGTGCTTTCAGATGTGATGAATGATTGAATATCTTGTCACAGTGTGAACACTTATAAGGTTTCTCTCCAGTGTGGATCCTCTCATGTGCTTTCAGATGTGATGAATGATTGAATATCTTGTCACAGTGTGAACACTTATAAGGTTGTTCTCCAGTGTGGATCCTCTCATGTGTTTTCAGATACGTTGAATCACTGAATGTCTTGTCACAGTGTGAACACTTATAAGGTTTCTCTTTAGTGTGGATCCTCTCATGTGCTTTCAGATGTGATGAATGATTGAATATCTTGTCACAGTGTGAACACTTATAAGGTTGTTCTCCAGTGTGGATCCTCTCATGTGTTTTCAGATACGTTGAATCACTGAATGTCTTGTCACAGTGTGAACACTTATAAGGTTTCTCTTTAGTGTGGATCCTCTCATGTTTTTTCAGATGTGATGAATTATTGAATCTCTTGTCACAGTGTGAACACTTATAAGGTTTCTCTCCAGTGTGGATCCTCTCATGTTCTTTCAGATGTGATGAATGATTGAATCTCTTGTCACAGTGTGAACACTTATAAGGTTTCTCTCCAGTGTGGATCCTCTCATGTTCTTTCAGATGTGATGAATGATTGAATCTCTTGTCACAGTGTGAACACTTATAAGGTTGTTCTCCAGTGTGGATCCTCTCATGTGTTTTCAGATACGTTGAATCACTGAATGTCTTGTCACAGTGTGAACACTTGTAAGGTTTCTCTCCAATGTGGACTATCTCATGTTTTTTCAGATGTGCTGAACGACTGAATCTCTTGTCACAGTGTGAACACTTATAAGGTTTCTCTCCAGTGTGGATCCTATTGTGTCTTTTCAGTTGTCCTGACTGACTGAACCTCTTGTCACAGTGTGAACACTTATAAGGTTTTTCTCCAGTGTGGATCCTCTCATGCAGTTTTTTAAACGTCGCTGAAGTAAAAGTCTTTTCACAGTCAAAGCACATGTACTCTCTCACACCAGTATGTATTTTCTGACCTACTTTAAAATGTTGTAGATGCACAAAACTGTTACCACACAATTTACATGAATGTGGCTTCTCCTTTGCGTGAACTTTCAAGTGTTTCTTCAGAACTGAAGCCCATAAAAACATTTTACCGCATTGATCACATGCGTGGCAGCTTCTCTTCAGTGTGGATGTTCATGTGTTTTTTAAGGTTTGTTGATTGTGTGAAACTCTTTCCACACTGAGTGCAGGTGAAAGATTTCTTGGCTCTTCTTTTCGTTAAATCTTTCAGTTTGGTTTGAGAGCAACTCAAAGATTTTTCTTCAGTTTTGACATGATTTTTCTCCTCAACTTCACTTGGTTCTTCATTCTTCTCTTTTTCTTCAATCAACTCTGAAATAAAAGTAAAAATGGTGAAATGTGAACATAAAAGTGAATCCTGATGTAACAGTGCAGGGCTCCAGACTAACATTTGAGAGCAGCGCCACTAACTTTTACAGATGGTGGCACCAGAAGCAGGTTTGGTAGCGCTGGGTGGCTGGTGTGGCTGGGTGGCTGGTATTATCAAAAATAAAGAATTTATTCCTAAAGTTACTACTGTTTTGCATTAATAAGTGCAGTTACTAATAATATTACATTCTTGGTAATACACATTTGACAGTAAAGCACTGAGCTTGAGTTGGGAAGCATACACAATTTACTTTTAGTAGCATCAGTAACATAAAAAAACTAATTTTCATAAAGGAAAATTAATATATTCTACTCTTACTTAATGTACCATTATTCTTCTATAGTATTATATAGAACTGACTGACAACTTCAGTGATTTTAATTGATGTGCAATTCAGATGCAAAGTGAAGAAAAGTTTGGTGATTTGTAACTTTTCTTACTACATACACAAAAATAGCGCAAAACTTTGACAGAATTTTATTTCTTAATGATCAGATGTTTTATAATAGTTATTTTATAATTTTAAAATATAAAGCAAGTACAAATGAATGACTAATAAGCCAATAAGTGCTCCTGTGCTGCCATCTACTGGTTATTGTGGTAATTTGATGTATTTTTAAAATTTACACAAGTGCTTTTTAACCACAAAACTATATTTTGATATACATTGTGTTTTGTCCAATTTGATAATTTTTAGAGTTTTAAACTGTTTGGAAACAGCTGTGTGGAATACTTGAAAATAGCGTTGTTCCGATTCCGATACTAGTATTGGAATTTCCACCGATACCACAAAACATTCTGGCATCGGTTATCATTTACTCACCAGTGTGTGAGTTGGAGGCTATGTATAAGTTTAGCACAGATATATTTTCCCTCACTGAATACTCTGACTGAACGCTTCAGAGTTTCACTCTCCGTCACGCGATCTGTGCTATTTTTCAGTTCATCTGAATGGATGCGCAGCGCACCTGTATTTGGTGTACCGTAAACTCTAGTGTGAAGGTGCAGGACTCGTCGTCACTTTGCTTTTTTCTCACAGACAAAGAGAGAGAGAGAGAGAGAGAATTGGCGCGCTACGATGTATGTAAACTATATTTTTTGTTGTATTTTCCTGTCAAAATTGGAGTTCCTTTGGAAATCTTCAGCTTTTAAGAACTGTTTTTTTTTTACCAGTTGGAACTTTTCTGGTTGGAAGTTTTACCGGTTCTTCGGTAGTGGGCGGAGCTAATGTGCAAACGACAATCTCATTGGCTGGCGCTCACCTATTATCGTCCCTGTTTTGATTTCAGCGAATCAGTTCGAGCCAATGCAGACAACGTGATTAATATTCATGAATCCAGCAGCTTGTTAATCCTTAGTGCGTTTTATATTGTTCTCGGTAGAATTCATGGTATGATTATTATCTCATCAGTGTTATTGATAGTTTTTCCCCATTTTTTACAGAAACACTGAATGACCAAAAAAGCACCACCACCAGTCCTAAGTTCAGTTAAAACGACTAATATGCATTCATACGTGGTTACCAAGTTTTAATTCTACTTACTAGTTACATCATTACATAATACTTGATTATCATAATATATTTATAATGCTTGACTGACTGATGTTAAGAATGTAATTTTAGATGCTTAAAAAGCTGTGCCATTTTCCAAACATATATTATATTTGTTTTTGTTTACTCGCCAGACTATCTATATATATATACATACATACATACATACATACATATATATATATATATATGTGTGTATATATATATATATATATATATATATATATATATATATATATATATACATACATACATACATACATACATACATATATATATATATATGTATGTATATATGTATATAAGCATACCATGAAATAATTGTAGTACATAGTAGCTAGTAGTACATGCAGCTGTATAACCAGATACACACCCAGGTCTCGGATCAGTACTCGGTACAGTACCCTGTATCGGCTCAGTACCCTGAGCCTAGGTATTGGTATCAGGAAGGGAAAAAGGGTACCCAAACATCTCTACTTGAAAGTCATTGAAAAGTTCTTGAATTTGTCTCTCAAAAGGTTTTACAAACCCTGAAATTAATGATGTAATAACATTGGACTTTTTATTAAAAAACACCATAGGTACAGTTAGCGTTACTGCTTCTGGGTTTCTGCGTCAGTGCTGTTTGATCTGTTCATAACAGAATTCTGTGCAAAATTTGAATGCTTCTCACTAGCAGCTACTCGCAGCAACCTTATTCAGTCTGTGGCGAGTTCAAACGCTTCTCACTGGATCTCGCATACCACTGTGCAGTAACCGTATCCCGAGATCAACATTGGTTCCCAAGTACTTTTTTTGTTTGCTTGCGCTGCTCTCTATTATCGATAAGTCACGCCCCCCTTGCTCACTCGGACAAACTAGTTGCTAACTGTCTTAAAGGGTTAGTTCACCCAAAAATGGAAATGTCATTTATTACTCACCCTGATGTCGTTCCAAACCCATAAGACATCTGTTCATCTTCGGAATACAAATTAAGATATTTTTTATGGAATCTGAGAGCTCTCTGACCCATCAGACTGACATCAGTCTGTCAACTGTTATTTTACAAAGCCACGAGAATACTTTTTGCGCAAAGAAAACAAAAATAACATCATTTTCTACTGTTTCTCTTGTGGACGTGCGTACACGACATTACATGACACAAGCGCTGATCCAGACTGATGTCACATGGACTACTTTGTCAATCATCTTGGTACTTTTCTGGACCTTGATCGTGTAAGGACCCTTGCTGTCCAAGGGAGGGTCTGAGAGCTCCAAGTATCATCAAAAATATCTTAATTTGTGTTCCAAAGATGAACGGTCTTACGGGTTTGAAACAACATCAGGGTGAGTAAATAATGACAGAATTTTCATTTTTGGTTGAACTATCCCTTTAATGTCTCAGTGTTTAAACCTTGTCCCGAGATGTTTTTGATCAATTTTGGACACAGAGCGACCATCATTCAACTGTGGGATTTAAATATGCCATGTAGGGATTTATAAAAGATTTTAAAATAAATATGTAAAAATAGCCTCAAGAAGCCTCATGTTATGGCCGTCATGATCGCAATGACAACATGCCGGATTAACACTGTTCATGTACGGCAGTGTAAGATTAAATTAATTTACATTTAACCAGTATAATATGAAGAGTCACTGAAATGTAACGTTAGACCTTCTATGTGTTTTTGACCTACACTGTACATGATGTGAGAACAGTTTGCCATTTAGGTTTGTATGTTAGCATAGACTCACTAACTTTAACATTTTAGCTCTAGTTTTAGCCAGAGATGCCTTGCTGAAGCACAAGATTGCATTAATATCATTAATAAACTCACATCCAGAACTCTCACCATCAGCACTGGCGCCCCTCAGGGCTGCGTTCTCTCCCCACTGCTCTTCTCTCTCTACACCAATGACTGCACTTCAAAGGACCCCTCTGTCAAGCTCCTGAAGTTTGCGGACGACACTACCATCATTGGCCTCATCAAGGACGGAGACGAGTCTGCTTACAGACAGGAGGTTGAGCAGCTGGATGTAACCTACAACCTGGAGCTCAACACGCTCAAAACTGTGGAGATGATTGGGGACTTCAGGAGAAACCTCCCTGCTCTCCCCCCACTCACCATCATGAACAGCACTGTGACTGCAGTGGAGTCATTCAGATTCCTGGGAACCACCATCTCCCAGGACCCGAAGTGGGACAATCACATTGACTCTATTGCGAAAAAGGCCCAGCAGAGGCTGTATTTCCTCCGCCAGCTGAGGAAGTTCAACCTGCCACAGGAGCTGCTGATACAGTTCTACTCTGCCTTCATCGAGTCTGTCCTGTGTTCATCTATAACTGTTTGGTTTGGTTCAGCTACCAAAACAGACATCAGAAGACAGTCAGGACTGCTGAGAGGATTATCGGTGCCCCTCTGCCCAGCCTCCAAGAACTTTACACCTCCAGAGTGAGGAAAAGGGCTAAGAAAGTCACTCTGGACCTCTCACACCCAGCTCACTCTCTCTTTGAACTGTTGCCCTCTGGACGGCGCTACAGATCACTGAGCACCAAAACAGCCAGACACAAGAACATTTTTTTCCCCCAGGCTTTATCCCACCTGAATAACACACCCCGGTACTGTACATCTGTAAATAACTCATCAAACCTTCATCTGTACATAGGACACATGCACATTCACAGTTCTGTATATGGACATTTTTATGTTCTGTATATTTTTATTACTATTGTTATTCATAATTATTGTCTATTCTCTTCATTATTAGTGTTTTTATTACCTTAATAATATGTTGTCTGCACTATGTTTGTACTTTATGTACTGGAAGCTCCTAACACCAAGACAAATTCCTTGTGTGTGCAAACACACTTGGCAATGAAGCTCTTTCTGATTCACTGTTTTTTTGTTTCATTTGCCGTTTGATGTTTCTCATATTTAACAGAAATGGCAGCGCTTATGAGTTGGGCAATGCGGTGGTTGCACCGGCAGAAAAATGGTTGCAAAACTGCAAAATTCGACCATCGCAGTCTGGAGCCCTGCAGCAGAAAGTAGACACCTGTTACAAAATCTTCAAATTATTATGTTTAATATATTATTACTTCCACTCACTATTACAAATCTACATCCCCTCCAGAAGTCTGAGATCTGCTAGTAGGGGTGCAACGGATCGTAGATGATCCGTGATCCGTACGGACCAGTCCCCACGGTTCGGCACGCATGTGATTCGCGGATTAACTGATAAGTTTAACCACCATAGAGTGAAAGTTTATCATTTGCACGCGCTCCGTTTTCTGCGCTCAGCCGCTGCCACACACACTGAAGCGCGCACACGCAGAGAGAGAGCGTGAGAAAGAGAGGCGTGATTTAGATACCGCGTTTCAGACAACGCCTCAACGGATGGATACATACACACACACACAAAGTTATGTTAAAATACCCGTTTCGGCAAGTATTCTGGTAAACACAATCAGTTATGTCTTAAGTTAACGTATACAGCCGAGAAAGAAACCGGATGTGTGTCAGTATTTGGTCCGTGCATTTAGTCTTAAAGAGACAGCAGCCTATAATACCTGATTCTGTCTGCTTATCAACTTATGCAGTAAGCATTATTGTGTTTTACACTTAATTTTTACATTTCTGCACCTGAATACCACTGTTACTGTGTTTATTTATAATTTTATGTTGTAGGCTGGAAATCTATCTATTGGTTGAAAATCTAATTAATTTGTGTAATTGTTCTTGGTTTATTACTGACTTTAGTAGTAAAGCTAGTAGTTTACACAACTTTTTTTTGCTGATCAGAAAAAATGATCCGATCCGTGACTCAAAATCCGTAGTATGATCCGAACCGTGAGTTTTGTGATCCGTTGCACCACTATCTGCTATGAGCGACGCCTTGTGGTACGATCACAGAGAGGCTCAAAATCACTCTCCAGAACATTCTCATTCACCATTCCTGGATGGTGGAATAATCTTCCCACCCCTATCCGGAATGCTGGATCCTTGTCAATCTTCAAGCAACAACTGAAAACTCATCTCTTTCGGCACTACTTGACTTCATCCTAAACTTGTTCACAAAAAAAAAAACTTCCCCTTTATCTTTCTCTCCTTCCCTTGCTAGCTTGTACTTATTTGAACAATGACTGAGACTTGGTGTTACGAGCACTTCCTCTGTCTGATTGCCTCTTCAAGATGAATCGCTTTATGTACTCCCCAATTGTAAGTCGCTTTGGATAAAAGCGTCTGCCAAATGACTAAATGTAAATGTAATTATAGTAGGGCTGTACGATTAATTGAATGCGATTGTCAGTAAAGCCAGTTTTGCAATCAGAAGTAAATCTCCATCACATGCTATCAGATGGAGCAGCATTTACTACGCAGAGCTGTAGTTCACTGACAAGCTACGCAAAAAAATAATCGCAGACGATATCATTGATATTATGAAATTGCGCTGCGATAATAAAGTTGTTCGCGTAGCTTCTCAGTGAACTATGGCTCTGTGTAGTAAATGCTGCTCCATCTGAAAGCATGTGAAATTCCACATTTAATAACATGTTTTTACTACAAACTCCCTTCATAACGTCAGTTGAGTGTTTGAAATTAATCCTTCTGTGAGATGATGTGGCTTCTTACACAGAATAAGGCATGCAACATATTTCATAGTATTCTAAGCAGTGATAAAGGCATTGCATTATTATATACTTTATTATAGTGTTGTCAAAAGTTATAGTTATAGTGTTCATGCACTCAACATATACATCTGTGATTGGCTTCAATGATCAATGAAGCGCTCGGTGAAGAGCGTGAAGCGATGATCAATGAAGCCAATCACAGACCTATCTGTTGAGCGCGTGAACAATGACCAATTAAAATGAATTCAATTTTAAGAATCCGCTCAACAGCGCTCATATCTTAGCGGGAAATGGACGTTTTTAAAATTACAGTACCGAATGGTATCGAGGTCGGTATTTTTGACAACACTACTTTATTTTAAGGAAAATTATAATAAGAAGAACTCAGATAAAACATATGTTGTTGTAGCCGTGTGTTTATTAGTCACGTTGAATCAATGAAAGCAGTTAAATCTTCTGTTTATTCAGCTGCAACAATAGTGATTTCTTGGATTTCTTCGGCGGGGCGTATTTGGAGTTTATCGGATGGAGATTTACTACTGATCACAGAACCGTGCTTCACTGACAAGATGTGCGCATGAATAATCGCAGCTTTTGCCTAATATCGATTGTGATTTATCGCAATTTATCATGCAGCCCTAATGGCGATTTACTTGTAAATATTAAGATGCATTTCTATAGCTCTGATTGATTTTAAAATGTAATTTTGTCAGTCCCTGAAATGGGTTGTATTGACATTCCTGTGCAGCTGAAGTTACGCTATACGGGGCTCTTTTGGTGCTTTTCCACTGCGTGGTACGACTCGGCACGGCTCAGTTCAGCTCGGTTTGCATTTCCACTGCAGTTTAGTACCGCTTTAGAATGGGCTGGATTCCATGAGGTGGAAAAGCGGCATTTCAGAGACATTTGCATTTACTGCTTGGACGGAGCAAGAACACCTTCTAAAATGCATGTGCAGATTAAGTCGAGTGATAAAGTTGAATATCTCTTGTGTTGAACTTAATTTATGAAGCAAACTATTTGCTAAAATAACCATAACATTTACAGCAACGCTGAAGTTCAAGCACCCGGTTCTGTCAGTCAGATGCGCGAGAAAGTTGCATGTGTTACTATAACAAACACTGCGTGTTTTCTTTCAGAATCATCATTGGCTGGTAGAAATAAAATAAAAAAATAGGTTACATAAAAAGTTTTATCTTAAAAATGAAGATAAAGGTAAATGTGCAAATAATTACTTTTTAGATGCATTAATTTTGCCAACGAAAATAAAGCCCTTGGAGAACTGTTGAGATCAACACTCAGCGGTGTTTCTTTACTGAATGAATCCACGTATTTAAACTAATCGAGTGAGTCAATGATTCAGAGAGCCATTTAAAAAGCCAGTCACTTCGTTTCTGAATGAATCAGCCGTTTGAACGAATCGACTGAATGAAAGACTGAATGACTTAAGACAGTGATTTGCCACCACATAGTAGCGCTTTTTGTTTTATATTTAGAGCATTGTTTCTCTTTTTAAATCATTTCATATTTCAGTATTTATCTGTATTATTGTGTTGAATTAACATTTTTTTCTAAAGCTACTTTTTTGTAATGTCTATTCAGTGATTTTCTAATTTAACACAATGATAACTTTAAATTACCTGTAACACATAATGTGCCGATTAATTAACGATAAAGTTATTAAGTAATGTCATTCATTTGTGGTTAATTTGAATGTTTAAATGTTGTTTACTCAAAAACACAAACATGTAGGGTACATTCATGCTGCTCATGTATTATTGTAGCACAGTTTGTGCTGAATACAGTGTAATCACACTTAAGCCATTAATAATATATATATATATATATATATATATATATATATATATATTATATATATATATATATATATATTAGGGGTGGGACGGTTTGACTTTTTCACGGTTCGGTTCATATCACGGTTTTAGAGTCACGGTTTCGGTATTGTTAGGTTAATTTAGGGAAAAACTATACTGTCAAATAAAAATAAAGAATATAAGAATAATTTATCTAACTACAAGCAACAGCACAATATACAAATAAAATAAACAGTGACTTTCAGTTGTTTTTTTAGATAGGTCTATAGCATTAGTTTTTAGGTTCAGAGATTGAATAAAATAATCAAATGTAAAACAGCATTGCATTGACTGTATAAATTAAAGATTAATCTTTATTAAAGTTAAAAAAGCGATTAAATCAAGAGCAGTGAGCGATTTATTTGTTGTTGCTTTTTGATTAATATTAAGAAAGTGCTGTCATTTTAAGAGAATGCACTGATACAGTACATTCAGCCGGCAATGTCTGCTATAGGATACTTACCAAGACGGGCATTTTGGCATAATTTTTGTGTGAATTTGTCCATTCAAACACAATACTTCAGAGAGAGCTTCATATTTGTGCGTGTTCTGAGGCGTGGGATTGCGTGCTTCTGATGAGCGCACGCACAAATCTTCTCACTGCGTGCATGAGCTCGCATTCTCTGGCTCTTGAATGTTTAAACTAGCAAAGCTTACATGAGTTTAGTTTAAACACAGATATCAACGTGTGCTGTTCTGGTCTCACCTGTGCACGCGCGCTATCAGCACCCGGGTGATGACGGAATAAATGCTCATAATCCAGCATACGGCACTCGCATTGAACAAGAGTGAATGGTTTGTCAACCAGAATGCGCATCCATCAACAGAAGCATACATTAGCCAAACCCTGTTTTTTTTAAGAGTTATTTATAACAAAACATATTACAGATGCGTTGTCAGATTTAAATTGAGCCACGGTCCTAGTACCGTAAGGTTCGTTTTTTTTCCGCGAACCGTGCCACCCCTAATATATATATATATATATATATATATATATATATATATATATCTTTATTATTATAAAAAAAAAAAAAAAATGTCAGGGCATGTCAAAACTTCTCCAGGGCCCCAAAACCCCTAAGGCCTCAGAGGGTTAAAGATTTGTGAGCCTAATGTACCACAAACAGTCATTAAATATGAATGAAGAATAAACACCAACCTCCTTGTTCCTCTTGTTTTATTCTGCAGGTTTTTGTTTCCTCCTGTTTTATTCTCCAGGTTTCTGGTTCCTCCTGTTTTATTCTCCAGGTTTCTGGTTCCTCCTGTTTTATTCTCCAGGTTTCTGGTTCCTCCTGTTTTATTCTGCAGGGTTCTGGTTCCTTCTGTTTTATTCTCCAGGTTTCAGGTTCACTCGTGTTCTCTTCTTTAACAAACAGCATATTCACAGCAGCAGATATCAGTTCAGATGATACTCCTCCAGACATTACTGCTTGCTTCAACACTTAGTCACGACTGTGAGGATGAGAATATTACTGTGTTTACTGACCTGATTCAAAAATTTTATTTATGTATTTACAGAAACAACATTTCTAACAGTTTTTATTAAAACAGCATCACAGCAAAACAACAGAGAGCGCGGTGAAACTGAACTTCTTCCTCTGAGGTTTAATGATGTTTGGCAAACAAACTCATGTGTTTTAGCGCCACCCGCTGGACTGGAGTGAAGCGGCGAGAAGAGGGAAATAATACAGGTAATATTTACTTTGTGCGTCTATAAGGTGATCTGTTTTTTTTTTTCTTTACAAAAAGCCGATCTGCACAAATAAACGAAAAGTAATTAAAATTAGTCTCACATGGTATTTGATCAGCATCAACAGTCTTCATGAGTGAGGATTGAAGGAATTATTAGTCAAATATTTCATTGAAAAGCACACAATGTTGCAGCATGTAAATATGGAAATTAAGATAAATAAAAACATGTGGCAATGGTAACCTAATTAAAAGTAATAATAGATAAATAATAATTTTAAAATTAAAAAAACGAATTTAACTAACAGACTAGTGTCTGTCTAAATATCTGGGACTTAAAACATAACCGACAGTGTTTAGAAGAATATTTTGATATAGGATATCTTTGTGTATTTGTCCTTTCTAATTTAGAACGACATACCCACATATCAATTATTTTCTGGCCCAGCTCTGGTCCACACAACCACTTTTCCCTCGGCCCACATACTGCAATGATGGCCCTGGAGTGACCCTAATCTGAATTACAGACAGGGGCTATACATGGGTCATAACTGGGCCAAGTCTGAGCAGTTAATAACTTATAACTGGCCCTAATCTGAATTACAGACAGGGGCTATACATGGGTCATAACTGGGCCAAGTCTGAGCAGTTAATAACTTATAACTGGCCCTGGAGTGGCCCTAATCTGAATTACAGACAGGGGCTATACATGGGTCATAACTGGCCCAAGTCTGAGCAGTTAATAACTTATAACTGGCCCTGGAGTGGCCCTAATCTGAATTACAGACAGGGGCTATACATGGGTCATAACTGGGCCAAGTCTGAGCAGTTAATAACTTATAACTGGCCCTGGAGTGGGTCAGAACAGGTTTTATTATTGGTACAGATTCTGAGCCATAAGCAAACCACATCAACACCAGCCTTTAACCAGAAACCCCAAAACTGAGCCCCAGACTAATCTTGCCCAAATCATGTGTATAAATCACGAGAAAATTTAATTCTGAAAATAACTTTATTTAACAGTCATACACAATTGTTTATATTAGAACAAAGGTATTAGCATTTGAACACTTTCTAACATTGAAATTAAACAAAGTAATTTACTCAAAGTGTAAAACAAACTTATTAAATTAAAACTTATCCGACGGCTTCATGAATGAAGAATAAACACCAACCTGTTTGTTGTTGAGTATCTTCAGTGTGTTTGATTCTGCAGGGCTCTGGATCTCTCATCTTCTCTCTGTCCTCTTTAATAAACTCAGTCTTTGATCAGATTGCAGCTCTTCCTGATGCTCTGATGCTCATCTTCACTTCTGAACTGATGGGAATCTCCAGCATTTATTGCTGAGTTGCTGAATGTGTGATTGTTGTGGGAGGAGCTTCACTGAACATGAATGTCTTTGTGGAAGAAGCAGATCTGCCAAAAACAACTACAGGTAAATAACTACACTGAAGAACACAATATCTAAATATAGTTTGATTTTCCAATAACTACATTCAGAGCAATAAAGTAATGTACATGTTATAGTTTTATATGTGCAGAAACTGACAGTGATCATAAAATCTTCTTTAAACAGAAAGAGTGCCACAAAGCATAATTTTAATGTTTCCATATTATACATCTCTTCATATTTATTTAAACTGTCCTTTGTGGCTCATTTTATATGAAGTATTTAGCAGTATCTGTTCTTAATTTTAACCATGTAAAGTAACAATAGTAAATGTGATCTACCAAAGATAAATGTCAAAGAAAAAAACCTGTTATAAATAAAAAATTGCAGCAGCAAAACTTGGTATCAGTTCTCATCCATTCCTCTCACAGATCACATTCATTAACAGCAACATTATCACACGAACATCATAATTGTTCACACAAACATATAAAACACAAAATCACTCCAGTCTTAATGAACTTAAATGAATTTAAAGTTCTCAATGAGTCCCAAGACCTTGAACTTAGAACAAGCATGTGACGAAGTGCAAAGTTTTCAAAGAAAACACACAAACAGTGCTGTACTCGATTAAAACAAGGCAGACACGATCTTGTATATTGTTGCATAAACATACAGTGAAAAGTGTATGGTACACTTTAAGTGCTGTTTGACATTTTCTTCTAGAATTAGCATGTGCAGGTTCAGTAATGTCACTTTAATTGAAATTAATAAGTTATTTTCTTTGCCTTAAAGTGAAATAACTGAACCTACACACAGAAGCTTGATTAAAATGCTCATTTTATTAGAAAATTTCCAACAGCACTCACTGATTGCAACAATACACAATGTTTGTGTTTAGTACACTTCACCAAACCCACACTACATATAAAAGCCAGTAAACCTTAAGAATAGCCTATTATTTGTGACATTAGAATAAAATATATGGATATAATAATGTATATAATTTTGAGTGTTGTACTGGCAAACTTATTCTCACTTGATTCCTTATGGTTTTAGAGGACCATTACTCCTAGTTTGAATAAAATTAGAATTAATTTAGATATGAAGTGACACTATTTGCTTGAAGTTGTTTTGTGTTGATGAGACAATCACTATAAACTGACCTGACAGACAGTGATTAACCTCATTCTTTTGTCTCTATACAGAAAGAGACATTTGCATAGATGGGCGAACATAATCACCTGAAGTTAGCATAAAGCACCCAGTTTGCGCTTGTATATAATTTAAATTAATAGCTTACATTTACAAAATGAGCCTGCAATAGCAGAAATAAGCCTTTTTAATGAAAGTCCATGTTTATTAAAACTGTCAATGTAATGAAAATGTTAAATGAAATTATAAAAAGAGATTGATGTTCAATTTAGTTACTTTTAT
Source organism: Aspiorhynchus laticeps (assembly GCA_023376895.1). Taxonomy (NCBI): domain Eukaryota; kingdom Metazoa; phylum Chordata; class Actinopteri; order Cypriniformes; family Cyprinidae; genus Aspiorhynchus; species Aspiorhynchus laticeps. The sequence continues at coordinate 66,175,416 of CM041794.1, read as the reverse complement.
TATTATATCCAAATATTTTATTCTAATGACACAAATAATAATGTCAAGGTTTACTGGGTTTTACATGAGACTCTTTGATTTTTTTAGTGTGAGTTTGTTTAAGTTTACTAAAACAAACATTTTCATGTGTCCTCCAAACTGACCCACAACCTCATCGGTTTGCACATGAGAAATTAATTAATTCATCAGCTCCACACGAGATGCCAAGTTTTGAGTGTTGTATCTCCAGGAGCAGAGTTTGAGAGCCCTGCAGAGATGACTGCACTTCGGCTCACTTCACAGCCACTGCCACAGAGAAAACAACCTTACTCACTGCAGAGCATAATTACACTTTACTGAATTTACTGACTTTTCTATTGTTAACACTAATTTATGAACTGTGTAATGCCATACTGTTAAATAAATTGAAGTTATATAATTGAGTTCAGATGCAAAAGCCTCTAAGTACTTCTGACGTTTTTCTTTAAAATCAGCATTTCGTTCTGGCTACTGTGTGTAGGTTTCTATGTAAGTACTGGTACTTCTGAATGGGATGAGGCTGGGATTTAGCGCATCTGAAGTGAAAGTACTTGATGAACATATACTATGTGTGGAGAGCATTCACTCAGTATCGTTATCTCATTTTTGACCAAGATGGCTTTTAGAGGCTTTTGCATTGGAACTCTTCAGTTATAATTGTATGTAGTTATTGTGGATCACTGATTGTAATTATGTAACTGCATTGCATACAATTTTATTCGTGAGTAATCATTGTTAAATTACATAGAATCGGTGGTTAAAATATGTTCACTATTTAGAAGCAAAACATACACAACAAAACATAATTTGTTTGACGTAATCAGTGGAGGTTCTAGTTTTTATTGCGCCCTGGGCAAAACCCCAAAATAACAAATCTGGCCAGCAACTGCATGGTTAATACAGATGAGAACAAGGCCACTGAGACATTCTTGTGACATGATGGACCTCAGGTAGGATCTGATGACCTTCAGCTCCTCTCTGCTTCAGCTAAACTCAGTAAGTTACACTCTCACCACTGCTGTCTGAAATCTCAGTGGCTCATCACTCTCCCAACCTCTTTGAGGAAATTTCTATATTTCTATTTGATGGAGAATCTTAAATTTCTTAGATCTACTGATCCTATGTCCTTACATACAATCACCTGAGAAACTAAAGTACAATACATTGTATTTAGCATTTATGGTAAAGATGATGACGTCAGATGAACGATTCTGTTAAACAAAGTTTGTAGCAAGAGGTTCCTGCCAGTTTCTGTTCTCTTATTGTAAGTCAGAAGAGCCAGATTACTGAGACTCTCACCTTTTGTTTGTATTCTGCCCCAGTATTTGAGTAGTTATCCTGATTGGATTAGGACTGGTGTAATGGGGGAAGGTTGCTATACCTGAATACTTAATTTGCATGCTTTGTTTAAGGTCGTCACCCAGGTGTTTTGTGTCCATTTCTAAGCACTGCCCCCTAAATGTATATAAACTACAATGTTTCACTCCCCTAGTTAGGCTTTTGGTGACCGCAGTGCATTCTCAATAAAGAACTCTGCTGAAGATACCCAAAGCCCCTTTCACACAGAGATTCCGGAAAATATACGGGTAATGTGTCCCGGCAATTGTTCCCGGATCGTTAGATTTTGGTTCATTCACACTGCCAGTGATTTCCCGGAATCTGTGCGTTCGTTCACACAGGTGAACGTGACATCTGGATGTGACGTGTAATGTACGAGTCGAAAACGCTAGGCCGCCAAAATAGAACAAAAAGGCCGCCAAGATACAGGAAGAAGGAGAAGCAGCAAAGCGGAAGTGTTTTCATTGCTTTACAAACATGGCAGCTGATCAGATACTAGGGACATTGTTGTTTATGTGTAATATGCTTAATGCTCAAATTACAACTTGTTTTGTGATATTGACTTCTTTTCGGAGAGTTAATGAGGTAACGCGTACGCTGGAAGCAAAATTGGCTGACAGTAGGAAACAATTTGAAGCGGTGAGACTTAGAGCACGGAGGCGCCATCGCATGCTAAAAGCTACAACTCTGTTTACACGGCTCATGCAACTGGGTGTTTCTGAGAGAAGAATGTGGATGTTACGACGACCTCAAGGGGCTGTATTTTGGTCCAATGTCCTCGAGAACTTTACCGCCGATCAGTGGCGGCAGCACTTTCGCATGTCACGGACCACGTTTGAGTTTGTTCTGCAACTCGTTGAGCGAAGCCTGAGACGAAAGACTACAAACTGGAGAAAGCCCCTTGAACCACGCCGTAGATTGGCGATTGTTCTGTGGTGGTATGCTACCCCTGGCGAGTACCGCACAATCAGTTGTCTTTTTGGTGTGGGGCTGTCGACTGTTTGTACCCTGGTTCACGAAGTGACGGCGACATTGAAGAGAAAGCTTTTCAAATGTTTCATCTCCTTGCCCAGAGGGGAAGCTCTTCAAAACACTGTAAATGGGTTCGCTGAACGTGGGTATCCATCATGTGCCGGTGCTATAGATGGTAGCCACATTCCTATCATTGCTCCCCAGGAAGATGCTGCAGCTTACTACAACCGTAAGGGATGGCATTCAATTGTTCTTCAAGCTGTTGTCGACCACAAGTTCTGGTAAGAATGTAGTCCCTAAGCTATTGTGATCTTTACAGAAATGTATGTTTTCACGTGTACAAATATTAACTCCATGTCTCCTGAACTAGCTTCACAGATGTGTATGTGGGCAGGCCTGGCTGCACACATGACGCTCGTGTGTTGTCCAACTCTCCCATTTTCCAAATGGCAGAAGAACAGGGTGGCTACCTGTTTCCTCGTGAGGTAAGCAATGTTTGATTTACTGTAATTTTTTTGGTGATTATTTTTTTTTTATATCAAGATGCAAGTGTTTTCAACCACATTGGATGTTCACAATAGCATTTTACAGTATTGCATTTTTTATTTTTAAACAGAACTCCATGATTGTGAACGGAGTTGAGGTTCCAGTCCATTTAATTGGTAATGCTGCATACCCTCTCAAGAACTGGCTTATGAAGGGTTTCACAAACCACCATGCTCTGACCCCTCAACAACGGCTGTACAACTACCGACTAAGCTCAGCACGAATGGTTGTCGAGAATGCCTTCGGGCGACTCAAAGGTCGTTGGCGGTGCTTACTGAAGCGCAACAATGTCAACACCGCTCTGATGTCTGATGTTGTCACTGCTTGTTGTGTTCTGCACAATATTTGTGAGATGCACGAAGAAATGTTTCTGCCCGACTGGAACATCCCAGATGTTTTAAAAGAGCCTGCGCAAGATGTGTTCCAGGGAGTGAGAGGGCATAATGCTCAAATAATTCGGGAGGCTATGATGACTCTCCTCTAACTTGTTTTACACTGTTACATGCACAGCCATTTGTACTAAATGTTGGCAAATTACACGTCAACGACCCTCAATAAAACTTTTTTTTATTGTTGAAAGACTATAACTTGTCTTGTACTTTTTACATTGCTGAAATAATGTAGTGCAAATACACAATATATGAGAAATGAACAATGTACAAAATTAAGGAAAAGGTGAGCTGAAGTACAAAAAAGTATTTACATGCACATAATATAATAAAGACAACAAAAATGTGTTGACCTAGAACCAAAAAATATTTAAAATAAACCAGAGCAAGTACACTAGTTGAACAATAAAGACAAGACTAAACGCCATACCAAGTGTTCAATCAGATAGAAAATTTATATAATGTAAACAATGTGGAGTGCTATTATGTAGTAAAGCACAAATATAAATAATTTATAATTTGCACATTAAAAATTGTTTTAGATGCTACAACTGTACTACTATAATTTCTTAAGTAATTTCTATACAATAACAGTTAGCTCTGTTGACACAAGATAATCCTACTCAAGCTGTAGGAATGAGGATGATGACAACGGGGTGAACAAGCTGTTTTCTGTGTTGTCTGATGTGCTTTGTTGATGAAAGCGGGCATGGCAAGCGGGCACATAATGGGGTGCTGGTGCTGGAGCTGGCATACAGTGTAGAATTTCGCTCACAAAATGGTTTTGGGTCTCCTGTAGCTCGCGCAGCATCGCCATCTGCTTTGCCAGCTCTTCCTCCCTTGCCTGACTCGCCTCCCTCCTCAGTCGATTCTCATACTCCCTTCTGCTCTGCCAAACGAACACGTTCCCTCTCCTCAAAGTCCCTGTCCATTTCGAAAAAGAGGTCCTTCACCTCTTTCAGAGGTGGGTAGAGTACTCAAAAACTGTACTCAAGTAAAAGTAAAAGTACTTGTAGAAATATTTACTCAAAAAGTAAAAGTAATCGTCTGAATAGTTACTTGAGTAAGAGTAAAAAAGTATCGGATAAAAAAAATTACTCAAGTAGTTAGTTACTAGTTACTTTGGATCATATACTGAATATAGTCTATTTTTATTTAGATATATAGATTACATTTATGTAATGTGTATGTGTGTGTGTATACACACACACACACACACACACACACTGCCGTTCAAAATATATATTTTTTAATGTAATTTATTTCAGTGATGCAAATCAGAATTTATCAGCCTTTTTCGCCAGTCTTCAGTGTCACATAATTCTTGAGAAATCATTCCAATATGTTGATTTATTATCAATGCTGTTCTTTTTAGCTTTCTATTCATCAAAGAATCCTGAATAAAATGTCACAGGTTCCAAAAAATATTAAGCAGCAAAACGGTTTCCAACACTGGTAATAAATCAATATATTAGAATGATTTCTGAAGGATCATATGACTCTAAAAACTGGAGTAACAGCTGATGAAAATTCTGATTTTCATCACTGAATTAAATCATATTTTAAAGTAAATTAATTATGTATTATTCTATAACCTCTGAAAACTCCTCACATGACTGCTACCGACATCTGAACATAATGAAACAAATGCACATTGACGGATCTTCTGTTCTGCAAAATGTAAACAAATGTAGCCTATATTTTTGCAAGTGTAAATATTGTAAAAATATGAATATTAATTGTGTCTAGAACAGGTTGCGCGCCGCTGCACAGAGCTAACGCGGGTTTGGCAGGTGTTCATTTCATACTCTGTGACAGCTTATTTAATGTATAAATTATACATTGTATTTAATGTATAAGGTACATGTACAACAAACTGGTAATGTCATAGTGGTATCGTGGCCTATACCTGTGCAACAGTAGACAGCACACGCGGTGTTCATCTAATAAAAGATCTTCATATAGCTCTAGCAAACAAGCCTTTGCAGATTTGCTTTCAATTGACTGTAGATCCAAAGCCACGTCTTCATCGCTCTTGATGTTATCTGAGTGAACCGCTTCAGACGACTCAGTCAGCACGAGCAGCAGGGAACTGAACGAATCATTCAAACTGATTCGCAAACCGATTCACTGGTTTGATAAAGCCTTTAAACAGAATTGACTCACAAGAATGAATCATTCACGAATGGGCATCGTTCATTTCCCAGAGAAAAGTAGATGGCTCGTTTGGAATAAAGTGAAGCATTTTTAACTTGTATTTCATTAAGATAAAGTAACAAGAGGAGAGTCGCCCACAGTAACGAAGTAAAAGTACAGTTTTTTCTCTGAAAATATACTTGAGTAAGAGTAAAAGTACCCATTTTAAAATATACTCTAAAAGTATTAGTTGCCCAAAAAATTTACTCAAGTAAATGTAACGAAGTAAATGTAACTCGTTACTACCCACCTCTGACCTCTTTCACAATTAAGTCAGTCCTGGACTGCCGTTTTCGGGCCTTTTTAGCAGGGGGTGGTTGAGGGGATTCTGAAAAGACAAAACACAATGTGGTTTATTAACCTGTGGTAAACATGTGATACATGGCAGACAAAGTACAAAGTAAACTTTAAACACTTAAACTTGGCTTAATGCACGAACACAATGATATGTACTATGCAAAAATAGTACAGCAAGTGTTTTACAATGTGTCCAGCAAGGAACACAATAGCTTATGGTTACGTATGTAACTCACCTGAATTGCTTTCTCTGGAAATTTTTTCGACGGTCTCCGGGCTGGAAGCAACTGTGGACACCAAGGTACAAGAAGAAGCGGCAACTACGGCAGGATTACCCAGTTCTGCTGATAACTCAGGTTCCAGGGCTGCGGCCTTGGCCTGGATGGGGTATTGGTGACTCTTGGATGTTGTTTCTCTGGCGGCGGCATGCGGCGCTGCTGGGGATGCCTGTGCCGGCAGACGTAGGTTGCCAGCCTGGCGGCCGTACTGTTCCGGGGTTGGTCCGGGGGGGGGTTTGGGGATCTGGGGGCGCTCTGCCTCCGGGTTGGGGTTACGGCTGGGCCTGGGGGGCTTGGGTCCTGGTTGGTGTGCCGCCGGGAGCATGGGTTGGTGCATGCGCTTGGGCCCGGCTCTGGTGTGGGGGTCTTCGATGCATCGGTGCCTCCGCAGGGGGGGGGGTTGGGGGGGGGGGTCCAATAGAGGCGGGGCAAACGGGCTTTACCTGGGTGTCTTATTGTCTTATGTAGTTTGGGAACTGACTGGATGATGGGGTGGGGTAGTTTTTCCTCTGCTGTGGGGTCTGGTGGGCCGCCCCGGGCTGCCATGGGCCCTGGTCTGGATGGGCCTGGGCCCCCCGCCCTGGGCAGATTTGGGGTAACGGGGGTGCCTATGGGGGTCAGCGGGGGAGCTGGCTCCGGAGGGGGGGGGTATTTTGCCCCCTCTGATGCTTTCCTCCCCATCCCTAAGGCTTCACTTCTCCCGCTCCATCACACCAACACATAGGTAGGGTTTTGAGGTGCGGGTGCGTCGCTGGGATGCGGGGGAGGTGGTACTCCTCTGTCTCCTCGTGGCCGCCTGCATCTCAATTACACATTACAGCTTAGACATTCTCATTACTTACTGTCACATGACACATACATATAGGGCCTTGGGGGTGGGCACACTGAATGGCATCCGGAGGGCGGTCTGTTCATTCAGCCTTCCCTCTGGTGCCAGTGCCCACTTCTCAATTTTAAGTTGCACATAGACATTGAGGGCTCTAGGGAGGGGACGAGCTGACACAAGCTTGTGGAGGGTGCCCCTCCCCTGTTTTAAAGCACCCCTGTTTTAAAGCACCTTAGAACAACACACACCAACACTACATTTGAGCGGGTGGGGTGAGGCATGGGGTCTTTTTTTTTTTTTTTTTTTTTCTCACACCCCTGTTCTCTGTTCTCTGTCTGGGGCCGGGGGCTGTGAGGATGAGCTGGCCGCCCGGTCGGGGTCTGGGCTGTTGATTTTCTCTTTCTCTGCTTGAGTTAAAAAAAAGATAACTCAGGTTCCTCATTCCTACACAGAGACAAGTCCATACTGCCCAGTAACGCTACTGGGTTAGCCTAGTGGCTTGTTCCCCATATATTGTAACATAAGTCGTAGAAAGGCCAGTCTAGTCTTCCGCTGCCGCTCTTTCCGTTGTGATCCAGCACTTGATGGAATTTTTTTCACAAAGTCTTGAGCTTACATATTACCTGTGATTTCTCTCTCAAGAAACCACGCTGTTACATTTTGTTTTTAATCTGCTCATACACAACCGCATCACGTACCGTTCCACTGAGCTGGCGAATGATCTCAGCTTCAGCGCGGATACTAAGGAGCTCCGTCGTCTCTGCTTCAGTCCAGTTTGCGCACATTTCTGTTTATTTTATTTTAGTTTTTCTTTATGCGAACGCCACTCTCTCGGTTTAAAACACTGACTAGCCCCTCTGGCAAAGCAGGGTTGTATTACTGAAAACACCCGCTCAAAGAGGCGCACGATAACTACGTCATCACTACGACACATACGTTACGGCATTGGTTCTGGCTTTTGTTCACACAGCACTCATTCCGGGACTGAACCTGGCAATGTTACTAGGTCCCCAACCCGGGATCGATCCTGGAATCAATCCCGGGACGTGTTTGCGTTCACACTGAAGGCACTCCGACAATTTTCTGGCAATTTTCCGGGACCAACGTGTAGCGTGAAAGGGGCTCAAGAGTCTCCTGAGCCCCTTTCACTTTTCACTATTTGTGCAGAAAACAATTTGATTTTATATTTTTATGAATTTTTAAAATATGTCTATACAGCAATGTAAATAGCATTTGTCATGAAAAATGATACAGTAAAACAACATGAAAATCATCACAGTGGTACTTGGGGAGATGCAGAACAATAATCTGGTGGAGTTTGCAGAAAACAATTTGATTTTATACTTTTATTAATTTTGAAAATATGTGATACAGTGAGGTAATAAATAGCATTTGTCTTGACTTTGGTATCCAATTATTAAAACATCTTTGTTTTTATCAAATAAAGCCTTATATATTTATATATTTATATTGAAAAGAGGAGTATCTTGTGTTTTGTGCTTACAAGTTAATGTCTTAAACTGCAGATCTCGTTACTGTGCTATTTAATAGTGTTTTCACTACATTTTGGATTTTAATATCCAGTGCAGAGTTGATGTTATACGGTTCATTCAGTGAATCGTTCAGTGATCAGCCGTGAAACAGTGATTCTGTTAAAATTCCCTATAAAATTATAAATGATTCCCTTTGAGCTAAATTGACCTGTTTCCCTTACATTACATATGACCTTACACTGGTATAATGCTGGTGTAGCTGGTGGACCAGCATTCATGCTGTTCTCAAGCAAAATGGAGCTGGTGATGCTGGTTCACCAGCATGGTCTTGCAGAGTTGAGTGTAAGTAGGCCAGCTGTCTGTACGCAAGTAGTGTTTCGGGGACATAGTTTTTGCTTGCATATTTCTCTACTTAACACATTAATGATGCAAAGGAAAAACAATATAAAATTTTAAAAATATGATTTATTGAATTATATGATAAGTCGTAAGGACCAGCATAAAGCTGAGCGAGGGAAAGAGAGAGGACCAGTGGGAGGAGAAGAGGCAGTGCAGACGGCAGAGTCAGCGTCAGCCCACAGAAGCAGTCACAGGCTTCACCTGTAGCAACTGCAACAGACTCTGCTACTCTCATATTGGACTGTTCAGCCACAGCAGGCACTGCAATTCCACAACAGACTGACTCGGGCGCAGATACTCCATTGTCTCCCGAGACAGAAAGATGCCAATATCTCCATCAGCAATCACACCCTCGAGGTAGTGGAGGACTTTACATATCTTGGCTCTACTATCTCCTGCGACCTCTCGCTGGACAACGAGCTGAACACCAGAATCGGCAAGGCATCAATAGCGATGGCCCGCCTGACAAAGAGAGTGTGGAACAACAGCATGCTCACCACCAACACCAAGATGAAAGTGTACCTGTACCAGGACAGTGTCCTCAGCACTCTTCTTTACGGCAGTGAGACGTGGACTATGTACACCTGACAAGAACGCAGACTTAACTCTTTCCATCTGCGCTGCCTGAGGAGGATCCTGGGCATCACCTGGCAGGACCGTGTCCCAAACACTGAAGTGCTGGCCCAGGCAAAAACATTCAGCATGCATGCACTCCTTTCACAAAGACGCCTATTCTGGCTTGGCCATGTCTGCCAAATGCAGGATGGCTGGATTCCTAAGGACATCATGTACGGTGAGCTCGCCTCCGGCACCACATCAACAGGCAGACTAGTGCTCTGGTACAAAGACATCTGCAAGTATGACCTGAAAGTAAGAAGCCTGAATGCCGCAGACTTGGAAGCTGCCACCGCAGACCGTGTGAGCTGGTAGCTTGCCGTAAGGACCAGCATAAAGCTGAGCGAGGTAAAGAGAGGGGACCAGTGGGAGGAAAAGAGGCAGCGCAGACAGTAGAGTCAGCGTCAGCCCACGAAAACAGTCACAGGCTTCACCTGTAGCAACTGAAATAGACTCTGCCGCTCTCCTATTGGACTGCAATTCCACAACAGACTGACCCGGGCGCAGATACTCCATTGTCTCCCGAGACAGAAGGATGCCAATATTAATCAGTGTCACTGGTACACTGGTAAAACATTTCAAAGCATCAAAGGAATTGTCTCCTGTTTCAGAAGATCTGTACAAAAATGTGTACATTGGATTACAGGGTTTATGAGAAGAGCTTCTGGGACAGTTAAGAACAACTTGATAATGAAAGTTCAAAACTGAAAGTTGTTGTTTTTAAAGACTTTCATACTTATCTGGGAAGTTACATATGTCAAAATCTATCTATCAGTCATTGATTTCTAAAAGTGCACATAGTAAAAGGCATGTCAGTGCAGTCAGGACGGGACAGACTGGGACAAAAATTCAGCCCTGGCACTGTAGTCACACCAGCGGACACGCTTATTCACTACTTACATTTGTGTACAGATGGTGAAATAATATAAGCAGTACCGTATGTAACGGATATTTAAATATAATCAATGTATGTGACTGGCAAACAATGCTTACTACTGTAAAGTTGATTACAAACCCAAAGTACATCTGCGTGTCACTGTTTTTTTCTTACCTCTACCACACTCATCCCTGTCTCTACTAGGCCTACCATAGCATCCTTCCTCATAGCACTGGTATTGGAAGACCAGGGGTCTCTGGCTGTTCTCTACAAAATGTCTTTTAGCTTGTGTTGCACTCTCTTTGATGATGTGCTTGAACGTCTTGATCAGGTCGGCCCATCTCGGGACCAGGCCAGCCGTTGCTGACTGGGCAAATGGTTAACATTTATTATAATTAATATAATTTTTATTATTATTATTAGGGCTGTCAAAATTAACGCATTAATAACGCGTTAACACAAATTCATTTTAACGGCACTCATTTTATTAATGCGTGATTAACGCAGTGCGCATTTTCTGTTTGACCCGTGGCCTAGCCTGTAGATGGAGGAATGGAAATGGATGGAGATACTGACAGTGTTGCCAATTTAGCAACTTTTCAGGCCACTTTAGCAACTTTTTATTTGTATTTTTTTTTTCAAAAAGCGCCTAGCGACCAATCGTTAGGGTTTGCCCAAACCTTGTTTAGTTTCTGAGACTCGATGGTACTGCTGCATGAGCACGAGGTCTCTTTCCCGCTGCGCACACACCTCTCTCTCTGCGTCTGCTCTGTTCAGCGAGCGGCTGAGTGGCACAGCGCTTTCAGTTAAAACATACTTTATGTTGCTTCTCTAATTTAACATGCAAGTATAGCCGAAATCACAGCACAGCTATTGTCTTTATCTTATGTGTTGCCTATTTGATTTTATCAGACGATGGCTGGATTATAAATCAGGATTTTTGTACAGATTAACATCTTGGAAGGGAGAGCTGGTTATTTAGTCTTAATGGGTCACGTTTCAGTCTCTATTTCATATTCATTGTGTTGTCTGACAACAGAAACAGTCAAATATATCAATGAAAACTTTTTTTGAGAATTTAGCTGCATCAAAATACAGTATGTGGGCACAGAGAGGCAAACAAATGTAATAATAAATGTATATTTTGCATGTTCAGAAGAAGTGGTGTGAAAATGTAAACCGGTTTGTGTAAGTAAATTGCTCAGTGCAGAGGAAGAGAAGTAATGGGAACCTGGTATTTCTATGTTCTTTGAAACATGTCTAGGACCCAGCGCAAGGCGCGGCGCAAATGTTTTTGCTAGTTTCAGCCTGACGCAGTTCTCATTTTCCTGTTCTGCGCTACATTGTTTAAATAGCAAATGCATTTGTGCCCATTTGTGCGCTCGTGGGCGTGCTGGTCTTAAAAAGAGGTGTGTTCAGGCGCATTGTTGGCACGTTGCTATTTTAAAGAACTGAAAATATACTGCACCACAGACCTGGGGCCCGTTTCAATAAGGAGGTTCAACCAACTCGGAGTTTAAACTTGAACTCAGAGTTGACTTACTCTGAGATGGGAAACTCTTTGAGTTCTCGGTTACAGAACAGCTGAACTGATTTAGTTTACTCAACTCTAAGCAGGTTAACTCTGAGTTAAGTCATGATCAGCGGAGCGCCGAAATTACGATTCACCATGGCAACAGCTCCCGCCAAAAATTTGTCAGCGTGCGTACTTCCGTCAATGCGTAACTTTAATTCTTAATAACTGTCAATAACTTAATAACTGTTATAATATCAGAGGTGAAAATTGTAAATTATTGAACTATTATTTATTTTAATGGTATCCCATGGCCACAAAAAAAAAAGAAAAAAAGGAAAAAGACAGAAAAAAGAAACAAGAACATGGCAGCATCTTAAAATAAAATATTAAAACTAGAGCGTTAACGCATGCGATTAATTTTTTCAGATTAACGCATTAAAAATATTTAACTCAATTAACGCAGGGGCGGGGCAAGGGTTGGCCACCCCTTTCGCAACTGCTGCCTCTGTCTCTTTTTTCTTGAAAAGGATTGCGTTTATTTAGATGCAGAACGTCTATATGACCAAATCAAACGGGAGACGTTTCAGACGCGCTCTAACTTCCCTACTAACACACGACGTAACAGTTACGTAGCGTATTGGTAATTTTTGGTAATGTCATATGACGTCGCATGCCCCTAATTAAATTACCAACTCACAACGTTGTCAGTACGTCCTCCTAAAGTCGTAATATTACCAAGCACGTCCCATATACGTCCTCTATTGGTAATATATTGGTAACATAATGACTTACTGGCAACGCAACTGCAACGTCGCATGCATGTAATGTCATGACCATCATTTACACGTACTTTATATGTTCTGATTACCAGAATTTGCTATTTAAAAAGCACAAGTAAACGTCGGACACAAGATTGAAAGTTCCCTTAAGATAAAATGTTCTTTTCTCCAAGTCAGAATATGGACGACTGCTTATATAGTGCAAATAAAGAAATTTAATTTCTGTGAAATAATATGTAGGATTGTTTCTCCTCAAAAATGATTTTAGAATTTTATTTCAATCCATAAAACATTTTAAAAACGAAGAGTGCCTTAAAACTGTAATTTAATTTAATTATAAATTAAGTTATAATTTGCTTTTAGTATTATTTTAATGTTTATTTTATTTTTATTTATTTTATTATTATTTTGTTTATGCTGCTTGGATTTATTGTTAATGTGTTTAACAATGGAAATATGACAATGCCTGTTTGTTATTTGAAGGTTTAATAAAGTGATAAAAAAGAAAAAAAGCTTAATAAAGTGACGTGACATACGCGCGCTTCCACAACTGACTCACGTGACACTCCGTGTGCACAGGATGTTTATAAGAAAGGAAAATAAATTTGTATGCATCGTGAAACTTTTTATTTCTTAACAAGTTATGAAAATAAGTTTGACATAATGACACCGACCAAGCTGAGGCATTTTTTAGCTTCAGCTGCCTGACAAAAGAATTCATTTTTCTGAGGTGAGTCTTAGAATTTATGACAAATAAATAGGTTTGTAAATGTATAAATTAAGTAGTACTGGGCCGTTGAGAGTTACTATCGCGACCGGGGACACATCAGCTTCAGCTGCTGGAGAGGAGAGGACGAGTCTGACATTTCTCTCCGTTTCTCATCAGTTACACCAAACAAAGTATAACAACTGCGTCAGATTAGTTAAGTAACATTATCCACAGCCTACTTTAAGTACTTTTGTTAATATTTATACTTCTGTGATGATGGTATCTTTCCTTAATTATCTGAAATGTCTGCTAGCAAATGTTACGCTAGCATAGCATATCTGTTTATATTGATGCTGAGCACTGAACGTCCTGAATGCTTTCATTCATATTTCGCTGTATATCCTATGTTTTTAGTAATAATTTGAGTGTATTTTACTGTTCATACTTGTGTGTTTTTCAAAATAAATTAAATGTATTCATCATTCACAGCTGTTGAAACAGCCTTTACATTAGTTTAGGCATATGAGAACATAAATTAGGTTTAACTACTGCATGTCCGCCCATAGACAATAAATAATTATAAAAATTACCAACTGATTACCAGCACACAACTATTGATCCACGACATTGCAACGATGTCGCAGTTACTTACTGGCAACTTCACAAAGTTACGTCGTGGCGACGTATACACACTGATAAGAGACAAACACAAACTAGAAAAAACTTAAATTTTCAATTCATCAATATAGCCATCATTAGCAGCTATTACAGCTCTGCATAATCTGGGCATCCAAGCTGTCAGTTTATTCAAACATTGACTTTGAATTGGCAATCAATTGTTGAAGCTATTAAGGTGTGCTGACCCAAAAATCTTTTAAAAACCTGGGCCAAGTTTAAACCAGTAACCAGGCATCACAGCTGGCAAAAGGGTATGTCTGAAATTAAGTGTCCCCAACTGAGCAAGCCAGAGGCGACAGCGGCAAGGAACCAAAACTCCCTCTGTGACAGAATGGAGAAAAAAACCTTGGGTGAAACCAGGCTCAGTTGGGGGGTCAGTTCTCCTCTGGCTAGACGAAACCTGCAGTTCAATTCCAATCATGTCAGATTGTGTAAAGGGCTTATCTGATTCCCGTGGTCTTTTCCCGATGGGGCATTTTAATTTATAATTTAATGTATTTGTTATATTTGTGTTTTATTAATTATTTGAAGTTTATCATTTATATGATTTATTCATTTGCTATAATTGTAATGTATAGTTTAATGCATTTATTGTTTATTGGTCTATTTTTATAGTATATATTTGTTTGTTTATTATAATTTTAATTTAAAGTTTAATTAATTTAATATATTTCTGTTGTATGTATATTAGTGCTGTCAATCGATTAAAAAATTTAAATCGCGTTAATCACAGTCATGGACTGTGATTAATCATGATTAATCACAAATTTAAAATACTAGGATTTACCTGTAAATGTGTTGAAATAAAGAAATGCATGACAAACTAGTTTAAGGAAACATAACCTTTCACACCTCCTCCAGGTATGAGACATAATCCTTATTATTCTTTTGTTTTTATTCAGCCATTATCAGCCTTTATACTGGCAATAAAACGTTTACCAAGCCACATCGCTTCAATCCCAGAATACATTTACCCAATTATTATCAAAAGTATTTCTAAATAAATACAACAAAACATTTTCTTGCGACCTTACGTGAAGTATTATGACAAAATGCATTATGAAAAAGAATTGGACCTGTTCTACAGGTGCATTAGAGCTAATATTAGCATCATGCTTCATAAGACAATTTTGAGATTAATAGTACACTTTTACTCAGAACTCACTTCAAACCACCACCGAGTGTTTGTAATAACTTCCTTTTGCGATCACATGTGGAATTTGGTTGTTTACTGTTGTTAAAATATGCTATTTATAGTCTTTTATATCGCTGCCAAAATGAGCATTTCAGATGTAAGTTACATATTCATCTCAAGAAAATCACATAGAAACCATATCCTATTGTAATCGTGTGTTTATTATCTTATATAATGTATAGTAGCTGTTGTCATGTTTATTTCTGCTGTGTTGTATGTTCTGGCTGAAACTCACGTTGTTTGTGATGTTACAAGCGCCTCTCCGTTCTGAAGTTGCCAGGTGTACATTCCAAGTATGATAAACGGATCTATTTTAATTTTTATTTGTCTATATACACTTTGGGCTGCCGCGGTAGATTATAAAAGTAGCCCAAAAAAACGCAACCCTTGGCTCTGTAATTTTTCCCGCGACTTGATTTTCAAAATAGCCCACAGGCAGCCACTTGAGCCACAGCCGCTACCCTGACAACACTGTTCGCCGTATCCTCATCACACACTGATAGATAACCTTCCACGCTGCGATGACAGGAAGAAGTTGGGGTCAAACATTATCAAACGATTAATTTGCATAAAAAAAATATTAACGCGTTAAAGTTTTTAGATTAATCACATGCGTTAACGCGTTAAAGTTGACACCCCTAATATATACAGGTGCTGGTCATAAAATTAGAATATCATCAAAAAGTTGATTTATTTCACTAATTCCATTCAAAAAGTGAAACTTGTATAATGTATACATTCATTCCACACAGACTGATATATTTCAAGTGTTTATTTCTTTTAATTTTGATGATTATAACTGCCAACTAATGAAAACCCCAAATTCAGTATCTCAGAAAATTAGAATATTACTTAAGACCAATACAAAGAAAGGATTTTTAGAAATATTGGCCAACTGAAAAGTATGAACATGAAAAGTATGAGCATGTACAGCACTCAATACTTAGTTGGGGCTCCTTTTGCCTGAATTACTGCAGCAATGCGGCGTGGCATGGAGTCGATCAGTCTGTGGCACTGCTCAGGTGTTATGAGAGCCCAGATTGCTCTGATAGTGGCCTTCAGCTATTCTGCATTGTTGGGTTTGGCATATCGCATCTTCCTCTTCACAATACCCCATAGATTTTCTATGGGGTTAAGGTCAGGCGAGTTTGCTGGCCAATTAAGAACAGGGATACCATGGTCCTTAAACCAGGTACTGGTAGCTTTGTCACTGTGTGCAGGTGCCAATTCCTGTTGGAAAATGAAATCTGCATCTCTATAAAGTTGGTCAGCAGCAGGAAGCATGAAGTGCTCTAAAACGTCCTGGTATATGGCTGTGTTGACCTTGGACCTCAGAAAACACAGTGGACCA
The DNA here is from genome assembly GCA_023376895.1 of Aspiorhynchus laticeps. Taxonomy (NCBI): domain Eukaryota; kingdom Metazoa; phylum Chordata; class Actinopteri; order Cypriniformes; family Cyprinidae; genus Aspiorhynchus; species Aspiorhynchus laticeps. The sequence continues at coordinate 66,158,944 of CM041794.1, read as the reverse complement.
ACAACAGCAGATGACATGGCACCCCAAACCATCACTGACTGTGGAAACTTTACACTGGACCTCAAGCAACGTGGATTCTGTGCCTCTCCTCTCTTCCTCCAGACTCTGGGACCCTGATTTCCAAAGGAAATGCAAAATTTACTTTCATCAGAGAACATAACTTTGGACCACTCAGCAGCAGTCCAGTCGAGACGCTTCTGACGCTGTCTGTTGTTCAAGAGTGGCTTGACACAAGGAATGCGACAGCTGAAACCTGTTATAGGGTTGACGAGACGTGAGACATGCGGATCCAAATGCAAGCTCTTTATTAGAAAACTTGGTCAAAACAGGCAGGGTCTGGCAGTAGCAAACAGGTATGGCATGGGCAAGACACAAGAGTAATCCTTAGGCAAGCGTAGGTCGGCGATCGGCAAACTTAATCCAGAGGGCTAGGCAGAGAGAATAATCCAGGAACACGGGCAGAATCAGAACACAGGAAATCAAACTAAGAATACTAGGGAAACGCTTTGTATGCAGCGGGGCTAACAATACTCGGCAGAGTGTAAGAGAATGTCCAGAGTTTATATAGTGTGTGTGTGTGTGTGTGTGATTGGGTGATGGTGATTGTGAGATGGTGAACAGGTGCAAGCGTGATCATTGTGAACAGCTGTGTGGGTGCAGTGAATGATGGGAGATGCAGTCTATGAGTGATCTGTAACTGTGTGAAAGTCCATGTGCTGGGAGAGTGACCTCTAGTGGTGAGTGAAGGAAAGTTCATGGCCAGGATTCGTGACATAGCCCCCCCCCCCCAAGGAGCGGCTTCCAGACGCTCCTAAACAATTCTAGGTGGGCGGAGGAGCGGAGGCGGAACAGGGGGAGGGACGGAGGGCCAGGTCCATGTGGAAGCCAGGGGAACAGAGACAGACAACACAGGGAGAGCCTTCCCGATCTCAGGGGCCGTGCCAGGGCAGGACAGGAAATCCCAGACGGCCTCCGTAGCCATGACAGGGCCGGACAGGGAATCACCGACGGCCTCCTTAGCCGTGTCAGGACAGGGCGAGAGTTCATAGACGGCCTCCTTAGCCGTGACAGGACAGGATGAGAGCTCACAGACGGCCTCCATAGCCGTTACAGGACAGAATGAGAGCTCACAGATGGCCTCCATAGCCGTGACAGGACAGGATGAGAGCTCACAGGCGGCCTTCTTAGCCGTGACAGGACAGGGCGAGAGTTCACAGACGGCCTCCATAGCCGTGACCGGACAGGATGAGAGCTCACAGACGGCCTTCATAGCCGTGACAGGACAGGGCGAGAGCTCACAGACGGCCTCCATAGCCGTGACAGGACAGGATGAGAGCTCACAGACGGCCTTCTTAGCCGTGACATGACAGGGTGAGAGTTCACAGACGGCCTTCATAGCCGTGACAGGACAGGATGAGAGCTCACAGACAGCCTTCATAGCCGTGACAGGACAGGATGAGAGCTCACAGACGGCCTTCATAGCCGTGACAAGACAGGAAGAGAGCTCACAGACGGCCTTCTTAGCCGTGACATGACAGGGTGAGAGTTCATAGGAGGATACCACCGACACCTCTGGAGCTTCTGACGCTGTCTGTTGTTCAAGAGTGGCTTGACACAAGGAATGCGACAGCTGAAACCTGTTATAGGGTTGACGAGACGTGAGACATGCGGATCCAAATGCAAGCTCTTTATTAGAAAACTTGGTCAAAACAGGCAGGGTCTGGCAGTAGCAAACAGGTATGGCATGGGCAAGACACAAGAGTAATCCTTAGGCAAGCGTAGGTCGGCGATCGGCAAACTTAATCCAGAGGGCTAGGCAGAGAGAATAATCCAGGAACACGGGCAGAATCAGAACACAGGAAATCAAACTAAGAATACTAGGGAAACGCTTTGTATGCAGCGGGGCTAACAATACTCGGCAGAGTGTAAGAGAATGTCCAGAGTTTATATAGTGTGTGTGTGTGTGTGTGTGATTGGGTGATGGTGATTGTGAGATGGTGAACAGGTGCAAGCGTGATCATTGTGAACAGCTGTGTGGGTGCAGTGAATGATGGGAGATGCAGTCTATGAGTGATCTGTAACTGTGTGAAAGTCCATGTGCTGGGAGAGTGACCTCTAGTGGTGAGTGAAGGAAAGTTCATGGCCAGGATTCGTGACATAGCCCCCCCCCCCCCAAGGAGCGGCTTCCAGACGCTCCTAAACAATTCTAGGTGGGCGGAGGAGCGGAGGCGGAACAGGGGGAGGGACGGAGGGCCAGGTCCATGTGGAAGCCAGGGGAACAGAGACAGACAACACAGGGAGAGCCTTCCCGATCTCAGGGGCCGTGCCAGGGCAGGACAGGAAATCCCAGACGGCCTCCGTAGCCATGACAGGGCCGGACAGGGAATCACCGACGGCCTCCTTAGCCGTGTCAGGACAGGGCGAGAGTTCATAGACGGCCTCCTTAGCCGTGACAGGACAGGATGAGAGCTCACAGACGGCCTCCATAGCCGTTACAGGACAGAATGAGAGCTCACAGATGGCCTCCATAGCCGTGACAGGACAGGATGAGAGCTCACAGGCGGCCTTCTTAGCCGTGACAGGACAGGGCGAGAGTTCACAGACGGCCTCCATAGCCGTGACCGGACAGGATGAGAGCTCACAGACGGCCTTCATAGCCGTGACAGGACAGGGCGAGAGCTCACAGACGGCCTCCATAGCCGTGACAGGACAGGATGAGAGCTCACAGACGGCCTTCTTAGCCGTGACATGACAGGGTGAGAGTTCACAGACGGCCTTCATAGCCGTGACAGGACAGGATGAGAGCTCACAGACAGCCTTCATAGCCGTGACAGGACAGGATGAGAGCTCACAGACGGCCTTCATAGCCGTGACAAGACAGGAAGAGAGCTCACAGACGGCCTTCTTAGCCGTGACATGACAGGGTGAGAGTTCATAGGAGGATACCACCGACACCTCTGGAGGTTCTGCAGCTCACGCCGCCACATCTGGAGGTTCTACGGTAGTACCATGACCGGGTGAGAGTATATTGCTGGGCGCCACCACCTTGCAAGGGGCTAAGGCGAGCACCACCGCTTGGGGAGGTTCTGTGGCAGATGCCTTCCCCTGGGGCAGTACAGTGGTGGTGTATGTGGCCCAAATGCAACATAGTGCAATCCCCACCCTGGGAAGCGCTTCAGACAGGGAAATCAGTTCAGAAACAGGAGGACCGAAGTGAGTGGATTTGAGGATACCAGCAGTGCGTACAGATACCAGCTGTGCATCCCTCACGCTGGATATCAACCGGAGAACTTGAAGGACTGACCTTGAGTCTCTGGGTGGGATAGGTTCAGACTGAGGAGCTGAGACGTGAAGAGGCTCTGGCTGAGAAGCTGAGACGTGAAGAGGCTCTGGCTGAGGAGCTGAGACGTGAAGAGGCTCTGGCTGAGGAGCTGAGACGTGAAGAGGCTCTGACTGAGGAGCTGAGACGTGAAGAGGCTCTGGCTGAGGAGCTGAGACGTAAAGAGGCTCTGGCTGAAGAGCTGTGACGTGGTCTGACTCTGGCTGGTCAGCTGTGACGTGGCGAGACTCTGGTTGGTCAGCTGTGACGTGGCGTGACTCTGGCTGGTCAGCTGTGACGTGGCGTGACTCTGGCTGGTCAGCTGTGACGTGGCGTGACTCTGGCTGGTCAGCTGTGACGTGGCGTGACTCTGGCTGGTCAGCTGTGAGTTGGGTGAGTTCATGATGATCCACAGTGGCTTGGTGTGACTCTGGCTGGAGAGCTGAGACGTGGTGTGACTCTGGCTGGAGAGCTGAGACGTGGTGTGACTCGTGACGATCAACTGTGGCTTGGCTTGACTTGAGATGGTCAACTGTGCTTTGGCTTGACTTGTGATGATCAACTGTGCTTTGGCTTGACTTGTGACGATCAACTGTAGCTTGACTTAACTCTTTAACATCAGCGGTGACTTGACTTGGATTTTTAACATCAGCGGTGACTTGACTTGACTCTTTAACATCAGCGGTGACTTGACTTGACTCTTTAACTTCAGCGGTGACTTGACTTGACTCTTTAACATCAGCGGTGACTTGACTCGACTCTTGAACATCAGCGGTGACTTGACTTGACTCTTGAACATCAGCGGTGACTTGACTTGACTCCTTAACATCAGCGGTGACTTGACTTGACTCCTTAACATCAGCGGTGACTTGACTTGACTCCTTAACATCAGCGGTGACTTGACTTGACTCCTTAACATCAGCGGTGACTTGACTTGACTCCTTAACATCAGCGGTGACTTGACTTGGCTTTTTAACATCAGCGGTGACTTGACTTGGCTTGTGATTGGCAGCAATGATGCTACGGGGTGTTGTTGTTGCCGCCATTTTGTGAGCGTGCTCTAGCGTGGCTGTGTCCACACAATTGGGTGCGGTGTCTCGTTCCTCCGCGACTCCCACAGTGAACGTTGACCCAACGGTCAGTAGAGCATAGTCCAAAAACTGAGCGAGTGAAGCACGCGTACCCTCGCGTCTAAATTCCGATCTCAGTGGTTGACGAATGCCATTGCAAAAAATCTCAATCAGTATAATGTCCGGCAAATCTGAATAGTTCGCGATGGCTAAAAACTCTCTGATATATTGCTCCAGTGATCGAGGACCCTGTTTAAGGGCTAACAGAATTCTTGTCGTGTCCATACCTTCTGAATGACCGTCTGAGAAGCTGCTGGATCCTAGTGGGCCGAGTATTCTATTATAGGGTTGACGAGACGTGAGACATGCGGATCCAAATGCAAGCTCTTTATTAGAAAACATGGTCAAAACAGGCAGGGTCGGGCAGTAGCAAACAGGTATGGCATGGGCAAGACACAAGAGTAATCCTTAGGCAAGCGTAGGTCGGCGATCGGCAAACTTAATCCAGAGGGCTAGGCAGAGAGAATAATCCAGGAACACGGGCAGAATCAGAACACAGGAAATCAAACTAAGAATACTAGGGAAACGCTTTGTATGCAGCGGGGCTAACAATACTCGGCAGAGTGTAAGAGAATGTCCAGAGTTTATATAGTGTGTGTGTGTGTGTGTGTGTGTGATTGGGTGATGGTGATTGTGAGATGGTGAACAGGTGCAAGCGTGATCATTGTGAACAGCTGTGTGGGTGCAGTGAATGATGGGAGATGCAGTCTATGAGTGATCTGTAACTGTGTGAAAGTCCATGTGCTGGGAGAGTGACCTCTAGTGGTGAGTGAAGGAAAGTTCATGGCCAGGATTCGTGACAAAACCCATGTCTTGCATACGTCTGTGTGTAGTGGTTCTTGAAGCACTGACTCCAGCTGCAGTCCACTCTTTGTGAATCTCCCCCACATTTTTGAATGGGTTTTGTTTCACAATCCTCTCCAGGGTGCGGTTATCCCTATTGCTTGTACACTTTTTTCCTTTTTTTTCCTGATGTTGTCTTTAGTTCAGATGTGGCTTGGTAGCCCTTTTCCTGAAGACGTCTGAGCGTGGTGACTCTTGATGCACTGACTCCAGCTTCAGTCCACTCCTTGTGAAGCTCTCTCAAGTGTTTGAATCAGCTTTTCTTGACTGTATTCTCAAGCTTGCAGTCATCCCTGATGCTTGTGCACCTTTTCCTACCCAAATTCTTCCTTCCAGTCAACTTTGCATTTAATATGCTTTGATACAGCACTCTGTAAACAGCCACACCTTTCAGTAATGACCTTCTGTGACTTACCCTCTTTGTGGAGGGTGTCAATGTTCCTCTTCTGTATCATTGCCAAGTCAGCAGTCTTCCCCGTTATTGTGGTTTTATAGAACAAGAGATACCCAGAATTTATACTGTATGGATGGTCATTTATTGAAACTCAAATGTAAATACTCTAATATTTTGAGATACTGATTTTTGACTTTCATGAGCTGTAAGCTCTAATCATCAAAATTAAAACAAAAAAAACGTTTGAAATGTTTTACTTTACATGTAATGAATCTAAAATATATGAAAGTTTCACTTTTTGAAATAAATTACAAGAAAAAATTAACTTTTTCACGACATTCTAATTTATTGAGATGCACCTGTAAAGCATTCAGGGCTTTATAAGTAATTAACAAGATTTTAAAATCTATCCGATGTTTGATAGGGAGCTAGTGCAGTGTTGACATATCGCTAATATGGTCATACTTCCTGGTTCTAGTAAAGACTCTAGCTGTTGCATTTTGGACCAACTGTAGTTTGTTGATCAAGCATGCAGAACAACCACCCAAGAAAGCATTACAATAGTCTAACCTTGAGGTCATAAACGCATGTATTGACGTTGAGAGCATAGGTCGCAATTTAGATATGTTTTTAAGATGAAAAAACACAGTTTTACAGATGTTAGAAACATGGCTTTCAAATGAAAGATTGCTATCAAACAGCACATCTAGGTTCCTAACTGATGAAGAAGAATTGACAGAGTAGCCGTTAAGTGTTAGATAGTGTTCTAGGTTATTACATGTGGGGTTTTTAGGTCCGATAATTAACACCTGTTTTTTCAGAATTTAGCAGTAAGAAATTACTCGTCATCCAGTTTTTTATATTGACTATGCATTCCAGTTCCAGTTTCTCAATTTGGTGTTTCACCGGGCCGCGAAGAAATATAGAGCTGAGTATCATCAGCATAACAGTGAAAGCTAACACCATGTCTCCTGATAATATCTCCCAAGGGTAACATGTAAAGCGTGAAAAGTAACGGCCCTAGTACTGAGCCTTGAGGTACTCCATACTGCACTTGTGATCGATATGATACCTCTTCATTCACTGCTACGAACTGATGGCGGTCAGATAAGTACAATTTGAACCATGCTAAGGCACTTCCACTAATGCCAACAAAGTGTTCTAGTCTATTTAAAAGAATGTTGTGGTCGATAGTATCGAACGCAGCGCTAAGATCCAGTAAAACTAATAAAGAGATACAACCACGATCAGATGATAGAAGCAGGTAATTTGTAACTCTAATGAGAGCAGTCTCAGTACTATGATACGGTCTAAATCCTGACTGGAATTCCTCAGATACCATTTTTCTCTAAGAAGGAATATAATTGTGAGGATACTACCTTTTCTATTATCTTTGACAGAAAAGGGAGATTTGAGATCGGTCTGTAATTAACTAGATTTTTGGGGTCAAGTTGTGTTTTTTTAATGAGAGGCTTAATAACAGCCAATTTGAAGGTTTTGGGGACATATCCTAATGACAATGACAAATTAATAATAGCCAAAAGAGGATCTATGACTTCTGGAATCTCTTCTTTTAGTAGTTTAGATGGAATAGGGTCTAACATACATGTTGTTGGTTTAGATGATTTAACAAGTTTATTCAATTCTTCCTCTCCTATAGTAGAGAATGAGTGGAATTGTTCCTCAGGGGATCTATAGTGCACTATCTGATGCGATACTGTAGCTGACGGCTGCATGTTACAATTTTATCTCTGATAGTATCGATCTTGGAAGTAAAGTAGTTCATAAATTCATTGCTGCTGTGCTCTTGGGAACACCCGTCAATTACTTTGTAAACTTAAACAGGGGACTTTCTAAAATGCTTAAAGGGATAGTTCACTTTAAAATAAAAATTTGGTATCTATCAGCTTACCCCAAGGGCATCCAAGATGTAGGTGTCTTTTTTTCTTCAGTAGATCCAATTTTGATGTTTTTAGGTCAAACCGTTCTAGTCTGTCAGTCATATAATGGCAGGTATAGGTCACTGCCTCTATAAAGGTGCGTTCACACCAGACGCGAATGAAGCGTTAAGCGCGAGTGATTTACATGTTAAGTCAATGCAAAGACGCGAATAGACATCCTGCGGCGCGAATTGAGCGTTTCGGGCATTTGCCATGCGAAACGCGTGAGTTGAAAAATCTGAACTTTGGCGGATATTCGCACCGTGTTAACCAATCAGGAGCTTGCTCTAGTAGTGACGTGATTACGAGCAGAGGCTGTATGTGGATATCCGGACCTGTACGATAGACCAAAGATTACCTGTTAGATTTACCCAAAACTAATTATATCTTATGTTGATCCACTACAGATACATCAGAGCCAGCGGCAAATGTCAGAAGGACTAGCCGAGTTTATGCTACTCTCTTTGGGATACATGAGCACGAGTGCCCGGTGATCGCGTGGAGCTCACGGCTCCGAAATTGGAGAAGCACATTTTCAAATAGGAGCTGTTTTTATAAATAAACCACAGATTTGAGTTTTAAACAACTACATTCGCGGCTGAAATACACGCGTCCAGTGTTTCCATAGCACATAAAGTGCAACTAGCCTCTAAACAAAATCCATGTCAGCCTGGCAGAAGCCCCTCCCATGACGCGAATTCGCGTCTGTTGTGAAGTGAATTTCACACGCAAATGAAGCAAGTAAACTCAAAATGTTCAAGCGGCAACTACGCGTGAATATCGCGATTTATTCGCGCAAGTCACGTCTGGTATGAACGCACAGTAAGAGGGAAAAAGAACATGCACAGAGAAATCCAAATTAAACAATTCCAAATCGTAACTACACATTGATGGCCTAAGACACGAAACGAGCGGTTTGTGTGAGAAAACGAACAGTATTTATATCGTTTTTTACCTCTTGTACACAACCATGTCCAAGTGATCTGAGTGCGCACACGCATCCGGTGTGTGACGTGTGTGTGCGCGCGCTCTGGCTCACACGGGGCGTCGGCATCAACGCTTGACGGAGGGCGTGTCTGAAGCGTGGTGCTGATGCGCCGTCATAGTTACAACAACCAATCACATACTTCTCTGGTGTTGCATGAACGGGATTGGGTATTTGCATGAGGCGATCTGATTGGCTGATGCCTCCGTTGGCGCTTGAAAAGTTGCGTCAGCACCACGCTTCAGACACGCCCTCCGTCAAGCGTTGACGCCGACGCCCCGTGTGAATGCAGCGTGAGCCAGAGCGCGCGCACACACGTCACACACCTTTTTTTCTCATACTAATTAAGGTATTTAATACTTTTTATGGCTTTAAATGTCATTGTTATTTAAAAGAGCACTTGTTTATTTAGAAAAAAAAAAAAGTACTTAAATTCTGGACCTTTGGGTGGGTCGTTTGTACACCCCCTGGCTACGGGCATGCAGTATGTACTGTACATATTTGCGCTCAGACTGTGATTTCTGCCTTTTCACAGACATGTAATCCTCACTGTCATTACAATGACATAGGGAAATAATTAATCTATACCACTAATACATAAATGTTTCTCTTTTTTTATCAGCAGTGTAAAGGATTAGCTCCTTGGTTTAAGCTTTTATTTTGAATTTCAGCTTTTAGGGAATTGATTTTAAGATTCGAAATTAGTATGATCAATTGATATTAATCAAAACGTCCAACTTATACCTTATTTAACAATTGTCCAGCGAGTCGTTAAGTTTCAGTATATCTGAGAAATTCTGTTTATTTTCGTGGCCACGATATAATAATACAGAATTATTTAAGTAACTTTATGACAGTTATGAGCATAGGTAACGCAATCTGGGCAAAGTTTGATCTGAATATTACACAACAGAAGAGAGAACACTTCTTTATAAATCAAACAAGAGTTTATTATGCTATTCTACTCAAGATACATGAAACTAAGCTAAATAACACAAAACAAAATACATGCAGTACATACACACACGCACAGGCAATGAATTGTTGCAATTTGGAGAACGTTAAAATATAGCAGTTTGCTATTTCCACACGATTTTACCCGTGCAGATCATCGAGAGGAGAACTTTATCTTTACCTTTAAAGATAAACACAACCACGATTCAGCCACTTTATAGAGAGCTAGTTGTTTGATACTTGCTTTAAGTTGAGATGATCGCTGATCTGTGTTTCGTTTCCAGGCTGAAGGAATCACGCGTGTCGTTGTCGTGTGACGTCACTCTGGGGATGCCCTTCGTTGGTAGGTTGGATACCCGGTGCTGTATGACGCTCTTTAGGAAGTCTGTTTCGAGTTCTTACGGCTTCAGATGTTGAAGTTCCTTTGGGTCAGAACTTGGGAGACCTGTGTGAATCCACGAGCCAGATGGTATATTGCTGAGGGGGCGCTTTGTAGCTCAGGGAGCCAAAGTCAAAGTTTGTTAAACAGCGCGCCAGCAAGCAGAGAGAGAGAGAGCATTGTGAGCTGGGAGTCCGTTTTAGGCAGCGGATTCAGGTTCCTTCCACTCGATGCTCTTCCAATGAAATGGTTCCTGTAGGGTGGAGCCCCGCCCCACACGGCTTCTTTCTGTGCATACATTATCCGCCTATTTATTTTGTCACATGGAGAAAATACCCTGGCGGACTTTTATACGTGTTATAATCATACATTATGAAGTTAGAGGTTAATTTTCATTCACACCAACTTATTGCTTATGAAATTAGCAATTATTCAACATCAAACAACAGGTATTTGGCATACACAAATTCCATATACTAATTATATCTACGGTTAAGGCATAGATTAAACTATGCTAAATTCTGAATAATCGCACCATGCATATGAATTAAACACAGGGAAAAGTTATGTCACAGATTAAGAAAATATCATTGGTTACAAAAACACAGAAAGCTTAATTTCATTTCATAAAATACAACCAGCAATATATATATGTATTGTCTGTATCTATATTATATATATATATATATTGCTTCTAATAGCAGCAATGATTATTATTAATTGTCTTTTGGAACACTTTATAAAAGTTTTGAGTCCTTTTAGCAAAGTTAATAAAAGTTTGGGTGTTCTTTGTTTGTCCAAGAACAGAAACTGAGGGGTG
>CM041794.1:66088081-66148080 GCA_023376895.1 Aspiorhynchus laticeps | reverse complement strand
AACTGATCCGAGTCATTCAGCTCCGCCCGAGGGGAATTGCTCCTCTAGGGGCGCAATTTTTCTCAGCTAATGTAAGTCTATGGGAAAAAAATCATTTTTAACAATTAATAAAAAAAAAACTATAAGTCTGATCAGTCTAAAAAGATATAGCATAAAACTACACATCAGGGCCCATCTCTCTGCTGAATTTGGGGGTCGTGGCTTTAAAGCCCTTGGAGGAGTAGCGTTCAGTAATTTTCAATGCAAGTCAATGGGAAATTGGTCTCATTAAATAATTAATTATAAAAAAACTGTAAGTCTGATCAGTCTGAAAAGATAAATCCTCAAATTTCACGTCAGGCCCCAGGTCTCTGCCAAGTTTGGTGCTTGTAGCTCTAAAGCCCTCGGAGTAGCGAGGCCTCAAACCTCTCAGAAGAAAATATAATAATAATAAGAAGAAGTTTAAATAGTAGAACAGTATGTTGGCTTGTGCCAAGCCAACATAATTATGGTTAGGCCTGTCACGATTATGAAATTTGGCTGACGATTAATTGTCTAAAAATAATCACGCTATTGTGATTAATTGTGTTTTAGGGCTTTGGTGATTGACGATTATGCCGATTAACATGATTAATTGTCTGTTTTTTTATGGCTTTCATTATATAATTGTGATTAATTTAAGGGTTCAGTAAATAATTATGATGTTATCTTTCAATCTTTTTTGAGTTACTATTTTGCAGTGTAAGATTACATAGAGTACTCCAAATTCTAAGAATCGGACCGATCCAACACCAGCACTATTTTATTTTTTTCTACACCACAGAAAATCAATACTGTGTTTGTGGAACTAATGGTCACTCTTTTTTAAACCCTTTGTTAAACACAATCCGCTAAATACTTACTTCCTCATTACAGAGAAAAACTACATTTGAATAAAAATCACAAAATGCAGTTTGTTTTTGAAATATTTTAACTAATCTAGGGCCATAACTAACAGTTATTTTGGTAATCAAGAAATCTACTGATTATTTTGACAATTGAGTAATATGATCATTTTTAGTAATAAATCTAAACCCAAGTGAAAAACAGGCTTTAATATGACTATATTTATATATAAACTAACGATAAGGCAATCATAATTGGTTCAAATAAAGTATCAAATCCAAGTAATTACATGTTTTTATTGAACAAAACTGTTAAAATGCATAATGTAATATGCCTATATAATATGAATATAACCAACTTAAGTCAAAGTCAAAGTCTGCTTTATTGTCAATTCTGCCACATGTACCGTACATACAGAGAATTGAAATTGCGTTACTCTCAGACCACTGTGCATACAGATAACACTAAACACTAACAGTAGAACGTAAAAATACAGATAATACAAATCAAATATATACAGCAGCGCTACTGCAAACAAGAACAAGTATACTACATAGAAATTTCTGTGCGTTATTTGAGCGGACTCTGCTTTTCCAGTGAGAATGAGACGAATATTGATAGAGCGGAATATTGAACGGAGCGTCACACGGCGCAGTGATGACGGCTGGAGGAGAGTGAAACCTGAACACTGCTTGGCGGTGCAGCGTTTTCGGTGGCCGAAAATTCAGTGCATCCCTATAGACTGAACATGTAATATGCTTCACTGTTTTCACATATTTGCATTTATGTAGCTTGTAAACTTTGGAATTTGCACTTTGATACCCGTTTTCAAAAGTTTACATGTTCAGGCCCCCAAATTCCCGTTGTTTTTTAAATGAACGACCAAAATGCACAAAAAGCTTGTTTTATTTGAAAATTGTGTCTTGTAAACACACCTCCTTAAACTGAACCCCAGTAGAAAAGCAAAAGCAGAAAAAGTATATGTGTTTTGGCCATGCATTTACACAACATCAGCATTTTTGTACGCCTTAAAGGCATAGCTCACCCACAAATGAAAATTCTGTCATCATTTACTCACCCCCAAGTTGTTCCAAACCTGTGTGAATTTCTCTCTTTTGCTTAACAAAAAAGAAAATATTTTGAAGAATGTTTGCATCGAAGCGGTTTCTGGGCACCATTCACTTATCAAGTATTTTTTTTTTCCTTCTATGGAAGTCAATGGTGCTTAAACTGTTTGTTTTTTATGTAGCTTGTAAACTTTGGAATTTGCACTTTGATACCCGTTTTCAAAAGTTTACATGTTCAGGCCCCCAAATTCCCGTTGTTTTGTAAATGAACGACCAAAATGCACAAAAAGCTTGTTTTATTTGAAAATTGTGTCTTGTAAACACACCTCCTTAAACTGAACCCCAGTAGAAAAGCAAAAGCAGAAAAAGTATATGTGTTTTGGCCATGCATTTACACAACATCAGCATTTTTGTACGCCTTAAAGGCATAGCTCACCCACAAGCACCGGTACAGCCTGCACTCAGGACTGTTATGCATGCGCTGCATGCATGAACCAGTACTTTGTTTTATTTGCGAGGTCTGTGCACAGTGCATAACGATGCTCAGAGCAGGCTAGCCTACCAGTGGTGAATATACGACCCACAGACAGAACAGGTAGTTTATCGATGAGTGACAGAGCAGAATAAAGAGGGAGCAAAGTGTGGATGCGCTGTCCTTGAATAACGTTTAACTCTGTTTTGTTAATATTTTGCTTGATTTTAAATGACAGATGTAGAATTTATTTTTTTATTTTTCTCTGCGACACTTTTCATAGGCTACTGTGTTTACATCAAGATGTTAAACGAATTTAGTATTTTGACAAGACAAATAAAATTATAATAGGCCATTTTTGTACAACCTAGCCTACATTTTTTTCCCTCTGCGACACTTGTTCCTATTGTGTTGTACAGGTTAAACGAATTGTACCCTGACTAGACGAATAAAAATAAGGAATACAATTTTTGTAAATTTTTATTTGTAATTAAATTTTGTACATTTTGTTGGCAGCAAAATGTTAAACGCAAAATTCGTTACGAATAAAATAACAAATCATTTTTATCTGCAGACTACACTTTTATTTGTTAGCCTATCTCTCTTTCAGTAGAGGAAATTTAAATGTGTGATTCTGGAAACGAGATCTAAATTTAGCGGGAACGGTCGGGTCGGGAAGAAAATTATTCAAAGCGGACAGCGGGTGAACAAAGAGTGAATATATCGCGGGAGCGGGTGGGTGCGGGATATAACCTTGCGGGAGCGGGACTTAAAAAACAGTCCCGCGCAGACCTCTAGTTCAAAGTGCATGTAATTGAAAAGGATACCGACATCTGATGGCTGCGTAATGCGAGAACTCAACGAGATCTGGTGCATAATGTAAGATGGTAGCTTCCTGCTGCTAGACTAGTACACTGTAAACAAATAAAATAAAATTCTCTATCTCTTCTTCTTCTCTCTCGTTTTGCATTTTTCCTCAGTTTCAAAATTGGACTTTAACGCTTTGCAACCTGGATTACCTTGAGGAATATATCGACAAACATTACAACAGACTTTACAGCACCATGAACAAGGACAAACCAGACGACAACAAAAAAAAAATTATAGGCAACCTCACTCCAAACTCCAAAAGACCCCATCCCGATTCAGTATCCAGTACAGGTACAACACCATCCACATCACCTAAACCGCCGTGCTGCACAGAGGTAAACCACATTTTACTCTCCATTGAAAACAAACTTTCCGGACTTGATGCAAGGGCTAGGCCCTGACCACAGAGCTCATCACTAGGGTTGGGTACTGAACTCTGTACTTTTAAGGATACCGACTGAATTGCATCGTACTACAGAGTACCAATTCACATTAAATCATTTGGTACCAAATTTCGATACCTGAGAATGCATTTGGGCGCATTTGAGAGAGCGAGAGAGAAACCCTGTGACATGATGTCACCCCTGCAACTCTTTAAAACACAACACACAGGGCAAACCCAAATGTTCTGAAGTGTGCTTGCATTTCTAGGGTCATATGGTTTCCGTGAAAACGAGGACAGGATGGCGGAGTCCATTCATAAAAACGGAATTTACTCTATAGCACGGAATTTAATGGAATTTTTGGATGAATAAAAGAAGGTCTGTCACTTAATTTGAATCACGATATGAACTAGTGTATGGGAATATTAATATAATGCAAAAATACGGTTTAAATTTGAATCCTGCATGTTCCGTTAGCCTCGGTATGTATGAATGGCGGAAAAGCGGTTTTATTTACTACACAAATACTGAAGCACACGTGAACTCACAGTGATTTTCGGCCTCTGCATCTCACTACATGACAACATGAACTTACAGGCTGTGAAAGTAACTTCATAAGAATTTTAACGTTTCATTTGAGAAAACTAGCATAATTTTATACTGTATACACAGAAACTTCAAGGCAACTTGTCAAAATAAAATGTGGTTTAACATGTAACAGAAATATATTACTCTCATATTACTTTTGTACAGTATAATGTACACCTTTATATATTCCATTTACTGTCCAATTTAAAAAAAAACAATTAAATGATAAAAATAATTGCAACCACATTAACCACTTAATTGTAGAAAAAATACAATTATTATAAAAAGTTTTTTTAAAAGGACTATTCACACAATTTTTCTAACATGTATTAATGTTAACAGTAAACCTGTTTGTTTGCCAAAAAATAAAAGGGTTTCATTTTCATTTGATTAAAAATAAATAAAATGTTTCATGCCTTCATTTGATTATCAGAAATAATAAAACAAGAATTTCTGGAAGAAAAAAAAAAAGAAAAAGAATTGTAGGGCCCTATTGTTCAAAATATTGAAATTGAGCATTTTGGACTTATTTTTTTCACTGAAATAATTTTTTTTGTTATTACACAGAGTAAAGTGTCGAAAAAAATGTTCTGTTGTACCGAATTTCAGGTACCGATACCGGTACCGTACTGGTTAAATTGTGAACCCAACCCTACTCATCACAGACAGACTGTGACGTACTACAACAGCTCCAAGACTCAGCACCCAAGGATGACTTTCTGGAAAACAGCCAGGGAAGCCAGGTAACAATATCACAGCCACCGGAAACACCAGAGCCAGAGCCCCGCTCACCAGACACTATCCCTCTCTCCAGCATCTCCAATTCTAAGCTTCTCACAGAAAATGGAGGAACTTGTATACTGGGACCAGACATGTTCACAAGTCTCTGAGGTCCAAGTCCAAGTCAAGTCTCAAGTCTCTGAGGTCCAAGTCTAAGTCAAGTCTCAAGTCTTTAAAGCGGAGTCCAAGTCAAGTCTTAAGTCTTTAAAGTGGAGTCCAAGTCACGTCTCAAGTCTTTTTGTGGAGTCCAAGTCACATTTCAAGTCTTTGTTCTATTTATTAGCAACAGTTCTTTCAGCTTGTTATTGAGGCTAAATCAGTTTTGAAATACTGATTTCACGATATGATTTTCTCAACAACAACAAAAAAAACTTGAACAAAATTTAAGACAAATTAGAAATGAAAAGCTGTCCATTTATTAATTGTCAGATAAAATGCAGCACATTTCTTTGTAAAATTGAAATGTCAAACAACAAAACAAAATTTTAAAACAAACCCCAATTAATCAAATTAATTACACAAATAAATAAATCTCATATAAACAAACTAAGGCTTTGTGCTCTTTTTCAATTTAAAATTAGAGGCAGCCTCTGTATTTTAAACACAATCCAAACAAAGAGCTGCATACAGGTACATCTCATGTAATCATCTCATGTACACCCCATTATTGTGGTTTCAAAGAACAAGAGATACCCAGAAGTTATACTGTATGGATGGTTATTTATTGAAACTCAAATGTAAATATTTTGAGATACTGATTTTTGACTTTCATTAGCTGTAAGCTCTAATCATCAAAATTAAAACAAAAAAACTTTTGAAGTGTTTTACTTTACATGTAATGAATCTAAAATATTTGAAAGTTTCAGTTTTTGAAATAAGTTGCTAGAAAAAATGATTTTTTTCACCATATTCTTATTTTCTGAGATGTACCTGTACATCCAGCATGAGCAGTTTCTAATGTAAATTGGATTGTATAATTTCGAAATTTGAAGCAAATACAAAATGGTCTGACTTTAGTTTTGTGAAACTATTCTACATAAACCATCTGTACTAAACAAAACGTCTCCGGTTACTATCGTAACCTCGGTTCCCTGAGAGCGGGAACGAGACATCACGGAGAATTTTCCGTGATGTCTCGTGAAAGCTCGAGAGGGAACCGCACAGGCTGAATTAATGCAGATTCACTCTCTGCCAGCGGGTGGCGCTTGAACATCAATTAAACTTCGTTTCCTTGGTTGCAAACAAAAGCAGAGCTGCGGTTGTGAATACTAATATGCATTACACGGAGGCAAGATGAAAAGAAAATACCATCGAAACTTTTTTTAAGACAGCTGGTTTCCCTCAGAGATACATTCATATAAACTCCTATACCAAATGACTCGTTTTTTACGAGTCTCACGAGTCACGAGTCCAAGTCAAGTCTCGAGTCAGCTGTTCACGAGTCCAAGTCAAGTCTCGAGTCTTTATTTATGCGACTTAAGTGCGACTCGAGTCCAAGTCTCTGACTCGAGTTTCCATCTCTGACTAGGACCAAACTCTCCCACTCTTTCGATGCAAGCCCCCAGACACCAACTAAAAAACGGCAGCCACACAACCACCAAAGCCTATGGGCCCAGCTCTCCCTCCTCCTCCTGTGAGAGCTCTTCGACTGCTGCCACAACACCAGGGACCAAACCCTCCTCCATCTGATGTAGGTGAACTAAAAAACTGATAACAGCTCTGTGATATGTATCAGGGCCCCGCTATGATAGCAGCAACATTCACAAATGTTTACAGAACAAGCGAGAACCCAGTGTGCTTATAACCTTCTCTATTTCTGTTTTATCACGTGATAGAAAGTCTAAGGCATTCTCTTGCTGTAGGGACACAAAGTAATGCCATCAAGTTAGCATTTTTAAACATTCGCTCACTAAAAAATAAATCACTTCTGATCAATGACTTCATAACCAAGACAACCTGGATTTTATGTTTCTAAATGAAACATGGCTTGAAGACAGCTGCAGAGCAACAGTCCTCAATGAATCAGCCCCTCCTAACTTTACTTTTATGAGAGTCTGCAGAACTGTTAGGAGAGGTGGAGGTGTAGCTGCTCTATTTAAAGATGTTTATCAATGCAAGCAAGCATGGGTGACACTAGAGGGGGCAGTTGCCCCCCCTTATATCGTCAGTCATGGAATCTCTGATGTCAGCCAAGGCCTGGTTGTACGGGGTACTAGACGGCGCTAAATACCCTCAAACGAAAGCAAACAATTAAAAGATCTGGAAAACTATCCAACGTGTTTTTGCAGCATTGAGCAATGTATCCAATCAAAGACATATCTGTTGATTTCTTCAACACAATGGCCAATCAGAATCATTTTTCATAATTCACTCACAGCTGAAAGCGCCTGAGTTTTGCACGCTCGGCTCGTGAATCATCTCATGATGACTAACTAAGTGCAGATGCGATGTAAATTCATTGTGTAGTTTTAGTAATTTGTTCCCTAGAACAGGGGTTCCCAAACTTTTCCATTCCACGACCCACCTAGACAAGTATAATCTATTTCAAGACCCACCAAAATATTAGAGATAAAAAACAATTGACATTACTATAAGCTTAATCATAATTAAAAGCATAATATGGCAGAAATTAAGTAGGCTATTTAAGAAAAATAACCATTTTATAGGCTAGTACCACTGTAAACTTTCACTACTAATATTTACATTTTAATTTCTTAATTTACAGACGTTAATGAGTATGAAAATGTCCAGAAAACCTCGAAACGCACTCATTCTGGTGCGGCTATGAACTGTAATCCGCGCTGCGAGTGTTATTTTAAAAAAAATGCCCTCACAACTCTCTTTATTTTAGCAAAGCATAAGAAGTAGGGCTGCACGATATATTGCATGCGATATGCATGCGCATCACGTCAGTAAAGCCAGTTCCTTGATTAGCGGTTAATCTCCATCACCTGTTTTCAAATGGAGCGGCATTTAACACACAGAGCCGTAGATCACTGACAAGCTACGCATATATCGCGTTCAATATCGCATGCGATTCATCTGCCATTCTGAGCGCGAATTCCGTAGCTTGTCTGTGAACTACGGCTCTGTGTATTAGTGTTGTCAAAAGACCCGGTACTTCGGTACCAAGTCAGTACTAAAAAAATTAAACCGTCACAGTACTAGCTTTTTTCAAGTTCCGGTGGTACCGAGTACCGGGTCAACCCGGTTCTTGACCCGTACAGCTCTGATTTCCTCGATGCAGAAAACGCGGATGGAATCCCGGAATCCAGTTATAAAAACGGAATGTACAGTTTAGCACGGAGTGTCACGGAATTTGTCAAAGTTTAGATTAATTAATCAAAAGTAGGTCATTACACTTAAATCAAACCGCGACATGGACTAGTATCTGTAAATATTAAGCCGCAAACGTCGATTCAAATATGAATCCCGCATGTTCTGCGAGTCTCTGTGTGAATGAATGAATGGCAGAGATGCGCGGGTTTTTTTTACTACATACACTGAAGCGCGCGTGACGCTCGCAGTGATTTCAGCATCTACCGTCTCAATGAGGACATAAATACATAAACTACATCTCCAGAACTGCTATGAGAGTCACTTCACGAGCATTTTAACGTTTCATTTGAGTAAAACCAGCGTCATATCATAGCTACACACACATACACGGAAATGTAAAGGTATTCACGGCAACCCGTCAAAATAAAAGTTCGTTTTTACTTAAAAGACATTTTGCCAGAAATATATTACTATTATTTAGTAGAATGTATGTGATACTATTACTACTGTTGAAAAAAATAATACATCTTTATTTTGAAAGAAATAATCACACAATATTTCTTCCATATTTTAATTTTAACAGTAAATCCCCTTTATTTACCAAAAAATAATGTTTTTAAATTTCATTAATTAAAAGACAAATTAAATTTGGGTGAAATTTGTTTACTGTTTTTCATACTTTATTACTTGTGAAAAAACTTGAAACAATTTTAAATAAATATAAACAATGGCATTGATTTTTTTTACATTTTATTTTTGTTTGACTTTATTAATAAAAATAGTATGTTTTTAATTAGCATGTTTTTGTGTTTTGCTTTGGTACCGAAATTGGTACCGAGAACCGTGGATTTTCACTGGTATTG
Organism: Aspiorhynchus laticeps; assembly: GCA_023376895.1. Taxonomy (NCBI): domain Eukaryota; kingdom Metazoa; phylum Chordata; class Actinopteri; order Cypriniformes; family Cyprinidae; genus Aspiorhynchus; species Aspiorhynchus laticeps. The sequence continues at coordinate 66,138,914 of CM041794.1, read as the reverse complement.
GTACCGAATACTGAAATTTTGGTACCGTGACAACCCTAGTGTATTAAATACCGCTCCATTTGAAAACAGGTGATGGAGATTAACCGCTAATCAAGGAACCGGCTTTACTGACGAGATGCGCATGCATATCGCATGCAATATATCGTGCAGCCCTAATAAGAAGCGAAGCAGAATTATCTCAAACAGTTTAGACTTTAGAGATTAAAATTATTTTGAAATAATTGTAAAAATAATAAACAGATGTTTCATTTTAAATAAACACTAAAAACCGAGATGACATTTACTTCAGCCAGAAATTTACTTTTGCAATGGTTAAATAAATGTTCAGCTATATCTTCAAAAGATTTTTTAACTTTGGCACATTTCTTTTCTCTATATAGTGATTATATGGCAAGGAAATAATAGGAAATTTTGTAAATTCTGTTTTGCTAGCATGTGGAAATGTTTGTATAGTGTTACAATTAACCCCGCATTTGCAAATGCTTTTTACGGACAGTTTATGGATTAAATGCATATGAAGGAACGAAAACAACAAACTCTTTACATCTCTCGGAAAGATACAGCGCCGAGTTCAAACAGACGATAGAAATGCATGAACATGAACATAAACATACCTGAAACAGTTTTCGCAACATTTAAATTTTCCAGTGTATGCAATCTCATGCAGAACACAGCGCAGTGAAGTGAGCGAGTTTATTCTCATTAATAATGCAGACCTGTAATCAATAATGAACAGTTGCTCTGAGACCCTCTGTTATTACAACTCGTGCACGCCCGCGCTTCGAAACACGCAACTTATGTTTTAAATTCCGGCCTTTGCGATTCGAAAATTGCACTGAGCAATATCGCAATTCGTAATTAATCTTTGTATATCGTCCAGCCCTAGGAACTGTGTGTGTGTTGTGTGTGTGTCATTTAGCTGCCGCCAAGTGGCTTTGTGCGACCCACCTTTTCCCACTCTGTGACCCACAGTTTGAAACCCCCTGGTTTAGAGCGCTTGATTATAGAACTTTGTGAGATCGATGAACTATGATGAGTGATGCTTTTAGTGATAATAATAATAATGGGAGCACGCTGTGTGTGTTTTCTAGGCTATAATCCGTTCAGAATTTGAATTAAACTTTCGTTTTTCGGACACATACATGCTGCAAAATTTCGGGAATGATGCTGGATTCATTCTAGAAATATCAGTGATAAGCAATGGACGGGACAAAAATGCCACAGGGATTTAATTCTGGAACCAGTCCTGGCCAAATTTCCCAGACAGCTCGCGTTCTGAGCGAGATCCAGTTCACAGACTAAAAGTGTGTGTAAACTTTATTGAGATCGGGACATCTTAACCAGTAATTTTGTTTCCAGTAACGGACAATAGAAAGTTCAGAAATTAATGGTATGCGGTTTATTACAGAATAGTCCCACTACTGATCGTTTACTTTTTTCCTCGTGTCTCACCACAGTGATTCAAAAAGGACGCATTTCATGTGACACAGGACAAAGACACGGAAAACTTGAACATTAGAAAATCAGCGCACGTTCAAGATGAAAGACCATCAACTGTTTAGTAAAGGCAGGCAACCTCTTTAAGTTATTCTTCAATGTGCTGTATTGACACAATGCGTTGCAATATGGTAGCGCATTGCTTTAATGCATACATTCGAAAAATATATATTTTTTTCTTTGCCCCCCCTAACTTGAGTCAAATGCAAGCAAACAGGTATCGTTTGGTCAGTATTTGTCTTTTGAATATCTAGGCATTGTGCTGAAAGGTGCTCCAAGCATTCTCTCCAGCCTTTGTTGAAGAGTTCACAGAAATGTTATCAATGATTTTGACAGTTTTGCTATTGCAGGGGATTTTAATATTCACAACGATAATGCAGAAATCAAAACTTCAAAAGAAATTATAACTGTTTTAAACACTTTTGACCTGATTCAGCATGCGCATGGACCCACACACAATCGAGGACACACTCTAGATTTACTCATCAGTAGAGGTCTAAACATTTCATCAATTGTTATTAAGGATGTATCACTCTTATTTCTGTATTTTCTTTGATATATTGATCTCTGCAACCACTGAATCTAGATCTGTCAGAAAGAGATGCATTAATGAGAACACTAGTGTGCTATTTATGAAGGCTATATCTTTAACACCACACATTTCTGCAGACTCTGTTGATCTTCTCCTTGATTCATTTAACTCAAAAGTTAAGAATGTTATTGATGATATTGTGAAAGTCAGCAAGACGACAGGCAGACAAAAATCACCTTGGAGAAAATCAACAGCGAGTAAGAAAGGACAATGCAAAAAAGCTGAGCGGATGTGGGGGAAGACGAAACTTGAAATTCACTATAGCATCTATAAAGACAGCCTTCATGCTTTCAATATCCGTGTTTCCACCGTCGGGCCAAAAGCGGGCATGCCAGTGCGTGCCAGGGCCAGTCGCGTTTCCACTGTCACTTCCGGGGCTTGATCGCGCCTCGTCGGTGCTTCCTCAGGGCCAACGGCCAGGTTTTTTGGCCCGACGAAAACCTTGGGCCAAAGCGGGCCAGCTGGGGCTAGAGGAGTGGTTATGAACAAAGGCGGAGTTTCTCAGCGTCTTGAGAGCGTCAGTGTTGCGGATCATTTCATAAAGTTAACAGCTATAACAACAGTATTAAAGACTTTTAAAATAATTTTAGCTTAAGACTCACTTTCAAACAGCAGCGATTGTTTGAAATAACTGTTTGAGTTCCGATGTGGATTATGATCACATTATACAAGGCAGAAATAAGCGATGCAAACGCAGCGTGATTTTGAGCTCGGTGCTACAGGTCCGAGGCTATTAGCCCCGCCCAGCCCGTTTAAAGCACTGACTCGCACTGACCCGACAGTGGAAAAGTGGCTAATGTGAAACTAGCCACAGCTAGACAGACCTTCTTATCAAACTTTGTAAACAGTAACTTAAACAACACTCACAATCTTGTTGCTCCTGTTGAGAGACTAACAAACCCCCCCCAAGTCAGATTCCCAGTGAAATGCTCTCTGACAGCAAATGCAATGAGTTCCTTCTCTTCTGAGAAGCTCAATAATATCAGAAAAGCGATTGGCACATCCTCAAGTTATGCAGCAGTCAGACAGATTTGACTGCATTTTCAAAAAGAAGCTACTATGTCTGTTTTTGAAGCAAAATTTTGGAAGAAATTGTACAGCACTTTAAATAGTCGACCTGCTATCTTGACACACTTCCCACATCTTTTTTTTCAAAAGTGTGCTTAACTGTTTAGAAGCAGACCTCTTAGATGTGGTGAATCCTCACTTCTTTCAGGGACTTTTCCACAATCCCTGAAAACTGCAGTTGTTAAGCCCCTTCTGAAAAAGAGCAATCTTGGTAACACCATATTGAGCAACTATAGACCAATCTCAAATCTTCCTTTTATAGGCAAGATTATTGAAAAGGTATTTCTTAAATCAGCTGAACAACTACTTAAACTCAAATGGATACCTGGACAATTTTCAATCTGGTTTCCGAGCGCATCACAGCATAAAGACAGCACTCATTAAGATAATAAATGATATTCACTTTAATTCTTATTCTGGCAAAATATCAGTGCTGGTACTACTAGATCTTAGTGCTGTGTTTGACACTGTCGATCATAACATACTTCTAGAGAGACTGGATAACTGGGTCGGGCTTTCTGGGATGGGACTCAAATGGTTCAGGTAGGGCTGGGCGATATGAGCAAAAATTAATATCTCTTTTTTGGCTGATTTGCGGTATACGGTATATATCTCGGTATTTTGTATTTGGATTAAACAAATAAAGTGAATTTAAGCATGTAGGCATATATTATGTGCAAAAAGGGTTAAAATCACATTACATTCTAACATTGCAATCTAAAAACAAAAATCATGCTTTTAAAGCAGAAGTTAAATTTATTAAACTAAAAATGAAAATAATAAAAAAGCACAGACTAATTGAGTAAAAAGGTTATTTTGATTACCCCATTACACTTTACAGTTAGTGCTATCATACAAATACACTTACTTGTAGGTTTAAAATTCTACTTATGTCACATTTATTGTCCAACTACAAATATTTCAGCAAAATGTATATTTTAGTCAGAGTTATTGCGCTCCTATTTCATTGCGCGGCGGCGCTCGTTCTAAATGAAGTCTGTGACGTTTAGCAGAGAATCACAAAGCAAAAGCTCATGCACTTCTGACAGCAAAATGGAAATATTTCCATGACTTTCTAACATTTACTGATGAAGAATATACCTGTGAAATGTAAGTTATGCATTTAGGAAAACAGCACATCTCAAACACATTAAACAGCGTGAGTAGCATCTGTCAGCCTCACACGCAGCCTTTCTGTCAAAGCCGTTTTAAACTGAAACTAGGGCTGGGCGATATATCTCACGGCTCTGTGTATTAAATGCCGCTCCATTTGAAAACAGGTGATGGAGATTTAGCGCTAATCAAGGAACCGGCTTTACTGACGAGATGCGCATGACTATCGCATGCAATATATCGCCCAGCCCTAACTGAAACTATAAACTCCAGGCTACTATATCTTATTTTTTTTAAAAGCCCTTCATATAAAGTTTGTCACATGTTTAGAAGTTTATCAAACTACAGTATATCGATATTAATGGTATTGCTTCATATCGTATCGCTTATAAAGAATATATCGATATATCTTACAAACTCGATATACCGCCCAGCCCTATGAATACTTAGAAGGGAGTGGTTATTATGTGAGTATAGGAGAGCATAAGTCTAAGTGTACGTCCATGACATGCGGACAAGGCTCAAGTCTTGCACCGCTCTTGTTTAACCCTCTGGGGTCTGAGGTGATTTTGGGGCCCTTGAGAGGTTTTGACATGTCCTGATATTTGTGCTTATTTCAGCTACTTATAACATACTAATGACCAACATGTATTTGTTTTTGTATTCAGCACAAACTTTGCTACAATATTATGTGACCAAGATGGCTGTACATGTTTGTATTTTTTTAGAAAAAAAAAATTATGCGTGGTTAGTAAGTTTTGGGAATTTTTTTTTAGCTGAAATAAGGCCATAAAACCCACACTAAATAGTCCTGAATAAGACTTTTGTGTAATCAGTCTTGTCGGCTAGAATATTTACTTCACAATTAAGTGAGAATCATTCTGCTTACTCATTTACAGAAAACAATACATTGATTAAAATTTTTTAAGACATGTTTTGTGATTGAAAGCCTGTATGCGAGGGAGTGACAATGTCCTTGAATATTAAGTGATTCTAACCTGAGACACAAAGGGCCCTCCCCTAAAGGCTGCTAATGGCCCATCAGTGTGACTGACTTTGAGGCAGGTAAGAGAGAATGTGAGGAGATTGAACAAATGTTTTTTTTTTATTATTTGTATTTTATTTACAACACCGTATAATCAAAACATACATAATGAAGGTCAGACACATTATTGTGCACACTGATCTAACCACAGAGATGTGAACAGACTTTGAGTCATTCCTGCAACAGATTCTGTTCAACAAGTGACACAAGTCAATCATGCCTGATATTTACGTGTGTTATTTGAGTGTTTCTGCTACTTTTAAGAAGAAAAAAAACAATCAGTGGTCAAGGAGCTTGTTTTACCATATAATATCAGTGTAGTTGGACATCTGATGTTGGTACAGCACAAAAACAGTTTGAAGAGACATCAGGATTCATCATCTGTGGTGCAGGTATCTGATTCAATAAAATACAAACCAAAAAAAACAAAACATTTGTGAGCATGTTAATATCAGGAGCATCTTTTTATATATATGTTTTATAGACTCACGCATGCTTTGTACTATCGTAAACAAAGAAATACATTTTATATCTGAGAAACTAATTATTATTATTTAGAAAAAAACGAACTATGATTTTGTAGTCATATAGCCTAGTATGTATGGCTTTGTACTACAAAAGATGTACTTTGTACTATAAAAAAGGATATTTTATATCTGAGAAACTAATTATTATCGTTTAGCACGCTATTAAATCCGTTTGTGAACATTAAATATTTTTCTAAACATTGTTGCATTCATCATGTTGTCGTTTGAGAAAAAAAATAAAAGCGTTTGAGTCACAATAACACGTTAACTAATGCAAAAAAAGAAACATTACTTACTCATCAGATTGCTCTTCTCTTCTGGATGAACTCTTGCTCTTATTTTGAGGCGAATCCAGCTTTTATTCAGCGTGTCTTCTTCCAGAAACGAACAGTAATGTTAGCCGCGAGGAACGATCTGGCTTTGTTTATGTTGGGCTTCTCCTTGAGCACGCGGCTCACGTGGTTATTTACATATGAACGCGAGGGGGCGGGATCGCATTAGAAATAATGAGTTAGACGGGACAGACTGAACATCGTGTTGGTTTCATACGGATTACTTCATCACAGAATGTTTGTTTTCGATAAGAAAACTTCATTTCAAAGTAGACACTTCCAGCTTTCTATAGATATAACTCCCATGTCCGTGTGTTGAGTTTTCGCTGAGTTACAGTTAATTTTAGTGACGTATTTTGAAGAGCAGCTCGCGGAGATGGAGAAGAGCGCATCCTGTTTGTTTTCTTTTGTTTTTCCGAAACCACAAAGTTTTGTTGTATTCGTGAGTGTACACAAAAAAAATAGACATTTCAAAGTTTCAATTGATGTATAACACTTATCTGTACGACCAAAATCGACGGAGTATTTTTAATGTCTTTTGCACTGGTCTTAAAAAAAACGAGTTGGTATCGCCGGCGATACAGCCGTCCCATTAGGGTTAAATGTAAACTCCTATTAGGAATTTATTAACCATTCAATGTAAATTTATCTGAGAATATTCTTAATTAAGGAAATCTGTTCAGTGATTGGTCCATGCATATGTCGTCATCCAAAATCCCATTTGTGGCACAGCAAAGTGTCGTGAATCATCTCTAAGACTGACACTTAAGATTTAGTCCTACACTTTGCTTAAACTACGACTGAGATGATTGATAACTAACTTTTAATCGCAGCTTTGAGCCAAGAATTTTTTTCCACTTAAGTCAATTCTTAGCAGTGTTCTTGAGAGTAATTCTTAGAGGCTTGATAAATACGGGCCCAGATTATGTTGCAGTTACGTAACAGTTACGTATTTTTGTTAGCTGGGATGGTCTTGCATTAATATTACTGCTGCACTACTGTGTATGTATGTTGAATTTTACTTCTGAATATGTTCAAGGTTGTTACATTTAAAATACTTTATGCAGGCTACTGTTGGGCAGTTTAATGTACAACAGTGCATCATATTGTAAAAGACCATGTTTTTGTAGTGTTGCTGTCTTGTGAGGAAAAAAACTCAGTACTTATATGTGAATACAAGGAATGTATTTCGTTACACTCCACCACTTTGTTATTTTGCAAATGAAACAAAGTTTATTGCTAGAATATTAACAAATAGTTGCTAACTACAGCTACGTCCGGACTCGGACCGGTCTAGCCTACGGAGGACTGTTTTTGTTGCCTAGCAACTGTGACAGCTGCTGTTGACGAGCGACAGTAATGTTTGTAAGTGGACTTTTTATATTCAACTGCATAAAACTAAACAGGGTTAAAAACCTGTTTAAATAGGTTCATCATGGTCCATTTATGTACAATAATGAATAATAGAATAAACTACATAAAATCAAATTTTGGTAAGATATAAGTCAACATTTAACAGCTTTATATTTTGTGTTTTTCATGTTATTACAATATTCAAGTAAGTCGAAACCCAATACTTACATTTAAAGTGTAATTTGGTCATTAAAAATGAAAAACTAACAATTCAGGTTCCAGTTATTTTCATTTTCATTAAAAAAAATAACATCTATGGCAGCTCATTTCTCGCACCATTGCTACGTGACAGGAGCGGCGATCGGGAACACCTGGTGGCACAATCAGGAAATCCTTCGAAGGATCCGCTCTCTGAAGGATGCAGTCTTTGAATTGGGACGCAGCTTATGACTCTCTCTCCTCTCCACCTGTAGCTGGTGTGTGGTGAGCGCACTGGCGCCGTTGTCCTGTGGCTGCCGTCACATCATCCAGGTGGATGCTGCACACTGGTGGTGGTTGAGGAGAGACCCCCCCATATGATTGTAAAGTGCTTTGGGTGTACAGGAATACACAATAAAGTGCTATATAAATGCCTCATTCATTCATTTGAGAATGCATGTACAAGATGATGCGTTCTGTGTGTGATAGAGTCAACAGTCACTAGCAGCGGCAGCTTATGCCCGTTTGGTAAGGCGTTGTATTTACATAGGAGGCGCTTTTGGCCTACTTATAACAAAATGAAATTTAGATATCACTAAGAAACTTGTGTTTCTGAATAAAGCAGTATGAATGTCATAAAATCCTGGGTATGTTTTGATTTAAAGGTCAGAAGCACAAGAACACAAACATGACACTTGTAAATAAATAATTTTATCTGTACAGATTTATTCATTAATGTGCAATATGTTTTTTTAACGAATTATGAGCTCTAAAACATTTTCAGAAATTTTACAACTCTTTTGCCTTAGACCAGTGGTTCTCAACCTTTTTTTCCACCGGGCCGCACTATGGTCCAAGTGCAAGTCTCACGGGCCGCACGCATCTCATTTACATATTACGTCACCAATACAAACCAACCAGATTTATAATATTATTTATAGCCTAAATATATCTAAACGATTACATTTATTGAAATAAATAAAATAATTCTAATCACCTGATAAAACACCTGATGCTGTCGGGAGCTGACCAATTTTGTGAAATTCTGCTCGAAAGGAGTAGCTAACAACACAATGAAGTTGTGATTGTAAGTTGCAGTCTGTAAGACGTGCACGGAAGCGTGACTTAACGCGCGACATCGCAGAAAGTGTGCGTTCACAAATGTAGCCTATGTTGATCCAAATATGGAAAGCATTTTCAAATTTAATAATCTGAGGTTCTCTCCAGAGATGTTTTGTCACATTTCTGTAATTAAGGATGATTGCTGCGTAGTAGCCTATGGGGCCGTTCACATGTCGTGCTTAAAAACGCGTGGAAAACTCTAGGCGCGCCGCTTTCTCCTTCTTTCCAAAGCGCTCTGTAGCTTGTGCTCCCGTGGCGTCTGCCGTTGCTAAGCAACCATGACCTGCGCTCTCCATGAAGACGCGGAAGTTTCAGCAAAGGATAAATGGATTTCCAGCACTGAAAATCGCTTGCAGTAGCTCTGCTACTAAATTTATTTAAAAAAGACTATCCCTGTATAGCTATGATCAGATGTTTCACCATCTTGGCTGAGCTTTCAATGTTGTTACAGGAAAGGATGAAGCTGATTGGTTGGTTCTTGTCACATGACCCGCGGTGCGCTTGCGGCAATCTGAGAATTTGAAATGTTTTTATCTAGATGCGGCGCGGACGCGCCTGGAAAGGACGCGTCTACATTTGAAATAACGAACTTGAGCGCGCAAAAGACGCAATATGTGAATGGCCCCTATTGGTGTTTCTTTTTGCCTGAACATCTTCAAGATGTGGCGGGGGGCAAACCGAAAGTTGATGCCGAAAGTCCAGCACTCTCTTCACTGCGCCCATTCTTGTTTGAATGCATTCCTTCACTGGCATTTTCCACATTTCGTTTTCTCCCTTAACAAATTTGTCCATTCTGATGCTCAATTTTACAGAACTAATGGCTGCTGATGACTATTTGAATTGAATTCTGCCAAAGTGCGCGTTTGTATGTGTTCGTTAAATGCGTAACATTAATTACGTGAGTAGATCTGCTCATGTCTGAAAATAATATATATAAAAAACTAAATTATTTTACATAACAAAAACATCATAGCGTATATATGTTTAGTACATTTTTAAAGTAATGTAAAAACTAAAATGAATTGTAAAACTGAAAGTTATTGTTTAATTGTGTTCAGCACAGCATGGTGGGCCGCATTAGGATTCGTGACGGGCCGCATGCGGCCCGCGGGTTGAGAACCACTGCCTTAGACCATCTACAAATGTTAAATCTTCAAATATTTTAAAGTTAACCCTGCATCTTTCTGAAAAAAATGTAGCGATTGATATAGTTGATTTATAATAATTTTAAAGCTTTCAATGTACTGTCATTATAGACTTCATTATTGTTTAATTGTAAGAAATACGTTTTTGTTTACTAACCAAAATCAAAAATTTGTTTATAATTTCCGCACAGGAGAGACTTGGTGTTGCTTCCAAACAATAAGAAAAATATATCAGTATCGGCATTGGCTATTGCCCAAAATGAGTTGAAAATATCAGCATATTGGATAATGGGAAAAATCCGATATCGTGCATCCCTAATTATATTAACAATAAATTATGCATAATTACATGCATGTAACCCTAATCCGAACCCTAACCATATAGTAAGTACATATAGTTAATTAATATTACTCAAATGTATAATTACACTTTAAAAAGGACATTTTTACAAGTGTAACCAAAAACAGTTGGTGAATTACAATAAAAAAAAAAAAAAATCTAAATATATTCAAAAGTAAGTTTTATAGCTTGGTCAAAAAAATACAAAGGTTGGAAATGTCATATTTTATTTGCATTTATTTTGGTTTATTATAACAAAAAAATAATAATTATGTGGAGAAAGGTAGACACATCTAGTGAAAATAACATAAATGCAACAGAGATGAAAAAGGAAAGACTTTTTATGAATTAATGGTAATAAAATAGAAAATTTAAACCAGGATTACCACAGGTGTAAACACATCAATTTTCATGGATGCAGCATTTTTGGTTAAAACTACAACCCAGTACCCAAAACATAAAATAAACTCTAATAATAAATGAGGTTATGAACTAACATATTGAACTGCCTTTTAAATAAACGCTAAAACAGCTAAATACTATGATTACCATTTCTCATTGTTTTTAGATCTACAGAAGGTCATCTGCATTGATTCATTATTGCAAGTAATTTTCTGTATTTTCATTGATTCATCCCTTCTTTTTTCTGCATTCGTTCACTGCCACCAAAGAAAAGTTCCAGTTTTGCCATACCAGCTTTCAGATAACTCAGAGCATCTTTATTTGCTTCCTCAACTTCAGCGGTTCTCCTCATTTCCTCAAGCTCTCGGACCCAGTTTACTTTACCAGCCTCCCTCACTCTGGGGATGAAGAAGTCGAGATGCTGAAGAGTGAAGGCCGAGTCTGGCTTTAATGCAATCTGAGACAGAAGCTTGATGGTCTTGTAAGCATTGAACAGAAGCATTACCTTTTGGGTTTCAATTTCCTTCAGATCTTTGTCAAGATAATCCATTACAACTGAAAACCTCTTGGTTTGCTCTTGAAATTTTTTATATTCCTTGTTTAAATCATTGAATTCCATCATGAAGCTTGAGGTGCTGATGACATATTTCTTGTTTTCTTTGACATGTTTGCTGTAATGACAGTTCCCTGTGCAGACAGTGCAGTGGCCATTTTTCATGACTTCACATTTGCTGGGATCAGAAACCCACCAGCAGTCAAACTCATGGCAGTTTTCCTCACAGACGGTGCAGGTTGTCGCTTTCCGGTGCTTCCATGATGTGCCTTCAATGGTAACCTTCTCTTTGAAAGTCTTTTTGACTTTAATGGTAAAGTTTTCAGACTCCTCAATCTTTTTCTTGTTTTGTGTTATTGCCTCCTGAATCTGAAGTTTTTCGGCCTTTTTCAGCTCCATCTCCTGAATTCGCAGCTGTAAGTTACAGATGGATGCTTCAAACTGAATGCGCTCCATCAGGACATCTGAAGTCAACTCTAAACTTCTTCTGTTCTTTTCATCCAGAGACTGAAGGAATTTCTTTGTCTCTTCCATGCTGTCGTACCAAGCATCCCTTTGAGCACGAACGTGACGTTCTCCAGTGTAACGGTCATCAGTCTGTCGATTGTTGAATAAGAAATAAACAGGCTGGTTTTCGTGGTCCCGTCTGCAGGGGATTTTAGCTTTATTAATAGCACTGAGGACGTTTTTTGGTGGCAGACCATCAGAATGTGTGATTAGAAACACAATGTTGTTCACAATGTCTTTCCCAAATAAAGACAGAACTGAACTGATAATGTAATGCTGTCTGTCTGAGAGACGATTCTTAGATGCTTGAATCGCAAAACACACTGCATCAATTTCACGAACTCCATCGTTGCTCTGAAATAGAGCTGATAAATTCTCAGCAACTTCCAGATCTTTTTCCAGTCCTCTAGTGTCTCCGTATCCTGGAGTATCAATAATGGTGAGAGATATGTTACTCTTTACAGGAAAGACCTCATACATGGTGATTTCAGAGGTTTGTGATTGTGATTGGTCTCTGGCTGTTGCTTCTTCTGTGATTTCATACCACTCTTCCTCCTCAAACTTGACTCCCAGTAAGTAGTTGACCATGATGTTAATGAGAGTCGTTTTGCCTGCACCAGTTTCTCCCACCAGCAGAACAATTTTGTTTTGTTTAGTGATATCTCTTAACCCAAAAGTCCATTTTCTGACTTTTCCATTATCATCAAGCACTTTTCTCTCTGTATGTAGACGAAATCGTTTTGGAGGACCTTGATCAATTAGAGTTGGTCTGCCTGGTGGAAGACTTGGCTTTCTGTGAATGAAGGAGGTAAATGTTTCTCAGCATATTTGCACAGCAATAATCTATGATTAGAAATACCCATAATAATAATAATAATAATAATAATAATAATAATGAAAATAATAATAACAACATTCTGTGTGAGATTAAGGCAAGTCAATTTCATTTGTATAGTCCATTTTACAATGCACAGTTACACGATCTTCATAGCTAATTGACATTAATTAAAGCCTTACTGTTAAAGTGTTGTTGCAATTGTCCACACAGTTCATTAGATATGTCAATGAACTGAGTGATGATTGAGAATTAGTGATGAATGCTGTTAACAAGCAGAATCACTAAAGGAAAGACCCAGCAAACGGGGACGTCCCCCGGACCATGCAAATGTCCTCTTGGGTCTGCATTTGGTCCATTTTGTAATATTTGCTGGCAGTCATTCTGAGGACATTATGAATTTTCACTACAAGTTCGGGTATTGTCTAGTTGAAACATTCTGTAAATGACGGTCGAGGGACATTTGCAAAGGTTTCCATTTCATCCATAAATTAACATATCTTCAGATGGATATTTTCACATTTTAATATTATAAATGGATAGTAAAACTGATACTTTCATATTAACAGCAATAATGTCCCCATACATCTCTGGGTTTCTTTTTTAATTGTATGTGTGCTGTTGCAGACCACATCCTGCAAATGAATGGGCATATGACAGTCACCATCCTTACAAATAAGCAAGCATTGAAATTCACTGAATGACAGCATCATTTTGTCTTTTCATTGTGTAGGCTACAAGACTCATAGAGCTACATATACTATATATAGTGAACAACAGTCAAAATGGCATTCCAAGGACCAGTTTATGGCAGGGCCCCTCTCTAACTGCTGGTGTGGAGGGAGATGTGCCCCACTGTGATTGGATCTTGGTGGAGGAACATAAGCAAATGTTAAGAACCATCAGATAAGATGCCAAGACAACTGCCAGACACCTCTAGCTGCATGCATAGAGCAACATATCCCCGTCCCAGCTATTTTGAGACCTGTAGCAGACATCAAATTTGAAATGAGCTCATTTTGTGATGTGAGATGTGACGTGCCGTAAGAATGGACCTTTCTGAAACCCACGCAATGCCCATAAAAACATAACTTTCCTCCTTTTCACTCATAGACAAACCTTTCTATGAATAAACATGCATCCCAGGACATTGTGTGTATGATTTTAACTGTCTTGTATAGTGGCTCTTGCATTGTATTTTGTTTTATGCATGCTTTATGAGTGAAGTACTAGTTAATTTAACCCCACCTATATCGTGTCTCCTACCAAATTAATGCTCATTTGATGACGCACACTTTGGTGTACCACACCTCCTCGTAGAATGCCATGTGTGTTTGTAATTTAATCAAAGTATAGACTGCCAGAGCCATTCAAACCATGCTCTCAGACAAAGGGTCATAAAACCCCCCAATATTTCCAGCCTCCCGCTTGGAAATTCAGCCTTTCTCATCGGTCAAGCCCATCCTGAGAGGCATGACTTCCCTGACTTTCTCTTCTGCTAAATTTTCTGATTGCTGCCTGTGTGGAGCAGCTCACGGAGAGCCTGAGCCTGTGCGGATGTGCCTGGAAGGCCCCAACATAGAGCTGTGTGCGATCTCCCTAGCCTGGGGAGATGACTCTTGACCACAAAGAGTCAGACTAATACCACTGGAGTTCGTCCTCACTCAACCCGGGATTTCATCATCATGGAAATGCCCTCAATCAGACATTTCTTTCTCCCTGCTCCCAGCAGTCTCTGCATCTTCATCTCTGGATTGTGGCCTGCAGTTCCACTGCAGCCCACAGGGCCAGCAGGCCCCATTTTACATCCAGCCATGTGCTTACTTAGGAGAGAGGGCTCTCTCAACCCCAACAGAGTCAAGAACAACCTCGGAGTTTCAAGAGATTGCAACTTCGGCCTTCGAATGGAACCATCCAGACCTTCTTCAGAGGCTTCACGAGACTCGTTCCACAGCCAAGTCAAATGCAAGTATCGTTCCTTTCACCACACAGAGGTTTGTTGAAAGCTATCGTATACTGTGCTTTGAATTAGAGACTGATGGTTCTTTCAGATGGTCAACTCGTGTGTGATTTAGTTAATAAAACTTTGTGCACAATACATATGAGTATTTGTTTCTGATTCCCTGCTTGCAACAAAGTCAATTTAACGACTTTGATCCTGTTACATGCTCTGAGTAGTACTGTACCTTAAAAAGGGTATTTCCCTTACCCTGGAAATTAAGATTTCTTTGAATTCATAAATAATCAATACTGAGCATTCACTAAACAACCTGGTCAATTGATTGTACTGTAAATTCTGCTTTATCAAGCTAATTCTATTAACTTATCCAAATATTATAATTAATTATAATGAGTTATGATTAATTATTGATATTCCCCCTTTGAGCTAATTTGCTACACTGTATAGTAGTGCTACTACATGTGCACATAGGCTAGTTGAGTTTATTCTTTAAAACACATGATTGCTTTGCAGTAAGTGTTCTTTGAAATACTTAGGTAAACTTGTAGATGCTATGCATTTTAGAACATGTGTCTTGTGTTAAATTATGATAACTGTTACATGTGTGACTATGTTAAATTTGTCTCCTATGTGGATCACTTGGCTATTCCCCATATAGCTACAGTATCTATGTACAGGAGCAGGATTGCCACGTGGCTACAATGTGATTCACAATTGCATTATCCTTTCTAAACTGGCTTCTAATTGTTTCATTATGTAATTGGCATGATACGAATTTGTGATCGTGAGACCAGCGCCTTCGGCCGACGCTAGGCTCAAAAGAGACATTAGGTCCCCAGTGAATGGATAATTGAAATTATAGTGAGCCTGGAATAATCAGGTATTTAAATTATAACACAACAAACGTTATGATCAGTTTTTTTTATTATTATCGCAATTTGTATTCAATAAACACCTGAAATTGGAGTCAGATTTAAACAAGAAAGGAGTCAGAATTAAATTAGAAACCAAAGTTTTAATAAATCAAGTGATTTTTTCTGAAGCGCAAGAAAAGACCGAACACGCCTCAAACCTTCAACCAGGCCGCTGGACTTTTTGGGCTGGCGGGTGGATTCTTATAACTCTGACAAATAATTGAAAGTTACCACTTTTAACATTGTGTTTCTATATACTGTAATCAAATAAATGCTTACCTATCTGAAATTATTCCTTATAATTTTGCCTCTTGCAGAAAGCACATAAATTTCTACTCACCTGGTATACATGGTGATCACTCAATTAAATGTGTCGACCTCACAGAAGACCTTCACCGTCACTCTCCAGTCTATTTACAGAAAAAAAAAATATATATATATATATATAAATAGCTGGTTAATCAGAAGTCTGTTTGTGTAAATGGTGTTTATTTGCATTTGCATTTGTTTTGAGGATGGCCATTTGTCTTGTTATGCATGCTCTCAATCAATAGCGTGTCTGAGATTGAGAGTGGCTACATCAGAATTCACATACCCTACTATATAGTATGTGATTATATAGTAGAATGTGACAAAAGAAATAGGCTGTGTGTATATGATGGCCATGGGAGAGCATGTGAATATCATGGACAAAATGGAACTGAGACAAGTAGGTCACACGTGGGGAAGTCGTGGCCTAGTGTTTAGAGAGTCGGACTTGTAATACAAAGGTTGTGGGTTCGAATTTCAGGTCCGGCAGGGATTGTTAGTGGAGGAGTGAATAACCAGTGCTCTCTCCACCTTCAATACCACGACTGAGGTGTCCTTGAGCAAGACACCGAATCCCCAACTGCTTCCCGAGCGCTGTAACATGGCTGCCCACTGCTCCGGGTGTGTGTTCACTTAGGATGGGTTAAATGCAGAGAATACATTTCACTGCTGGTTATATACTCTCTATATAATCATGTATGTGACAAATAAAAAAATCTTAATCTTAACATGATAAAGACAACATGGCGAATGTAGTACATCTGTATTACTTTCATACTACACATATTCATTCTATATATAACACTTTTTTAGCAGCTGTGATGTAATTACTAATTCAAAAATTACCTACTCAAGAGAGTTTGCAATTTCAAATGCACCCAGTGTAATGTTTACTGAGAGTGAGATGTTCAACTGTGTTTAACATCCACTGTGGAAAACAGTGTAAGCAATTATTAGTGAATGAGACCCATTTTTTCTATAAAAGGTATACGTGTTGTGTTGTAAAAAAATGTAAATAAAAACATGTGAATAAAACAATCTGAATCTCCAAGAATACTTGCCTCACAGACATTAAAAAGATATGTATAGAAAGCTTGAAATGTCTACTTATAAATTAAGTCATGTTGAAAACTAATATTATGATAAATGAAGCGCAAGGCAAGTTTATTTACAGTATCTCACAGAAGTGAGTACACCCCTCACATTTTTGTAAATATTTTATTATATCTTTTCATGTGACAACACTGAAGAATTGACACTTTGCTACAATGTAAAGTAGTGAGTGTACAGCTTGTATAACAGTGTAAATTTGCTGTCCCCTCAAAATAACTCAGCACACAGCTAAACCGTGTGTCTAAACCGCTGGCCACAAAAGTGAGTACACCCCTAAGTGAGAATGTCCAAATTGGGCCCAAAGTATCAATATTTTGTGTGGCCACCATTATTTTCCAGCACTGCCTTAACCCTCTTGGGCATGGAGTTCACCAGAGCTTCACAGGTTGCCACTGGAGTCCTCTTCCACTCCTCCATGACAACATCACGGACCTGGTGGATGTTAGCGACCTTGCGCTCCTCCACCTTCCGTTTGCGGATGCCCCACAGATGCTCAATAGGGTTTAGGTCTGGAGACATGCTTGGCCAGTCCATCAACTTTACCCTCAGCTTCTTTTGGGGTCGTTATCATGTTGGAATACTGCCCTGCGGCCCAGTCTCTGAAGGGGGGGGGGGGGGGGGGGGTCATGCTCTGCTTCAGTATGTCACAGTACATGTTGGCATTCATGGTTCCCTCAATGAACTGTAGCTCCCCAGTGCCGGCAGCACTCATGCAGCCCCAGACCATGACACTCCCACCACCATGCTTGACTGTAGGCAAGACACACTTGTCTTTGTACTCCTCATCTGGTTGCCGCCACACGCTTGACACCATCTGAACCAAATAAGTTTATCTTGGTCTCATCAGACCACAGGACATGGTTCCAGTAAGCCATGTCCTTAGTCTGCTTGTCTTCAGCAAACTGTTTGCGGGCTTTCTTGTGCATCATCTTTAGAAGAGGATTCCTTCTGGGACGACAGCCATGCAGACCAATTTGATGCAGTGTGTGGCGTATGGTCTGAGCACTGACAGGCTGATCCCCCACCCCTTCAACCTCTGCAGCAATGCTGGCAGCACTCATACGTCTATTTCCAAGACACAACCTCTGGATATGACGCTGAGCACGTGCACTCTACTTCTTTGGTCGACCATGGCGAGGCCTGTTCTGAGTGGAACCTGTCCTGTTAAACCGCTGTATGGTCCTGGCCACCATGCTGCAGCTCAGTTTCAGGGTCTTGGCAATCTTCTTATAGCCTACGCCATCTTTATGTAGAGCAACAATTATTTTTTTCAGATCCTCAGAGAGTTCTTTGCCATGAGGTGCCTTGTTGAACTTTCAGTGAGAGCGATAACACCAAATTTAACACACCTGCTCCCCATTCACACCTGAGACCTTGTAACACTAATGAGTCACATGACACCGGGGAGAGAAAATGGCTAATTGGGCCCAATTTGGTCATTTTCACTTAGTGGTGTACTCACTTTTGTGGCCAGCGGTTTAGACATTAATGGCTGTGTGTTGAGTTTTTTTTGAGGGGACAGCAAATTTACACTTTTATACAAGATGTACACTCACTACTTTACATTGTAGCAAAGTGTCATTTCTTCAGTGTTGTCACATGAAAAGATATAATAAAATATTTTCAAAAATGTGAGGGGTGTACTCCTGTGAGATACTGTATATAGCACATTTCATACACAGTGGTAATTCATAGTGCTTTACATAAAAGGAAGTGAAATAGTCATTAAAAATAATAATAATCAACAATAAACACAAGGAATTAAAAAAAATATATATAATAATAAATCACAACAATAAATACAAGTAATTTAAAAACAAACATTCTCAAGCTTTGTTCAAACTCTTCCGCACTAAGTGAAAAAACCCTTCCAAAACACCTAACTATTCCACTACTTCACCCCCTACTTACTTTGACCATCATAAACCAAAACAAATAGAACTCAGAGGTCCTACTTTCATCTGATTAAACAACACACTTATCTTTCTTTGCCCACATTCTCTTTACCATCACAGCACTTACTTTAACCTTCTGTTTAAACTTTTAAAATTATATCAAAATTGATTTAAAATTAATTTAAAACAGTTAAGAATAGAAAATGATTATACATAAAATACAGTGCAATCAGTTCGGACGTAGCACAGTGCTCATTCAACAAATGCACAGCTAAACAGACGAGTTTTGAGTCTGGATTTAAATGTGGCTAATGTTTTAGCACATCTGATCTCTTCTGGAAGCTGATTCCAACTGCGGGCGGAATAATAGCTAAAAGCGGACTCCCCTAGTTTTGTGTGAACCCTTGGTATTTCTAACTGACTCGATCCTAATGATCTGAGTGGTATGTTAGGTTTATATTCAGTGAGCATATCTGCAATGTATTTAGGTCCTAGGCCATTGAGTGATTTATAAACGAGTAAAAGTACATTAAAATCAATCCTAAATGTAACTGGAAGGCAGTGTAAGGACCTGAGGACTGGTGTGATATGCTCAGATTTTCTGGTTGTAGTCAGAATCCTGGCAGCAGCGTTCTGGATGAGCTGCAGCTGTCTAATAGTCTTCTTTGGAAGGCCGATGAGGAGACCATTACAATAATCCACCATGCTGGTGATAAATGCATGAACAAGTTTCTCCAAGTCTTGACTGGAAACAAGAAACCAAACATCTAATTCTTGCAATGTTTTTGAGATGATAGCATGCTGATTTAGTTACTGCTTTGACATGACTACTAAAACTAAGGTCTGTCTCCAGAATCACCCACAAGATTTTTGACTTGATTTTTAGTTGTTTGACCCTTGTAGTCAAGGTATGCATTCACCTTGAGAACTTCATATTTGTCTCCAAATACAATGACTTCAGTTTTCTCCTTGTTTAACTGAAGAAAGTTCTGGCACATCCAACTGTTAATTTCATCAATGCATTGGAAGAGGGAGTCAATGGGGCTATAGTCATTTGTACAACCCCAAATCAGAAAAAGTTGGGACAGTATGGAAAACGCAAATAAAAAAAGAAAGTAGTGATTTCTAAATGTACTTTGACTTGTATTTCATTGTAGACTATATGAACACAAAATATTTCATGTTTTGTCTGGTCAACTTCATGTCATTTGTAAATATACATCCTTTCCTGTCATTCAGACCTGCAACACATTCCAAATAAAGTTGAGACAGTAAAGCATTTACCACTTTGTAATGTTGCCATTCCTTTTCACAACACTTAAAAGACGTTTAGGGACTGAAGACACCAAGTGATGAAGTGTTTCAGGTGTAATTTTGTCCCATTCTTCCTGCAAGCAAGTCTTAAGGTGGGCAACAGTATGGGGTCTTCGTTGTCGCATTTTGCGCTTCAAAATGCGCCACACATTCTCTATTGGAGACAGGTCGGGACTGCAGGCAGGCCAGTCAAGTACCCATACCCTCTTCCTCCGCAGCCAGGACTTTGTAATGTGTGCAGAATGTGGTTTTGCATTGTCTTGTTGAAATATGCATGGACGTCCCTGGAAAGATGTCTTCTTGAAGGCAGCGTATTGTGCTCCAAAATCTCTATGTACTTTTCAGCATTAATGGTGCCATCACAGAAATGCAAGTTACCTTTGCCAAGGGCACTGACACAACCCCATACCATGACAGACCCTGGCTTTTGGACTTGTTGCTGGTAACAGTCTGGATGATCCTTTTCTTCTTTGGTCCGGAGCACACGGCATCCATTCCTCCCAAAAAATACCTGAAATACTGATTCATCTGACCACAGTACACGTTTCCACTGTGTGATGGTCCATCCCAAATGCCTCCGAGCCCAGAGAAGTCGACAGCGCTTCTGGACACTGTTAACATAGGGCTTCCTTTTGGCACAGTACAGTTTTAACTGGCATTTGTGGATGTAACTACGTATTGTGGTACTTGACAAAGGTTTGCCAAAGTATTCCTGAGCCCATGTGGTTATATCGCTTATAGATGAATGACGATTCTTGATGCAGTGCCACCTGAGGGATCGGAGATCACGGTTGTTTAGCTTAGGCTTGCACCCTTGTCCTTTACGCACTGAAATTCCTCCAGATTCCTTGAATCTTTTAATTATGTTATGCACTGTTGAAGGTGAAATATCCAAATCTCTTCCTATCTTTCTTTGAGGAACATTGTTTTTAAACATTTCAATAATTTTCTCACGTATTTGCTGGCAAACTGGCGATCCTCGGCCCATCTTTGCTCCTAGAGGACTAGACCTTTCTTGGATGCTGCTTTTGTACCAAATCATAATTACAATCACCTGTAGACATCAACTGTTTCAAAACACATAATTATTTAACCAATTTACCTCATTACTAGCCCTAAATTGCTCCTGTCCCAACTTTTTTTGGAATGTGTTGCAGGTCTGAATGACAGGAAAGGATGTATATTTACAAATGACATGAAGTTGACCAGACAAAACATGAAATATTTTGTGTTCATATTGTCTGCAATGAAATACAAGTCAATGTAAATTTAGAAATCACTACTTTCTTTTTTTATTTGCGTTTTCCATACTGTCCCAACTTTTTCTGATTTGGGGTTGTAGATAAGGCTAGGTAAATCTGGGTATCGTCAGCATAGCTGTGATAGGCAATTTGGTTCGTTCTCATTATTTGACTTGGGAGCATATACAGGCAAAAAAAAGAGTGGTGCAAGAATTGAGCCTTGTGGGACTCCGCATGTCATGGACGTCCACTTAGACTTATGCTCTCCTATACTCACATAATAACCTCTCCCTTCTAAGTATGACATGAACCATTTGAGTACCATCCCAGAAAGCCCGACCCAGTTTTCCAGTCTCTCTAGAAGTATGTTATGATCGACAGTGTCAAACGCAGCACTAAGATCAATTAGTACCAGCACTAATATTTTGCCAGAATCAGAATTAAAGCGAATATCATTTATTATCTTAATGAGTGCTGTCTCTGTGCTGTGATGCGCTCGGAAGCCAGATTGAAAATTGTCCAGGTATCCATTTGAGTTTAAGTAGTTGTTCAGCTGATTAAAAACTACCTCTTCAATAATCTTACCTATGAAAGAAAGATTTGATATTGGTCTATAGTTGCTCAACATTGTGTTATCAAGATTGCACTTTTTCAGAAGGGGCTTAACAACTGCAGTTTTCAGGGAGTTTGGAAAAGTCCCAGAAAGAAGTGAGGTGTTCACCACTTCTAAGAGATCTGCTTCAAATTGCGGTCGAATCTGTGTGACCTCTACATAACTGGAAGATGTGCCAATCTCCTTTCTGATATTATTGATCTTCTCAGAAAAGAAGGAAGCAAACTCATTGCATTTGCTGTCGAAGACATTTCACTGGGAATCTGACTTGGGGGGTTTGTCAGTCTCTCAACAGTAGCAAAACGAGTGTGAGTGTTGTTTAAGTTACTGTTTATAAGGTTTAAAAGAAGGTCTGTCTAGCTGTGGCTAGTTCCACATTGAAAGCATGAAGGCTGTCTTTATAGATGCTATAGTGAATTTCGAGTTTCGTCTTCCGCCACATCCGCTCAGCTTTTCTGCATTGTCTTTTCATACTCTGAACTGCTGTTGATTTTTTCCAAGATCATTTTTGTCTGCCAGTCTTCTTGCTGACCTTTACCGGAGCAATATCATCAATTACATTCTTAACTTCTGAGTTAAATGAATCCAGGAGAAGATCAACAGAGTCAGAAATCAACAGCAGAAATGCTTGGTGTTAAAGATATAGCCTTCATAAATAGCGCACTAGTGTTCTTGTTCAGTGGCGTGCACAGACCTCTGGAGGGGCAGGGGTGAAATGGCGTTACTAGGGCACAATTGTGGACGGGGTGTGTGTGTGTGTATGGGTTTGGTCCCACTCGGCTCAGTTCTTTTTTTAGAAATATCATGATTCACGATTTTATCATGATTCTTTGTCATGTTGGTTTTTCAATTTTGCAAGTTGTTTGAGCATTACAGACAAACTAATTTCCCTATTATAAAGACAAAGCCTTTCAAGGTAACAACATATTAAAAAGTATGGTGGATATTTAGGCCAAATTGGGTGAAGATAAAAATCTTTGTCATTATCTTATCTTTGTTATTAAAAAATTAGAGCAAAGATACACATTACAAATACACATAATATACAAATAAAATAAACCGTGTTTTATTTTCAGGTAGGCTACAATAGGTGTATTTAGCAGGAGGATTCAAGGAACTGAATGAACAAATACAAAAATAAAACACTATATAGATTGATTCCTATTAAAGCAACTGTATTAAAGTTTTTCAGTGAAGAGTAGGGAGTGATTTTTCTCTTTGTGTTTTATTAACATTGAAGGAATAATTCACCCGAAAATTAAAATAGGCCCCCTGCCCTGCAACTTTTGTATGTCTCCCTTATCTAATACACCTGATTCCACTCATCAACTCATTAGTAGAGACTGCAAGAACTAAATTGGTTCTCAATTCCAGTTCTCGCGCCCCCCCTGCTCTGCACATTTTGTATGTTTCTCTTATCGCTTCAGACGTTTGTTCTATTCGAACGTAAGTGCCCTGTGAAGTGGACATCACAGGATATTCCGCCATGATTCCAGTTCGAAGCGAACTAATGTTCCATTCAAAGTGCATTGAAGTGTGCGAGATGTGAATTTAAATTGTATATATTTACAGAGGTATATTAGGTCACACTCGTCCGTGTGTGAAGATGTTAACTGCCCTTAACTGAAAATTGAGTGTTTAATCTTATTATTATACATTACTGACACTCTATCCTCCAATTTGATACTGTTAAGTGCTTTGACACAATCTGTATTGTTAAAAGCGCTATATAAATAAAGGTGATTTGACGTTGCGCAGCGCAAATTCATGAATGAATGTTCCGAAGTGAAGTAAACTTCAATGGATTCCCCTGCTCAGGGAGAAGGGAGCAATGAACACTGTGTAGGGATCATGTCAATCGGAACACAGTTCATGCATGGAGCTCACTTCTAACAAGCAGATTATCTGAATCAGGTGTGTTAACTAAGAGAGACATGCAAAATATGCAGAGCGGGGGGGGGGGGTGCGAGGACTGGACATGAGAACCACTGGATTAGGGAGACATACAAAATGTGCAGGCCAGGGGGTCCTCCAGGACAGATTTGGGAAGCACTGGGCTAGTGTTTTATTTTCATACCTTCATTTACTCACTAAAATGTTGTTTTAAACCTGAATGAGTTTCCTTCTTCTGCAAAACATAAATGCTATTTTGAAGAAGGTGGAAAACCAAACAGTTGCTGGTCAACAGTGTCTTACATAGTATTTTGTTTTTCCTACTGTCAAAGTCAATGTGGACCAGCAACTGTTTGGTTACCCAGATTCTTCAAAATATCTTCTTTTGTGTTCAGTACAAGAAATAAATTAATACAGGTTTGGGACAACATGTGAGTGAAAAAATAATGACAGAAATTAAATTTTAGGGTGAACTATCCCTTTAATTACAGTCCGCAGCATGTTTAGTAGCCTACTGTCCCTTTAAGACCTGCACGCATCTAATATACAGAGGCACGCATCGGTTTCTCTCAGCTGTTTACTTTCATTTTAGACATAACCAAATGAGTCTATACATAAACCTTGTGTGTTTTGACAATATTAGCACAAAACATAACTTAGTTCAGTAATCAGGCGCTGTTTGAGGGGCTTTTTATTTAACACGCTTTGGGTGTATGTGCTCAGAAAAAGTGCTCATCAGAATAGCACATGAATGAAACGTTTAACCAGTAGGGCTTTAAAGCAGATGCAGATAATGTACTTTTGTGATTGTGAATAAGTGCAGTGTCCCGTAGTGTAACTCTACCGCTGAGTTAACACTGATGTGAATTTATGTGGCACTGTACAGTATATTGCTATGGCGGCGCCATAACTGCAGTTGATAGAATGTGTGCTGTTGCATGATACAATTATTTATTTTTTTCAAAAGCAGATCGTGGAGACATTTTTATCATCCACGATCAAAAATCTTCATATCGCACACCCCTACCCGCGGCAGAAATCGTAGACCGGGGGCACCGGACCACAAGGGCACTTTAGCGTCGGATCTCAAAGGGGTAGGGGCTTGAGCCCAGCATGCACCAGTTCCTCCATTTTCTGTGAGAAGCTTAGAAGTGGAGATGCTGGAGTAGGGCTGCATGATTATGACAAAAAAAAAAATCATAATTGTCGATTATTCCTTTGAGATTGTAATTATCTTGAACAGATTTATGCCATTGTTTGAAGCTGCATGCCATATTTGTATATAAAATATATATTTAAAAAAGGCTGAAAACACTCTTCCTGAACTTTTATTGCTTTTCTATATCATTGAGCCTCAAATGTCAACTAGTCATTGGTTTGGTTTCTTCTTTAAACAAAAAAAAGGTAAAATTATGCATGGTATAATGTTATACTAAAACTAAAAGAAAAAATGGTTTACTAAAGCTATATATTTCATTTACAATTAAACAGACGAAATTTCAAATTACAGTAACATTTTACAGTACAATTTATATTGCGATGCACCGTATGTTCGGCAACTGAAATTGTTCAAATAAGTGAAAAGACTGAATAATTTGTACCGAACAATGACGTGATGCGATCAAATAGATTTGTGCACTAATGCAGCAAATGTGTCTGCAGTGTGAAAGTATTTAAAACTGTCAGAGAAAGACGCAAAAAACATTACAAGCACGAAGCACCGACAGTGAGAGATCATGTCTCCGATGAGAAGAGGAAGAGGTGATTGATGCTGGTTACTGTATGATGATTGAAATCGTGAAATGGCCTCAAACGATTAGTAAATAAACTGCAGAATGTTTTGTTTTCTAATACACGCACTGCATGTATTCAAACAGTGCTGCATGAGCTCGCGGCGCCAGTGTTCAAAGTCCAAAGTGCGAGAAAAACCTGCGCTAAAACATCGTCATTTGCTCAGTAACATTTTTTTGTCATTTTTTTTTTTTGTCATTTTTTTAAAGACATGTGACAATGTGATACGTGCGTCAAACATCTTCCCAAATTCGTAATGAGAATCATTTAAACATCTGTTGTCAACAAAAAGAAGCACTGATCTTCCTGCGGGTTTCTGCCAAAAAAAAAACTAAGAAAAAGCAACAACTCCAACATTCATAAATGTTAGTATTTAAATTTTACTGTTGTTCTGTAAAATAAAATAAAAAAATAAGACAATAATAATGATAATATTAATTACCCTACAACTGTCACGGTGCACACAGCAGGGAGGAACAAGGACACGCAGACGAGGACGTAAACTCAAATAATAGTATTTAATAAAGACAGCAGAGCAGAGCAGAGCAGAGCAGGGCAGAGCAGGGCAGGGCAGGGCAGGGCATGGACAGGAAACACCGGGAGTAACGAGTAGACCAGATGAAATCAAACTCAAAAGACAGGACTAATATACACAGGGTAATTAACACATAACGAGACAAACACAGCTGGAACATACTTAACTCATAATGACATGAAACAAGGACAGGAAACAAACCATAAATGGACACAAGAGGCAGGAACACATGACACACAACAGAACCCTGACAACAACAGCTATACATTTATTATAACATTCACACATAGTGTTCAAATTGGGATCTGTAATATACAGGTGCATCTCAATAAATTAGAATGTCGTGGAAAAATTCAATGTACACAGACTGAAGTAGTTTAAGTCTTTGGTTATTTTAATTGTGATGATTTAGGCTCACATTTAACAAAAACCCACCAATTCACTATCTCAAAAAATTAGAATACTTCTGTAACGATTTTTATAAACAATACCTTGTTTAATTTAGCTCTTTGGTTTAAGCTTTATTTTAGCTTTAGGGAATCTTACGATTTGATATTGATATTAATCAAAACGTCCAACTTATACCTTATTTAACAATCATCCAGCGAGTTGTTAGATTTCAGTATATCTGAGAAATTCTGTTTATTCTCGTGGCCACGATATAATAATACAGAATTATTTAAATAACCGTATGACAGTTATGAGCATAGGTAACGTAATCTGGGCAAAGTTCTGATTTGAATAATTACACAACAGAACACTTCTCTATAAATCAAACAAGAGTTTATTTGCTATCTTACTAAAATACATGAACTAAGCTAAATAACATAAAACAAAATACATACACACAGGCAATGAATTGTTGCAATTGAGAATGATTAAAATATAGCACTGTTTTGTTATTTCCACACGATTTTACCCGTGTCGATCATCAAGAGGAGAACTCTATTAATTTTACTTTAGAGATAGATACGACCAGTTCAGCCACTTTATAGAGATTTTGTTTGATACTTGCTTTTAAGTTGAAATGACGCCGTGTGGCTTGAAGGAATCCCGCGTGTCCTCGTCGCGTGACGTCACTCTGGGGATGCCCTTCTGGTGGTTTGCTCGGTGCTGTCTGACGCTCGAAGTTCTTCCTTGAGTTCCTTTCGCGTAGCTTCAGACTTTCAAGGGTTTCTTCAGAGATTTGACTAAGTGTTGGTTGAATGTTCAAACTCGGCCAGATGTTAAGGCTAGGAGCTCGTTTGGAGCAGCTCCAAGTTTCAAGAAACGCGCTATTTTCAAGCAGAGAGCAGAGAGAGCGGGGGTCCGCTTTTTAGATGGACTGACGTCAGGGCGTCCACCAGCGCTCTTCCAATGAAAGGGTTCCTGTGGGCGGAGCCCCGCCCACATGGATCAATCTTCCGTGAGTAAATTTATCTGCTTAGTTATTTTCTCACATGAAGAAAATATCCTGGCAGATTTCTATGTGTTCTAATCATACATTAGGATCAGAGAAGTCAACTCTCATTTACACCAACTTGTTGCATTTATCATGGCCATTAAAATGAAACCAAATTCAGCATATTTCCTACACATTAATAATTTTCCTGCTAAGACACACAAAAGGGTTCAAATTAAAGATTAAAAACAACACATCGTGCATATGATGCTATAAGTGTAGTACTCACTTTACAGGAGGAAATTATACCTCCAAAGATTACACAAAAATACCATTGATTACAATAACACAGTAAGCTTACTTTCATTTCATAAAATGCAACCTGACTATATATATTGTAAATATAATATATATATTGCTTTTGATAACATGCTTTAATAGCCCAGTAGCTATTATTAATTGTCTTTTGGAACCCTTTATAAAGGTTTTGAGTACTTTTAGCAAGGTCCAAGACCAGAAAGAAGCTGTGGAATGTGGGAGAAAAAGAGCGAGGTTATGAGGTCATGAGAACATCACTTTAGGGTGCATCTGCAAAACTTCAGCACTCAGACTTCTCTCGTAAAACAGTCTCGACTTATTGAATTATGCGTTAAACGGTCATCCTGAACATGTCCAGATCCAAAGAGTTATTTTGTAGATACAACGTCCTTTGTACTGTTGTTCATTCTAATTTTATTTATGGTACCGGTCGGTACCAACATGGAAGGTTCTGTTCTTTAACGACATCCAGATGTTCTTCTCAAATTTCTCCTGGTTTTATGGGTCTCCTGAGTTGATAAGATGGTTATCTTCTAGACATTGAGGCGTGAGTGGCTTGGTCAATTTCGGACTCGCAGGAAAGGGAATCATCTAAGTTTTCCCTTTGGGTATGCAAGATTCTATAATTGTTTGGTCTTTGTTCTATCAGGTTCTACACTTCATAAGACCAATAAAAAAAAAGATTTTTAGTGAATTGTTGGCCTTCTGGAAAGTATGTTAATTTACTGTATATGTACTCAATACTTGGTAGGGGCTCCTTTTGCTTTAATTACTGCCTCAATTCGGCATGGCATGGAGGTGATCAGTTTGTGGCACTGCTGAGGTGGTATGGAAGCCCAGGTTATTTTGACAGTGGCCTTCAGCTCATCTGCATTGTTGGGTCTGGTGTCTCTCATCTTCCTCTTGACAATACCCCATAGATTCTCTATGGGGTTCAGGTCAGGTGAGTTTGCTGGCCAATCAAGCACAGTAACACCATGGTCATTGAACCAGCTTTTGGTACCTTTGGCAGTGTGGGCAGGTGCCAAGTCTTGCTAAAATGAAATCAGCATCTCCATAAAGCTTGTCAGCAGAAGGAAGCATGAAGTGCTCTAAAATTACCTGGTAGATGGCTGTGTTGACTGTGGACTTCAGAAAAAAACAGTGGACCAACACCAGCACATGACATGGCAGCCCAAATCATCACTGACTGTGGAAACTTCACACTGGACTTCAAGCAACATGGATTCTGTGCCTCTCCACTCTTCCTCCAGACTCTGGGACCTTGTTTCCAAATGAAATGCAAAATTTACTTTCATCTGAAAAGAGGACTTTGGACCACTGAGCAACAGTCCAGTTCTTTTTCTCCACAGCCCAGGTAAAATGCTTCTGACGTTGTCTTTGGTTCAGAAGTGGTTTGGTAGCCCTTTTCCTGAAGACGTCTGAGCGTGGTGACTCTTGATGCACTGACTCCAGCTTCAGTCCACTCCTTGTGAAGCTCTCACAAGTGTTTGAATCAGCTTTGCTTGACAGTATTCTCAAGCTTGCAGTCATCCCTGTTGCTTGTGCACCTTTTCCTACCCAAATTCTTCCTTCCAGTCAACTTTGCATTTAATATGCTTTGATACAGCACTCTGTAAACAGGCACACCTTTCAGTAATGACCCTCTGTGACTTACCCACTTTGTGGAAGGTGTCAATGTTTGTCTTCTGGATCATTGCCAAGTCAGCAGTCTTCTCCGTTATTGTGGTTTCAAAGAACAAGAGATACCCGGAATTTATACTGTAGTGATGGTCATTAATTGAAACTCAAATGTAAATATTCTAATATTTTGAGATACTGATTTTTGACTTTCATGAGCTGTAGGCTCTAATCATCAAAATTAAAACAAAAAACTTTTGAAATGTTTTACTTTACATGCAATGAATCTAAAATATGAAAGTTTCACTTTTTGAAATAACTTACAAGAAAAAATTTACTTTTTCACAACATTCTAATTTATTGAGATGCACCTGTATTCTAATGTTTTAAAAGAAGTCTCTTCTGCTCAGAAAGGCTGCATTTATTTGTACAGAAAAAAATACATGCCTGATTCAAGAAGGGGGTCCCAAAAATGGCCAACAAATATTTTTAGTAACTTATTAATTTTAAGTTAAATTGTGCTTTGTTGGTATAATGTCTGCTAGAATGTTACAAAATGTTCAGTGTTAAGTAAATATTTTTAAATTGTTGTTTTGTAATAGATTTTTTTATTTGAAAAGCAGGACAAAACAGTAAAAAGCACATTTTGGCTATTTAATTTATGCAATGGTGAAAAAATGGCAAAATAGACCTTCATGGGGAAAAAATGCGAAAAACCATGTTCGGTATTTGGCATTCGGCCCAGTGTTTCATTTTGTTCGGCCAAGAATTTTCATTTCAGTGCATCCCTAATTTATATCATCAGGGCTCCAGACTAACATTCGAGAGCACCTGACTTGATAGCACTGAACATGTAATACAAGTTTTGTCTCTTAGAAATGCACATTAGAACAGGAGCTTGAGTTGGGATGCAGATGTACATTTGACAGTACCATTGTGAAAACTGTAACAGCCTCATCTTTTATACATAACCAAATGTACAGCACCTCATTACCATGGTAAAACAGTAGCCTAAAGACATTATCAATTACAAATTCACATCAACTGATAGAATAATTTACAAAATAATGCAATTATATTCCATTACTCCTTTAACATATTTAGTATATTAATAATATAATAATACTCAATATGAATATCCTACATTTCTGCCACCGTACCATTGTTATCGTTAATGTTACTACAGTAAAACTATGGTAAATGTGGGTGATTTGTGGACTGAAATGTATTCTAACTGGATCGTTGTTGCACTGTTTCTGCTGCTTTCTGCAGCAATGTTGATGAGAATAACAGCTCCGATTTATTTGTCTTTAAAGTAGCTTAAATTAAAAATACATTATTTGTACTGGAGAACTCTGCGCTGAACTCGAGTGCTTCTTACTGGATTTCGCAGTGTTGTTTAGTGCGTGATCGCGACTGCAGGGTCACTGTAATAAACGCATACGCTCTAAGCTCGTGCTGCGCTGTTTTCTTTTGAGGCGAGTGGATAATATAGGTCAGTGTGGTGCGCAATTCAAACGAGTACCGCTATTTTGTTCCGATTTTGACACGTTTGCCGTTTAACATATCTATCATGCACAACAGAGTGAGAACGACTATCATTTAGACAAAATTTATTTTTTCCAGTGTGTATGAGTTTGTTAAACCCCGTGCTGCAAACACCTCTTAAGCACAAAGAACAATGCAAGTGGGCATTTATAATTGTTTATTTATTTTTGTAATCGCGGCTTTGAACGATTATGTAATCGTGGCATCCATAATCATAATTGCGATGAGAAATTTGATTAATTGTGCAGCCCTATGCTGGAGAGAGGGATAATGTGTCTTGTGTGCGGGGCTCTGGCTCTGGTGTTTCCGGTGGCTGTGATATGTTGTCCTGGCTTCCCTGGCTGTTTTCCAGAAAGTCGTCCTTGGGTGCTCAGTCTTGGAGCTGTTGTGGTACATCACAGTTGGTCTGTGATGAGCTCTGTGGGCAGGGCTCAGCCGGGATAGTTTCCATGAAGAGAGCTTATTTTGGCTGCGTGGCATTATCAATGTCCTTGTGGAATGTGTCAATCACACAGAGGTGGGTAGTAACGAGTTACATTTACTTCGTTACATTTACTTGAGTAATTTATTTGGGTAACTAATACTTTTAGAGTATATTTTAAAAAGGGTACTTTTACTCTTACTCAAGTAATTTTTTAGAGAAAAAACTGTACTTTTACTTCATTACTTTGGATGACTCTCCTCTCGTTACTTTATCTTAATGAAATACAAGTTAAAAATGCTTCAGTTTATTCCAAACGCGCTGTCTACTTTTCTCTGGGAAATGAACGATGCCCGTTCGCGAATGATTCATTCTTTTGAGGATGATTCAATTCTGTTTAAAGGCTTTATCAAACCAGTTGACAAACCAGTGAATCGGTTCGCAAATCAGTTTGAATGATTCGTTCAGTTCCCCATCGCATGTGCTGACTGAGTCTTCTGAAGCGGTTCACTCAGATAACATCAAGAGCGATGAAGACATGGCTTTGGATCTACAGTCAATTGAAAGCAAATCTGCAAATGCTTGTTTGCTAGAGCTATATGAAGATCTTTTATTAGATGAACACCGCGTGTGCTGTCTACTGTTCTACACAGGTATAGGCCACAATACCACTATGACATTACCAGTTTGTTGTACATGTACCTTATACATTAAATACAATGTCTAATTTATACATTAAATAAGCTGTCACAGAGTATGAAATGAACACCCGCCAAACCCGCGTTAGCTCTTTGCAGCGGTGCGCGACCTGTTCTAGATACAATTAATAATCATATTTTTACAATATTTACGCTTGCAAAAATATAGGCTACATTTGTTTACATTTTGCAGAACAGAAGATCCGTCAATGTGCATTTGTTTCGTTATGTTCAGATGTCGGTAGCAGTCATGTGAGGGTTTTTCAGAGGTTTCAGTGTCAGAGGTTATAGAATAAAACATAATTCATTTACTTTAAAATATAATTTAATTCAGTGATGCAAATCAGAATTTTCATCTGCTGTTACTCCAGTTTTCGGAGTCATATGATCCTTCAGAAATCATTCTAATATATTGATTTATTACCAGTGTTGGAAACAGTTTTGCTGCTTAATATTTTTTGGAACCTGTGACATTTTGTTCAGGATTCTTTGATGAATAGAAAGCTAAAAAGAACAGCATTGATAATAAATTAACATATTGGAATGATTTCTGAAGGATTATGTGACACTGAAGACTGGAGTAAAGGCTGATGAAAATTCTGATTTGCATCACTGAAATAAATTACATTAAAAAATAAAAATATATATTTTGAACGGCAGTGTGTGTGTGTGTACACATACACACACACACACACACACATTACATAAATGTAATCTACTGTATATATCTAAATAAAAATAGACTATATTCAGGATATGATCCAAAGTAACTAGTAACTAACTAATTGAGTAGTTTTTTTATCCGATACTTTTTTACTTTTACTCAAGTAACTATTCAGACTATTACTTTTACTTGAGTAAATATTTCTAGAAGTACTTTTACTTTTACTTGAATACAGTTTTTGAGTACTCTACCCACCTCTGCAATCAAATGATGACTCGGAAGCTGATATGCAGTCCTGTGGTCACTCATATTCTGTCCAGGTGTGTGTGTGTGCCATTTAAGCTGAGTGGAATGGCACAAACCACTGAAGGATGACGGAGGGAGAAATAGATATTGTCCTTTAGCACTCTTGCACCAAGTTTGTTTGGGTGGAGGCCATCCAGTTTAAAGGTTGTCTGTGGCCCCAGAAAAGACTGAAGTTGTCGATGAAGTTGACTCCTTTTATACTGCAGGTTTTTGTAGCCATGTATTCAGCCCAAGCAACCGTGAAAACATGTTAGTTCCCCTTGCTTGGAGTGGTCCACTGATGAACGACTGAACTTCAAGTCTTTGAAATGTTTCAATGAGTTCACTGAAATCCTTCTTAACCCTCTGGGGTCTGAGGGTGTTTTGGGGGCCTGGAGAAGTTTTGACATGCCCTGACATTTGTGCTTTTTTCAGTTGCTTATAAACATATAAATGGCTAAAGTCTAAAAACACTGTAATCAGCACAAACTGGGCTACAATAATGTTAGCAGCATTTACATTTACATTTATGCATTTAGCAGACGCTTTTATCCAAAGCGACTTGCATTGCATTCAAGTTACAGTTTTTACATTTTATCAGCTCTTGCTTTCCCTGGGAATCGAACCCATGATCTTGGCATTGCTAGCGCCATGCTCTACCATCTGAGCTACAGGAAAGCATTTATGTACATGATTGTGTTTTTGAGAAAGCAACATTTATGCTTGGTTAGTGAAAAACAAAAATTTAGAAGTCACTGAAATAAGGCCATAAAACACATACAGAACATTTGTTCACAAGACTTTTGAGAACCGGATCTTGTACTCTAGAGTTTTTGCTTCAAAATGGTATGAAAATCATCTTGTTTACTCGCTCACAGAAAACAATATATTGATTTAAATTTCCTAAGTCACTTTTTGAGTAAAAAGGGTCTATGCGAGAAGGCGTAAACTTTCACATTTCACATCCTGAGAAGACAAAGGCCCGCATAATAAGCTTTATAATGAGCCAGGTATGTGACTGAGAGGGAAGAGTCACACGAAAGAATGTGAGGACAAAATAAATTTATATATTTTTGTTGTAGTTTATTAAGACTATATTTGCGAGTGCAGTTAAACAGTTTATTAGGATCAATCAAAGCTGACTTTTTAGCATCATTACTCCAGTCACAAGATCCTTCAGAAATCATTCTAATATTCTGATTTGCTGCTAAAAAAAACAACAACATTATTATTAATATTATTATTATTATTCTGTTCAAAAGAGCTGAATAAAAAAAATAGATTTTTTTTTGATGAATAGAAAGTTCAGAAGAACAGCATCGTTTGTAACATGATAAATGTCTTTATCATCACTTGTGTGCTAAATAAAAGTTTTAAATTCTATATGCTGACTACAAGCTTTACATTTGGAGTAAGACTGGAGTAATGAAGAAGAGAATTCTTTACAAAAACATTACAAAACCTGGCATTTCCATAGTGTATATTGTTTATGTGCTCTGAAGGGAAAAAAATGTTTTTGTTGAAATTCTGTTATTTCTCTCAACAGATCTTCTTCCAGAAACGGAAAGTAGCCGGGATGAACTTGATTGTTTACGCGGAGGTGATATGGGCATTTACATTCACGCGCGCCTCACGTGGATGTTGAATCTGAAAAGTGCGATCAGCTCGTGGGTGTGACCACATTAGATATAACGAGTTGAGACGGGAAAACTGGACATCGCGTTGGTTTCATACGGATTACTTGAGTATTACAGAGTATTTGTTTTGGATGTGACTTAATTGAGCGTTAAAGTCGGCGTCAACGGCGTGTCTGAAGCGTGGTGCTGACGCAATTTTCAAGCGCCAACGGAGGCGTCAGCCAATCAGATCGCCTCATGCAAATACCCAATCCCGTTCATGCAACACCAGAGAAGTATGTGATTGGTTGTTGTAACTATGACGACGCGTCAGCACCACGCTTCAGACATGCCCTCTGTCAAGCGTTGACGGCGCCCCGTGTGAATGCAGCGTGAGCCAGAGCGCGCACACAGAAAACAATATTGTGCAATATTGCGCACACCGGATGCGTGTGCGCACTCAGATCACTTGGACATGGTTGTGTACAAGAGGTAAAAAACGATGTAAATACTGTTCGTTTTCTCACACAAACCGCTCGTTTCGTGTCTTAGGCCATCAATGTGTAGTTATGATGGGGAATTGTTTAATTTGGATTTCTCTGCGCATGTTCTTTTTCCCTCTTATAGAGACAGCGACCTATACCTGGCATTATATGACTGACAGACTAGAACGGTTTGACCTAAAAACATCAAAATTGGATCTACTGAAGAAAAAAAGACACCTACATCTTGGATGCCCTTGGGGTAAGCTGATAGATACCAAATTTTAATTTCAAAGTGCACTATCCCTTTAAGGAGTTCTGACTGCTCTTTCCGAATATCATTCTTCCCCACATGGATGATGATTCGATTTGCAGTCTTGTGCTTCATTAGAATGTTCCAAAGTTCCTTGTTCACATCAGAGACGGTTGCTTGAGGAAACAGCATGTAGTTGTAGTCCTGCTACTGATGTTTCTGATAATAGTCACTATCAGAGTCCTGGGCTCGGCTGCGCTCTGAGCTGAATGCCGCTGTCTGCTCGACCGTGAGTGCCTGTTAGTAGCCATGTTAGCTGCTGGCTGATATGATCTATGTTCAATCACATTTGGGGATTCCTCACCTACATTCATTTATGCTTCAAATCTGTTCTCAAGATGTATAGGGGGTGGTAGAATACCAGTGTTTACAAGTCATATCATAGCCGTATCTGGGGTAGAGGATACTACGGCAGCAATATGAGATACTCGTAACAATCTGATGTCTTGAGTGCCTTTGGGTCTCACTCCCTGTTTGTGCCATCAATTAGACTGTCGATCAGTTTCAGCTTGTTCCTCTACATTTGGTATAAACTGTTGAGATTCACTAGATTCACAGGACTCAACGGCTGTATGCTGAGGGGGTCCATTATGTCCGTCTGCTGTGTGTTCCACCTGTTTTGGAAGTCCAGCAAGTAACTTTGTTTCAAGAACCACAATCATTTGTAGAAGTCTGTGGCAGTTCATGCAGCAAGTAGATTCCACTTGCTGCATTCCAAGTAGATGAGAGGCATTTTCTCTCATCTGTTTGAATGTAGACAGCTGTGTTTTCCCATCTCTGGAATGTAAGCTGCTGGCAGTGGGAGGCAAAGAGTCTTCTTTCTCCAAAAACTGTGTTGTTTGAGCGCTGTGCTGATCTGCTGAAGTTAAAATCTTAGAGAAATCTGAGAAAAGTATATAAATACAGAGCAAAGCGCAGAGCAATAAGCAAGAATGCCAGAAGCATAGCGTTAGTTCTGGCAGGTCACGTTAGTCAAGCTCGCATCAGCTGACTCTCAGCTGATCCCCATCTACTTATAGGAATACGACACCTATCTAAGCATCCATATATAAGGTCCGTCAGTATTATCAGCAGTTTTCGCATTGCTCAATAGCTAATTACCCTCCTCCATCCCCAACTCCTCCTCTGTCAGTCAGCATCCAGCCAGCCTTCTTATTCTCCTTTGAATCAGACCAATTCTAAAATGTGTACATAAAATTACTGAACTTTAACAATATCTGTAATACTTTTGTTGGTTCTGTTCTGTTTCCCCTGGGGGGTTATCGCTGCTCTCCCTGCTCTCATCCATGCTAGGCTGAATGGATGCGCAGGGAGTTCTTGCCCAGAACAGAACCATACCGCCAATCCAAACTGTATGCTAATTGTCAATCATCTTTGACTATAGTGGTTCTGACAGAAACACAGTATAATCAAAATATTCAGAGTGACGGTCAAAGACACATTATTGAACATACTAAACTAAACACTGAGACTTGAACAGTAACACACCTAATATAAACTCTGAGTTTATATTTCAAATTTGAAGAAGATACCATGAAAAATTAGATTCCTGCAGTCATTTTTCTGATAATATTTCCAGATACATTGTGATTTATTTGAGCCCTAAAAATACAATAAGAATAATTTGAGTAATAAAAAAAAAGAATTTGCTTTGTATGTAGTAGCCTACATACTCAATACTCTGCACTGCCAGACATAAACTGATATTGCCAGACATTCACACTGATTGCAGTCAGTAATCACATGCTGATGTGCGTCCATACAGATGATAATCATACAGATGGCCATATCATCAATAATAGCCGGTCATTGAGAGAATTCTGATAGCAGTCATATAGTTGGTAATTACACGCTGATGTGCGTTCATATAGATGGTAATCATGCAGATGCAGCCATGTTCCACACATCACACATAAATAAAAAATGTTGAAAAAAAGAAAGAAAAAAGGTTTATTTGGCAAAAAAGCTGTTCGCTAAGTTACACCCCCATCAGATGACAGGTGCGTCACAGTGTGCGTCATGCGCCGTCACGAGGGAGCGCCAGAATTCAAATAAACAATATTCCGCTTATTTTTAACTTTTGTTTTTTTGGATGATCTCATTCTGTCTGTGAGACTGTAAACTACAAAACTATGATGTTTTTTACCACCAAGACGCTGTTTTTGAGTGTAATTTATTCCATAACGGACACAAACAATAACCCTCCCTGAAGAAATGAAACTGAAACAAATCAATAACGATCCAAATTACAACGTTATTGTTCTTTGGACTTAAAGAATGTTGTTCCGTGGATCCTTACCTCTCTAACTAAACCGGGATTTTTATACATGTTTTGATGTGTACTGCTTACACAAATTTAGCAAATACATTCCTTATAAGCTTTCTTTCGAAAAACAGCAATCTTTCGTCAATGCTTTAGGCTTAGACCTTCGGAATGATATATAGTTTGTCAAGATTAACTTTGTCCCATTTCATCTAATCTATTCACAAACGATCACATTTTCAAACAAAGAGCGTTCAGTGCGCCAGTGTCCTGTTGCAGCTAACAGGTTAAGCAACAGCGTTCAGTGTTAGAGCCCTGCAGTTCAGCCCAGATGTTTTTACGCCTCTAGGGCCGGGCTTCAGGCTATTTGCTGAGTTTCGGTTCATTTTTGTGAAGCGCTCCTGTTCAAGACAAGAAGGCAAAAAGCGCTTCATGTTTGTTTTCTTTATTTTATAAAAGTGCAACGTTTTGTTGAAATTGTGTGAGTGCCCACAAATAAAAGTAGACCGTTTACAGTTCCGAATGGTGTATTACTCTTACATTTATAAGCAAAAATGACCGTGTATATACTGAAAAAATTGCAAGTGATGGCGCTGGCATCTCCATGTCCTGCAAAGCGCGCTTTAGCTTCCACTCTCCACACAAACTATTGGATACAGCGCACATTTATCTAGGTTTAACATTTAAACATTGTGATTTGCTTGAACTGTTTTATATCTATAGAATTTTATTTTAGGCAAGTCATGATGATTTGAGAAGGCTAAATTTTCTAAATTGACCAAAAAAACCCCGAAATGAAATATAATCACTTTGCCATTACATACAAAACTGAACTATTTTAATAGCTGAAACAGTAGTATAAGCTGTTTTGTGAGAAGGGGGAAAAAAGACGGGCTCGGATCGGACTCGGGCCAGACACGGGCCGGGCTCGGGCCTGAGCGTCTAGGGCCAGAGCCGGGCTAGGGCCTAAATTTGAGGCCCGTGCAGGGCTCTGATCAGTGTTATCTCGTGACCAACTTCGCATAAATCGATAATCGAATAAACAGATTTACATCCTCACTCTGAGCCAGGAGCTCACCAGACTCATGTAGCTGACTTTCTTGACCTTTGACTATCTGCTTCCTGCTCCTCTGCACATTCCGACTCACTATTTCGCTCCAACAAAAGAACACACAAACTTGCAGAGAAGGTTTTGAACAGACAACAATTTAAAGTGTTGCCAGTAGGGCAAATATATTCACGAATAATGTGTTTTATGCCTTTTTATACGCGTGATGTGTTTTATATAATCGATTAAATTTTAATCTATGCATTATACCCATTTTAGTAGATAAAGTTTAATGTGTATGCAAGATACCAGCTGACATTTGATGTTGAATGAGAGCTTGTTTTATTTGCAGAACTTCGGTGTGAATGAAAATTTAGTATTATAAACAGTGTTCATTGTATGATACTTTATAGAAGTATTAACAAAATTTTCTAAGATGTTCCCCATGTGACTGATCGAGCATTATGTTAAGTTATGCATGGAAAAGGAACGGTATGGGGCGTGGCTCCGCCTTGCAACAAGTTGAATGGAAGACCACATCGTGGGATGGACCAAATCGGCTCGCCTAAAACCCAGTGACTGAAGGAACTCGTAAAGATAAGCTAAATCTCTGCTTTTGTGATTTTCTCAGATTGCGATCTAAGAACTAGTAGCAAGTACTAAAATTTGGGACTTCATGCAAACTCGGTAACTCTCATCTTCAGAAATGTATGTGTGTGTGGTAGTTTAGCTCATGTATTATTAGAGCAGCTCAAATAAATTCTGGTTTCATTTTAAAGAGCTGTGTTTTGTGTTTGTGCTTAATAAGTTACTGTCTTGAGCTGTCGATCTTTGTTACCTTGCTAATATTTAACCAAATACTAGTTTTGTATTATTATTGTTGGCCATGGGGTAATACAAACAGAATTGGTAAGATACACTAAATTCTACTATACGCTGGATGAATAGTTGATAAAGTGTAAGCTATCAAATTTGAATCAATTTTAATCAAGTGATTTTGAATTTTTTGGATTCAATTCCCTCTGAAAAAGAGCTCAAATTCCTTACATCATGCATTGACGGAACTGAATTGTGGGTCTTTTGTGTTGCATCAATGCCATTTCTTGTGGGAGAAGTTGAATTCTTTTTAACTTTTCTAGCAACAATGCAGGCATCAACCAATCAGATCACAGACATTAGCCAATCACGTTCATTAAACAACTGAAAAGCAATGTGGTTGGCTGTTCTCACTGCGACGGTCGCATCAGCTTCAGACGCCCTCTGACAAACCTTAATACCCATTGTGAATGCACCATAAGAAGAAACAGCAATTCTGTGTTTGTATGCATCATGTTGAACAAAGAGCAAGGAATTACCATTCCTGTCACTTAGAGCAGCGGTTTTCAACTCCAGTCCTCGCGCCTCCCCGCTCTGAATATTTTGCATGTCTCTGTTGTTTAACACACCTGATTCAGCTCGTTAGAAGGGCGGTCCATGAATGAACTGTGTTCCGATTGACATGCTTCCTACACAGTGTTCATTGCTCCCTAAGCATGAGAAATTCATTGACGTTTACTTCACTAAGGAACTTATTTATTCACTGATTTATTCATGGATTTGCGCTACGTCACCGTCATCACACACAGACAAAACTTACTAGTGAAGTGTGACAAAATATACCTCTGTAAATAAATACAATTTAAATTAACGTCTCGCACACTTCAATGCCCTTTGAATGGAACATACCGTATACGCTCACTTCAAACTGGAATCATGGCAGAATATCCTGTGAAGTCTACTTCGCAGGGCACTTACGGTAAAATAGAACAAAGGTCTGAAGTGACAAGAGAAAAATACAAAATGTGCAGAGCGGGGGAGTGTGAGGACTGGAGTTGAAAACCACTGACTTGGAGTACTACCAATACTAGAGGACACAACAAATTGGGAATGATGGCTTCTGTGCCTAATCTTACACCTTTTATGTCATGCAGTGGAGATCCTGCTGTACTTTTTGTTACCTTGTGGGAAATGTTTCAGAATTATTTGCTTGCCATAACAGGGTTAGTTCACCCAAAAATAAAGTTTAGCCCATGTTTTACTCGCCCTCAAAGCATCCTAGGTGTTGTAATGCCTTTGTGGAGGAAAAGAACACACACACTAAGTGCAACCACAAAATTCCTTAGGCTTAAAGAAACTTTCGTCTCTATCTGCAAGTCATAAAATTGACAGACGAACAGCACCTCACCCAACTGGCTGGCCAATTTCCTGCCATGCTTTTGGGTTATCATCGTAAGGAAAACTCTAAAAATAGGAGAGCTTTGAGGTAAACATCTGGCAATGGTCCAGCGACAAGTGTTCCAAAAAGACAATTAATTATAATCATTGCCGCTATTAGAAGCAAGATATATATATATATATATATTATAAATACAGACAATAAATATATATTGCTGGTTGTATTTTATGAAATGAAATTAAGCTTTCTGTGTTATTGTAACCAATGATATCTTCTCAATCTGTGACATAACTTTTTCCTGTGTTTAATTCATATGCTTGGTGGTATTATTCAGAATTTAAGATAGTTTAATCTTTGCCTTAACCACGGAGTAGATAAAGTTATTATATGTATATGCCAAATACGTGGTGTTTGAGTTTGGCAACAAGTTGGTGTAAACGAAAGTTAACTCTTATTATAATAATGTATGATTACAACGCATAAAGAATGTGTTAAGATATTTTCCTCATGAGATTAAAAGCAACTAGGCGAGAGGACTTACTGGAAAATGAGCCGTGTAGGCGGAGCTCCGCCCTTCAAGAACTATTTCATTGGAAGAGCATCGAGTGGGAGGGACCGAAAACCATGGTCTAAAATACTGACTTCCAGCTCTCTCTGCTCGCTCTGCTCTCTGCTCGAAATCGCGTGCTTCTTTGAAACTTGGAGCTACTCCAAAAGAGCTCACAGCCTTAACATCTGGCCGAGTTTGAACATTGAACCAGCACTCAGTCAAATCTCTTAAGAAACCCTTGAAAGTCTGAAGCTACGCGAAAGGAACTCAAGAGCGTCATCACAGCCCCGAAACAACCAACAAAGGGCATCCCCAGAGTGACGTCACGCGACGACGACAGGCGGGATTCCTTCAACCAGCCAGGAAACGAAACGATCAGCGTCATTTCAACTTAAAAGCAAGTATCAAACAACCTCTATTCCGCTGAATCGTGTCGTATCTATCTCTAAAGTAAGGATAATAGTTCTCCTCTTGATGATCGACATGGGTAAAATCGTGTGGAAATAGCAAAACAGTTCTATATTTTAATCATTCTCAATTGCAACAATTCATTGCCTATGTTTGTGTATGTATGTATTTTATTTTATGTTATTTAGCTTAGTTCATGTTAGGGCTGTAGTACTCGAGTCCGGTCTCGGACTCGAGTCCGGACTCAAGATATTGTTCTATCGTCTCGGACTTGTCTCGGACTCGTTGGTGTTTGCACTCGGACTTGGTCATTGGACTCGCCAAATGTTCTCCTTGGTCTCGACCGAGTCCAGCATTATGATTTTTTTCTCCTTCAAAACAAAACCACATTCGCATGTCGCGCCTAAAAACACGTGGAAAAAGCTAGGCGCGTCGCTTTCTCCTTCTTTCCAAAGCACTTTGTATATGCTTGCGCTCCCGTGGCGTCTGCTGTTGCTAAGCAACCATGACCTGCGCTCTCCATGAAGACGCGCGGTTTCAGCAAAGGATAAATGGATTTCCATCACTAAAAATCCCTCGCAGTAGCTCTGCAACTAAATTTATTTAAAAAATGGCTATCCTTGTACAGCTATGATCGGCTGTTTCTCCATCTTGGCTTAGCTTTCAATTTTATTACGGGAAAGGATGAAGCTGATTGGCTGGTTCTTGTCACGTGACCCACGGTGCACTTGCTGGTTCTGAAAAATTTAGATGTTTCTAATTTAATTTTCTCTGTTAGATTGTGTTTTATTAACGTCTACACCTACCCCAGCCCTAAACTTACTCTTTACAATAATGAAATAATAATTATTGTTGTACAGTGTGACAAAAATGACGCTGTATTTATGTGCGCATGCCCAGTAGTGCCAAACGTATCCTTAAATAAATAGTGTAATAAATGTATTGTTCATTGTTTGTTAATACATTAAACTAATATTAACAAATGACACCTTATTGTAAAGTGTTACCGGCTTTTTTTATGAGGTTAAAAATAGGGGTGAAAGATGAATCGTATTTTCATTGTCATTGCAGTATGAACATGAGAGCCAGTTCAGGTCAGGTTCCTGCTATCCCTTACTTGCATCCAATTCTGCACTAAAACTGTGTTGGTAATCCCCTGGAGGATTTTGATTTGACTGGTACTCCTGAATATGTTATATATTATATGGCCTAAGCCAAACAAATACACACACAGCTGAAGATGTTCATGTTTATTACTTAGTTTTTTTTTTGTTGAAAATGCTACTTTGGTTTATTACAAGTAATAAGTTCAAGAATGGGAACATGTTCATTGCAGTCATTTTGGAGTTAAAATGTTTTGCAATTTTTTTAGTGACACCTGTGTTGTTTGTTATTTGTTACATTTTCCATTGGCAGCCCAGAATGTTATTGTTACACTACAATATTGTTATACATAATTATTATTATTATAAAGCAGTATATTATGTATAATATTGTATAACAATACTGTTACACTATAATAAAAAGACTGAAAATGTGAAGTTGCACTTCAGCTTGTGTGAAATTGCTATACCTAAAGTAAATAAAATGTAAATAAAGTAAATATTATTTTTTTTGATCCTACAGCTCCAAACTCGGTCCTAGAGGGCTGGTGTTCTGCAGAGTTTAGCTCCAATCCTAATTAAACACACTTGAACCAGCTCTTCAAGCTCTTACTAGACACACTAGAAACTTCCAAATACGTGTTTAAAGCCAGTTGGAGCAAAAGTCTGCAGGGCATTGGCACCTCCAGGATCTAGTTTGGAGACCCCTGTCCTGCAGAGTTGTTACTTTGCACATGCTTTTTGATCATTACAAATAATAATGCAAAATTATTTTCTTAGAATAGGAGATATGCTGTCTCTCGCATCACATATCAATAATTAAGCATGTGGTTTTGAAGAGGATCCTTTTTTTCTCTCATTTGGTCTCGGTCTTGACTTGGACTCGAAATTTTTGGACTTGGACTTGACTTGGACTCGAGCCTCTTTGGACTCGGTCTTGACTCGGTCTCGACTAGTCCTGGTCTTGGACTAGACAAAGCTGGACTTGACTCCAGCTCTAGTTCATGTATTTTAGTAAGATAGCAAATAAACTCTTGTTTGATTTATAGAGAAGTGTTCTGTGTTTTGTTGTGTAATATTCAAATCAAAACTTTGCCCAGATTACGTTACCTATGCTCATAACTGTCATAAGGTTATTTAAATAATTCTGGATTATTATATCGTGGCCACGAGAATAAACAGAATTTCTCAGATATACTGAAATCTAACAACTCGCTGGACGATTGTTAAATAAGGTATAAGTTGGACGTTTTGATTAATATCAATTGATCATATCGATATCAGACTTTAAGATTCCCTAAAGCTAAAATTTAGCTTAAACCAAAGATCTAAATTAAACAATATAAAAGAGGTAAAATCATTACAGTGTATATGACTTTCTTCTTTCAGACGAAGTAAATTGGAATTATATTAAAAATTATCTTGGCTCTTCCAAGTGTTTGAATGGGAGTAGACGGGTGTTTTTGTTCAGCAGTCCAAAAGTAGTCAAATAAAGCACACGCATCCATAATAAAATGTGCCTCACATGGCTCTGAGGGGTGAATAAAGGCCTCCTGTACCAAATTGATGCATTTTTGTAAGAAAAATATCCATATTTAAAATGTTATAAACACTTTCTCACTTTTGCTGACTGTCATACGTGCAAG
The DNA here is from genome assembly GCA_023376895.1 of Aspiorhynchus laticeps. Lineage (NCBI taxonomy): Eukaryota > Metazoa > Chordata > Actinopteri > Cypriniformes > Cyprinidae > Aspiorhynchus > Aspiorhynchus laticeps. The sequence goes on along the minus strand of CM041794.1, from coordinate 66,094,128 downwards.
CCGTTCTGGCGCCGGAGATTCGTAACAAACACGGAAGGGTGGAGGAGAGACAGCAACACAAAAAAACAAGTCACCAATTAGAAGGCCAAAACGATTCCTTTGCTTCTGTAAACAATCTTGCGAGACTAGCATATCTCACAGGTGTCAGGGGGTACACAGATGAAAGAGAGATGGGTAAAGTTCAAACAAGCTTTATTGAACACAGCAGCGATGATGGAAGACCAGGTAAACACAGATGCAGCAGGAGGATGATTAGACTGGAGACAAGGAACTGGACATAGGAGATTGGGGACTTCAGGTGAGTAACAATCCAAGGAGAACGTCTGGTGAGTCATAGACGAGACTAGACAGTGTGTGTGTGTGTGTGTGTGTGTGTGTGGCGAGTCCTTTTATCTAGTGCAGATGGAATGAGTGACGGCTGATGATTGTGACTGAGTGATTAGTGACAAAGAGCAGGTGAGTAGAAGGAGGGATGATGGGAAATCTAGTTTAGAGCAGGTGACTGTGACAACAGGAGCATACAGGTGCATCTCAATAAATTACAATGTCGTGGAAAAGTTCATTTATTTCAGTAATTCAACTCAAATTGTGAAACTCGTGTATTAAATAAATTCAATGCACACAGACTGAAGTAGTTTAAGTCTTTGGTTCTTTTAATTGTGATGATTTAGGCTCAAATTGAACAAAAACTATAAAAATCTCAACAAATTAAAATATGGTGAAATGCCAATCTGCTAATCAACTCAAAACACCTGCAAAGGTTTCCTGAACCTTCAAAATGGTCTCTCAGTTTGGTTCACTAGGCCACACAATCACGGGGAAGACTGCTGATCTGACAGTTGTCCAGAAGACAATCATTGACACCCTTCACAAGGAGGGTAAGCCACAAACATTCATTGCCAATGAAGGTTTTTGAGAGACTTGTTAAGAGCCACATTAGTTCCTCCATCCCTGTTACTTTGGACCCTCTTCAGTTTGCCTATCGCTCCAATAGATCAACTGATGATGCCATCTCACACATGCTCCACTCTTCCCTCACACACATTGACAGCAGCAATGGGAACTATGCAAGACTGCTATTCATAGACTATAGCTATAGCTCAGCTTTCAACACCATAGTCCCCATCAAGCTGACTTCCAAATTCACAGGCCTTGGCCTAAACACTTCACTCTGCGACTGGATTCAAGATTTCCTCACCGGCAGACCTCAAGTGGTGAAGGTAGGGCAGTACACCTCAAACTCCATCACCCTGAACGTAGGAGCCCCGCAGGGCTGCGTTCTGAGTCCCCTGCTCTACTCTCTCTACACACACGACTGTGTGTCCTCTCACAGCTCCACTTCTATTATCAAATTTGCTGATGATACTGTGGTTCTGGGCCTCATTTCCAACAATGATGAGACCGCATACTTGGATGAGGTGGAGAGACTCACATCATGGTGCCAGGACAACTGTCTCTCTCTGAACGTGAGCAAAACTAAAGAGCTGATTGTAGACTTCAGAAAGAGACACCTGCTGCCCTACACTCCTCTTGTGATCAGTGGGACCCCTGTGGAGAGAGTAAGCAGCTTCAAGTACCTCGGTGTAAACATCTCAGAGGACCTGACTTGGACTACACATATCCAAACACAGGTTAAGAAAGCCAGGCAAAGACTGTACCATCTGCGACAGCTGAGGAAATTCAGGGTCTCACCAACAATCCTGAAAACTTTCTATGCAGGGACCATAGAAAGTGTATTGACTCAGTGCATCTCAGTGTGGTATGGAAACAGCTCCAGCCATGACTGCAAGGCCCTGCAGAGAGTTGTGCGCTTAGCTGAGCGTATCTCTGGGTCTGCTCTCCCCTCTCTGCAGGACATCTACCTCAAGCGCTGCAGAAGCAGAACTGTCAACATCACCAAGGACTAAAATCACCCTGGAAACTGTCTCTTCACTCTGTTGCCTTCTGGTAAGCGCTTCCGCAGCCTGATGGCAAAAACCGGAGAGACTTAGGAGGGGTTTCTTCTCCCAGGCCATCAGGCTCCTGAACTCAAACTCAGCCTCTTAACATCATCTGACTTACTTCAAATCACTAATCACACACTCATTACTCTCTACCTCATACTGTCAGTGTCATTTGCACATTTGCACACAACACTTTCTGTGTCTTGTAACATATCTTATCTTATTTTTATATTTATATTATTTTTTTGTGATTGGCTGCTTCATGTCAACCATGTCCTACCTGTTTGCACATTCCTCTCTGTACAGTCATGCTTATCTTAATATTTAATTCTACAGCATACTGTCATGCACATTCTTTTATATTTTATTATTTATATCTTATTTTTTATTAATTTTATTTTATGTATACTTCCCTTGTGTTGTATTTTTCAATATCGCACTGTCCATGGAGCGGACCCGACTCTCATTTTTACTGCTGGTTATACAACCTCTGTATAGTCGTGTATGTGACAAATAAAACTTGAAGCTGATCAATCTGCTAATCAACTCAAAAGGTTGCAAAGGTTTCCTGAGCCTTCAAAATGGTCTCTCAGTTAGGTTCTCTAGGCTACACAATCATGGGGAAGACTGCTGATCTGACAGTTGTCCAGAAGACAACCATTGACACCCTTCATAAGGAGAGTAAGCCACAAACATTCATTGCCAAAGAAGCTGGCTGTTCACAGAGTGCTGTATCCAAGCATGTTAACAGAAAGTTGAGTGGAAGGAAAAAGTGTGGAAGAAAAAGATGCACAACCAACCGAGAGAACCGCAGCCTTATGAGGATTGTCAAGCAAAATCGATTCAAGAATTTGGGTGAACTTCACAAGGAATGGACTGAGGCTGGGGTCAAGGCATCAAGAGCCACCGCACACAGATGTGTCAAGGAATTTGGCTACAGTTGTCGTATTCCTCTTGTTAAGCCACTCCTGAACCACAGACAACGTCAGAGGCGTCTTACCTGGGCTAAGGAGAAGAAGAACTGGACTGTTGCCCAATGGTCCAAAGTCCTCTTTTCAGATGAGAGCAAGTTTTGTATTTCATTTGGAAACCAAGGTCGGATGGAGAAGCTCGTAGCCCAAGTTGCATGAAGTCCAGTGTTAAGTTTCCACAGTCTGTGATGATTTGGGGTGCAATGTCATCTGCTGGTGTTGGTCCACTGTGTTTTTTGAAAACCAACGTCGCTGCACCCTTTACCAAGAAATTTTGGAGCACTTCATGCTTCCTTCTGCTGACCAGCTTTTTAAAGATGCTGATTTCATTTTCCAGCAGGATTTGGCACCTGCCCACACTGACAAAAGTTGGTTAAATGACCATGGTGTTGGTGTGCTTGACTAGCCAGCAAACTCACCAGACCTGAACCCCATAGAGAATCTATGGGGTATTGTCAAGAGGAAAATGAGAAACAAGAGACCAAAAAATGCAGATGAGCTGAAGGCCACTGTCAAAGAAACCTGGGCTTCCATACCACCTCAGCAGTGCCACAAACTGATCACCTCCATGCCACGCCGAATTGAGGCAGTAATTAAAGCAAAATAAGCCCCTAAAAAGTATTGAGTACATATACAGTATATACAAATGAACATACTTTCCAGAAGGCCAACAATTCACTAAAAAAATTTTTTTTATTGGTCTTATGAAGTATTCTAATTTGTAGAGATAGTGAATTGGTGGGTTTTTGTTAAATGTGAGCCTAAATCATCACAATTAAAAGAACCAAAGACTTAAACTACTTCAGTCTGTGTGCACTGAATTTATTTAATACACGAGTTTCACAATTTGAGTTGAATTACTGAAATAAATGAACTTTTCCACGACATTCTAATTTATTGAGATGCACCTGTATGTCCTAAGTCATCCGCCCGGAATGGCTTGCTCGTATGACAGTCAGTGGAAGTGAGATAAAAATGTTTATAACATTTTAAATATGGAGATTTTTCTTACAAAAAGCCGGAGGCACATTTTGTTATGGATGCACGTGCTTTATTTGATTACTTTTGGACTGTTGAACAAAAACTCCCGCCTACTCCCATTCTAATGCTTGGAAGAGCCAGGATCATTTTTAATATAACTCAATTGGCTTCGTCTGAAATAAGAAAGTCATATAAAGTTTGACATATAAAGTCAAAGTCACACCTAGGATGCTTTGGGGGTGAGTAAAACATGGGCTAATTTTCATTTTTGGGTGAACTAACCCTTTAATGGTATGGGAAACTCCGGGCTGCAGTTAGGAAACATGCTGTTTTGCTATACAGCTTGGGTAGTGAAGGCCAGCTGCCTAATACTGGAACTACATTTGAACATGCAATGAATGCATTGGAGGATCAATTTACACCAAAGGTGAATGTTGTGGTCACTCAACACCAGTTTTGCCAGCATTCTCAACGTGTTGACAAGACTATTCAGAGCTTAATTCTAAGGATTTTTACTACTAGCCTGTTTGGGCCCATGGTTCCTTTTTTACTTGCCCCACCAAATTTTTCACTGACCCCACAATAAATAAATTCATACATAAATAAAAAATTAAATAGAATAGACTTCATTATTTTTTTCCATTGGTTTTGATCCATGTAACCCTAATAAATAAGGTCATGGTCTAGTCCACAGTAATTTTGTTTAAAAATGAACCTTTTTCTCTTCATTTTGGACTTCTGTCCACACTGAGAAGGAAGACTGAGCTTTTTGAAAACACTCTCCAAAGTGTACAAATTTGGGCCTTATTCATGAAACACAAGCAGAACGATTTTTTTTGTGTGTGTAAATCATTTGTAAAGCCGTTCTGATGTAAATTTTGGATTCATGAAATTTTTTGCATTTTCAAAATGTTAGGTGAGATGAAAAAAGTTTACACCTCGCTGCCACATATAAATGGTGTGTGAAACATTGAAATGTTCTGTGTTCTTTTAGGCAAACTGATGACAGGCAATCTTTGCATACTCTTATTGCTCAACCTCAGCTCAGCTTTTGATAAGTTATTTCTCATGCGCCTAAGTATTTGTATCTTAGGTAGGGTTGCCAACTTCAGAAAAGGAAAATAATGGACAATCATGTAAAAATAAGGGACAGAATAAGGGACATATACAATGTTGGGTAAAGTTACTTTTAAAAGTAATGCATTACAATATTGTGTTATGCCCTTAAAACGTAACTAACATTAGTTACTTTTTATGGAAAGTAATGCATTACGTTACTTTTGAATGAATGAGGCATTTATACATTTTTACACCAAAAGTGAAATGAATATGCCTCATGCTGAAGGAAATGTAAATTTTTGTCTGTACAGTAGAGTGTGCAGGATGCAGGAGAAGAAAGTTCAACACTATACAGCATTAAAGAGGGGTGGGGGGTTAATGCTGTTTCATGCATGTTGAACTATTTATACTATTAAAGAGTTGGATTATCATGCTAAACATGGCCAAAGTTTCAAAAAACGATTTAGATGTATAACAGCATTTCTGTGCCAAATACACACTTCCAGGTTTCTTACAAGTTTCGGAAAGTTTGTTTTTTGATCGTTGCTCTTCATGATGTAATGAAGGGTGTAACTCCTTATATGGGCACTTCTCCTGGAAAAGCAAGCCTGCGCACGCATCGACCAGAGCGAGAGCAAGAGTGCGTCCCTCAATGCACTTCAGTCGGCAGCGCTCCATGGGACTTGCTCAGGAAGAATGTCTCCAAAGAAATGTGTTTTTGGTTGTAAGGGAAAGATAACTTTGTTCAGCTTCCCAAAAGAATCCAGCGTTACATAAACAGTGTATGCAGTTTGTCTTTCAGGGCAGCAATGGAGTTTCACAAGTGTGTTTGTTGACAAATGTTTTAAAAGCAAGGCACAGTTTGACGCTGGATTTGCACATCGTTTGATACTGAAAGACGGAGCGGTCCCATTTATAAAGATCCTAGTCATGATTCAGAATGCAGACAGTAAGTGAAACGGCATCAAATGTCCTTGTTTTGTTGGCAATCGACGATCAAGTGCTTGTCAATCTTTAGCTCCACCATGGTGCGCTCCAGGAGCTTGGCTGTTTTGGGAGAGAATCGTAAAGCTGTGTATTTTCTTTTACAAAT
>CM041794.1:66027982-66087981 GCA_023376895.1 Aspiorhynchus laticeps | reverse complement strand
TTTTGTATTATTATTGTTGGCCATGGGGTAATACAAACAGAATTGGTAAGATACACTAAATTCTACTATACGCTGGATGAATAGTTGATAAAGTGTAAGCTATCAAATTGAATCAATTTTAATCAAGTGATTTTGAATTTTTTGGATTCAATTCCCTCTGAAAAAGAGCTCAAATTCCTTACATCATGCATTGACGGAACTGAATTGTGGGTCTTTTGTGTTGCATCAATGCCATTTCTTGTGGGAGAAGTTGAATTCTTTTTAACTTTTCTAGCAACAATGCAGGCATCAACCAATCAGATCACAGACATTAGCCAATCACGTTCATTAAACAACTGAAAAGCAATGTGGTTGGCTGTTCTCACTGCGACGGTCGCATCAGCTTCAGACGCCCTCTGACAAACCTTAATACCCATTGTGAATGCACCATAAGAAGAAAAAGCAATTCTGTGTTTGTATGCATCATGTTGAACAAAGAGCAAGGAATTACCATTCCTGTCACTTAGAGCAGCGGTTTTCAACTCCAGTCCTCGCGCCTCCCCGCTCTGAATATTTTGCATGTCTCTGTTGTTTAACACACCTGATTCAGCTCGTTAGAAGGGCGGTCCATGAATGAACTGTGTTCCGATTGACATGCTTCCTACACAGTGTTCATTGCTCCCTAAGCATGAGAAATTCATTGACGTTTACTTCACTAAGGAACTTATTTATTCACTGATTTATTCATGGATTTGCGCTACGTCACCTTCATCACACACAGACAAAACTTACTAGTGAAGTGTGACAAAATATACCTCTGTAAATAAATACAATTTAAATTAACGTCTCGCACACTTCAATGCCCTTTGAATGGAACATACCGTATACGCTCACTTCAAACTGGAATCATGGCAGAATATCCTGTGAAGTCTACTTCGCAGGGCACTTACGGTAAAATAGAACAAAGGTCTGAAGTGACAAGAGAAAAATACAAAATGTGCAGAGCGGGGGAGTGTGAGGACTGGAGTTGAAAACCACTGACTTGGAGTACTACCAATACTAGAGGACACAAACAAATTGGGAATGATGGCTTCTGTGCCTAATCTTACACCTTTTATGTCATGCAGTGGAGATCCTGCTGTACTTTTTGTTACCTTGTGGGAAATGTTTCAGAATTATTTGCTTGCCATAACAGGGTTAGTTCACCCAAAAATAAAGTTTAGCCCATGTTTTACTCGCCCTCAAAGCATCCTAGGTGTTGTAATGCCTTTGTGGAGGAAAAGAACACACACACTAAGTGCAACCACAAAATTCCTTAGGCTTAAAGAAACTTTCGTCTCTATCTGCAAGTCATAAAATTGACAGACGAACAGCACCTCACCCAACTGGCTGGCCAATTTCCTGCCATGCTTTTGGGTTATCATCGTAAGGAAAACTCTAAAAATAGGAGAGCTTTGAGGTAAACATCTGGCAATGGTCCAGCGACAAGTGTTCCAAAAAGACAATTAATTATAATCATTGCCGCTATTAGAAGCAAGATATATATATATATATATAAATATAGACAATAAATACAGACAATAAATATATATCGCTGGTTGTATTTTATGAAATGAAATTAAGCTTTCTGTGTTATTGTAACCAATGATATCTTCTCAATCTGTGACATAACTTTTTCCTGTGTTTAATTCATATGCTTGGTGGTATTATTCAGAATTTAAGATAGTTTAATCTTTGCCTTAACCACGGAGTAGATAAAGTTATTATATGTATATGCCAAATACGTGGTGTTTGAGTTTGGCAACAAGTTGGTGTAAACGAAAGTTAAATCTCTTATTATAATAATGTATGATTACAACGCATAAAGAATGTGTTAAGATATTTTCCTCATGAGATTAAAAGCAACTAGGCGAGAGGACTTACTGGAAAATGAGCCGTGTAGGCGGAGCTCCGCCCTTCAAGAACTATTTCATTGGAAGAGCATCGAGTGGGAGGGACCGAAAACCATGGTCTAAAATACTGACTTCCAGCTCTCTCTGCTCGCTCTGCTCTCTGCTCGAAATCGCGTGCTTCTTTGAAACTTGGAGCTACTCCAAAAGAGCTCACAGCCTTAACATCTGGCCGAGTTTGAACATTGAACCAGCACTCAGTCAAATCTCTTAAGAAACCCTTGAAAGTCTGAAGCTACGCGAAAGGAACTCAAGAGCGTCATCACAGCCCCGAAACAACCAACAAAGGGCATCCCCAGAGTGACGTCACGCGACGACGACAGGCGGGATTCCTTCAACCAGCCAGGAAACGAAACGATCAGCGTCATTTCAACTTAAAAGCAAGTATCAAACAACCTCTATTCCGCTGAATCGTGTCGTATCTATCTCTAAAGTAAGGATAATAGTTCTCCTCTTGATGATCGACATGGGTAAAATCGTGTGGAAATAGCAAAACAGTTCTATATTTTAATCATTCTCAATTGCAACAATTCATTGCCTATGTTTGTGTATGTATGTATTTTATTTTATGTTATTTAGCTTAGTTCATGTTAGGGCTGTAGTACTCGAGTCCGGTCTCGGACTCGAGTCCGGACTCAAGATATTGTTCTATCGTCTCGGACTTGTCTCGGACTCGTTGGTGTTTGCACTCGGACTTGGTCATTGGACTCGCCAAATGTTCTCCTTGGTCTCGACCGAGTCCAGCATTATGATTTTTTTCTCCTTCAAAACAAAACCACATTCGCATGTCGCGCCTAAAAACACGTGGAAAAAGCTAGGCGCGTCGCTTTCTCCTTCTTTCCAAAGCACTTTGTATATGCTTGCGCTCCCGTGGCGTCTGCTGTTGCTAAGCAACCATGACCTGCGCTCTCCATGAAGACGCGCGGTTTCAGCAAAGGATAAATGGATTTCCATCACTAAAAATCCCTCGCAGTAGCTCTGCAACTAAATTTATTTAAAAAATGGCTATCCTTGTACAGCTATGATCGGCTGTTTCTCCATCTTGGCTTAGCTTTCAATTTTATTACGGGAAAGGATGAAGCTGATTGGCTGGTTCTTGTCACGTGACCCACGGTGCACTTGCTGGTTCTGAAAAATTTAGATGTTTCTAATTTAATTTTCTCTGTTAGATTGTGTTTTATTAACGTCTACACCTACCCCAGCCCTAAACTTACTCTTTACAATAATGAAATAATAATTATTGTTGTACAGTGTGACAAAAATGACGCTGTATTTATGTGCGCATGCCCAGTAGTGCCAAACGTATCCTTAAATAAATAGTGTAATAAATGTATTGTTCATTGTTTGTTAATACATTAAACTAATATTAACAAATGACACCTTATTGTAAAGTGTTACCGGCTTTTTTTATGAGGTTAAAAATAGGGGTGAAAGATGAATCGTATTTTCATTGTCATTGCAGTATGAACATGAGAGCCAGTTCAGGTCAGGTTCCTGCTATCCCTTACTTGCATCCAATTCTGCACTAAAACTGTGTTGGTAATCCCCTGGAGGATTTTGATTTGACTGGTACTCCTGAATATGTTATATATTATATGGCCTAAGGCAAACAAATACACACACAGCTGAAGATGTTCATGTTTATTACTTAGTTTTTTTTTTGTTGAAAATGCTACTTTGGTTTATTACAAGTAATAAGTTCAAGAATGGGAACATGTTCATTGCAGTCATTTTGGAGTTAAAATGTTTTGCAATTTTTTTAGTGACACCTGTGTTGTTTGTTATTTGTTACATTTTCCATTGGCAGCCCAGAATGTTATTGTTACACTACAATATTGTTATACACAATTATTATTATTATAAAGCAGTATATTATGTATAATATTGTATAACAATACTGTTACACTATAATAAAAAGACTGAAAATGTGAAGTTGCACTTCAGCTTGTGTGAAATTGCTATACCTAAAGTAAATAAAATGTAAATAAAGTAAATATTATTTTTTTTGATCCTACAGCTCCAAACTCGGTCCTAGAGGGCTGGTGTTCTGCAGAGTTTAGCTCCAATCCTAATTAAACACACTTGAACCAGCTCTTCAAGCTCTTACTAGACACACTAGAAACTTCCAGATACGTGTGTTAAAGCCAGTTGGAGCAAAAGTCTGCAGGGCATTGGCACCTCCAGGATCTAGTTTGGAGACCCCTGTCCTGCAGAGTTGTTACTTTGCACATGCTTTTTGATCATTACAAATAATAATGCAAAATTATTTTCTTAGAATAGGAGATATGCTGTCTCTCGCATCACATATCAATAATTAAGCATGTGGTTTTGAAGAGGATCCTTTTTTTCTCTCATTTGGTCTCGGTCTTGACTTGGACTCGAAATTTTTGGACTTGGACTTGACTTGGACTCGAGCCTCTTTGGACTCGGTCTTGACTCGGTCTCGACTAGTCCTGGTCTTGGACTCGACAAAGCTGGACTTGACTCCAGCTCTAGTTCATGTATTTTAGTAAGATAGCAAATAAACTCTTGTTTGATTTATAGAGAAGTGTTCTGTGTTTTGTTGTGTAATATTCAAATCAAAACTTTGCCCAGATTACGTTACCTATGCTCATAACTGTCATAAGGTTATTTAAATAATTCTGGATTATTATATCGTGGCCACGAGAATAAACAGAATTTCTCAGATATACTGAAATCTAACAACTCGCTGGACGATTGTTAAATAAGGTATAAGTTGGACGTTTTGATTAATATCAATTGATCATATCGATATCAGACTTTAAGATTCCCTAAAGCTAAAATTTAGCTTAAACCAAAGAGCTAAATTAAACAATGTAAAAGGGGTAAAATCATTACAGTGTATATGACTTTCTTCTTTCAGACGAAGTAAATTGGAATTATATTAAAAATTATCTTGGCTCTTCCAAGTGTTTGAATGGGAGTAGACGGGTGTTTTTGTTCAGCAGTCCAAAAGTAGTCAAATAAAGCACACGCATCCATAATAAAATGTGCCTCACATGGCTCTGAGGGGTGAATAAAGGCCTCCTGTACCAAATTGATGCATTTTTGTAAGAAAAATATCCATATTTAAAACGTTATAAACACTTTCTCACTTTTGCTGACTGTCATACGTGCAAGCCGTTCTGGCGCCGGAGATTCGTAACAAACACGGAAGGGTGGAGGAGAGACAGCAACACAAAAAAAACAAGTCACCAATTAGAAGGCCAAAACGATTCCTTTGCTTCTGTAAACAATCTTGCGAGACTAGCATATCTCACAGGTGTCAGGGGGTACACAGATGAAAGAGAGATGGGTAAAGTTCAAACAAGCTTTATTGAACACAGCAGCGATGATGGAAGACCAGGTAAACACAGATGCAGCAGGAGGATGATTAGACTGGAGACAAGGAACTGGACATAGGAGATTGGGGACTTCAGGTGAGTAACAATCCAAGGAGAATGTCTGGTGAGTCATAGACGAGACTAGACAGTGTGTGTTGTGTGTGGTGTGTGTGTGTGGCGAGTCCTTTTATCTAGTGCAGATGGAATGAGTGACGGCTGATGATTGTGACTGAGTGATTAGTGACAAAGAGCAGGTGAGTAGAAGGAGGGATGATGGGAAATGTAGTTTAGAGCAGGTGACTGTGACAACAGGAGCATACAGGTGCATCTCAATAAATTACAATGTCGTGGAAAAGTTCATTTATTTCAGTAATTCAACTCAAATTGTGAAACTCGTGTATTAAATAAATTCAATGCACACAGACTGAAGTAGTTTAAGTCTTTGGTTCTTTTAATTGTGATGATTTAGGCTCAAATTTAACAAAAACTATAAAAATCTCAACAAATTAAAATACGGTGAAATGCCAATCTGCTAATCAACTCAAAACACCTGCAAAGGTTTTCTGAACCTTCAAAATGGTCTCTCAGTTTGGTTCACTAGGCCACACAATCACGGGGAAGACTGCTGATCTGACAGTTGTCCAGAAGACAATCATTGACACCCTTCACAAGGAGGGTAAGCCACAAACATTCATTGCCAATGAAGGTTTTTGAGAGACTTGTTAAGAGCCACATTAGTTCCTCCATCCCTGTTACTTTGGACCCTCTTCAGTTTGCCTATCACTCCAATAGATCAACTGATGATGCCATCTCACACATTCTCCACTCTTCCCTCACACACATTGACAGCAGCAATGGGAACTATGCAAGACTGCTATTCATAGACTATAGCTATAGCTCAGCTTTCAACACCATAGTCCCCATCAAGCTGACTTCCAAATTCACAGGCCTTGGCCTAAACACTTCACTCTGCGACTGGATTCAAGATTTCCTCACCGGCAGACCTCAAGTGGTGAAGGTAGGGCAGTACACCTCAAACTCCATCACCCTGAACGTAGGAGCCCCGCAGGGCTGCGTTCTGAGTCCCCTGCTCTACTCTCTCTACACACACGACTGTGTGTCCTCTCACAGCTCCACTTCTATTATCAAATTTGCTGATGATACTGTGGTTCTGGGCCTCATTTCCAACAATGATGAGACCGCATACTTGGATGAGGTGGAGAGACTCACATCATGGTGCCAGGACAACTGTCCCTCTCTGAACGTGAGCAAAACTAAAGAGCTGATTGTAGACTTCAGAAAGAGACACCTGCTGCCCTACACTCCTCTTGTGATCAGTGGGACCCCTGTGGAGAGAGTAAGCAGCTTCAAGTACCTCGGTGTAAACATCTCAGAGGACCTGACTTGGACTACACATATCCAAACACAGGTTAAGAAAGCCAGGCAAAGACTGTACCATCTGCGACAGCTGAGGAAATTCAGGGTCTCACCAACAATCCTGAAAACTTTCTATGCAGGGACCATAGAAAGTGTATTGACTCAGTGCATCTCAGTGTGGTATGGAAACAGCTCCAGCCATGACTGCAAGGCCCTGCAGAGAGTTGTGCGCTTAGCTGAGCGTATCTCTGGGTCTGCTCTCCTCCTCTCTGCAGGACATCTACCTCAAACGCTGCAGAAGCAGAACTGTCAACATCACCAAGGACTAAAATCACCCTGGAAACTGTCTCTTCACTCTGTTGCCTTCTGGTAAGCGCTTCCGCAGCCTGATGGCAAAAACCAAGAGACTTAGGAGGGGTTTCTTCTCCCCAGGCCATCAGGCTCCTGAACTCAAACTCAGCCTCTTAACATCATCTGACTTACTTCAAATCACTAATCACACACTCATTACTCTCTACCTCATACTGTCAGTGTCATTTGCACATTTGCACACAACACTTTCTGTGTCTTGTAACATATCTTATCTTATTTTTATATTTATATTATTTTTTTGTGATTGGCTGCTTCATGTCAACCATGTCCTACCTGTTTGCACATTCCTCTCTGTACAGTCATGCTTATCTTAATATTTAATTCTACAGCATACTGTCATGCACATTCTTTTATATTTTATTATTTATATATCTTATTTTTTATTAATTTTATTTTATGTATACTTCCCTTGTGTTGTATTTTTCAATATCGCACTGTCCATGGAGCAGACCCGACTCTCATTTCACTGCTGGTTATACAACCTCTGTATAGTCGTGTATGTGACAAATAAAACTTGAAGCTGATCAATCTGCTAATCAACTCAAAAGGTTGCAAAGGTTTCCTGAGCCTTCAAAATGGTCTCTCAGTTAGGTTCACTAGGCTACACAATCATGGGGAAGACTGCTGATCTGACAGTTGTTCAGAAGACAATCATTGACACCCTTCACAAGGAGGGTAAGCACAAACATTCATTGCCAAAGAAGCTGGCTGTTCACAGAGTGCTGTATCCAAGCATGTTAACAGAAAGTTGAGTGGAAGGAAAAAGTGTGGAAGAAAAAGATGCACAACCAACCGAGAGAACCGCAGCCTTATGAGGATTGTCAAGCAAAATCGATTCAAGAATTTGGGTGAACTTCACAAGGAATGGACTGAGGCTGGGGTCAAGGCATCAAGAGCCACCGCACACAGATGTGTCAAGGAATTTGGCTACAGTTGTCGTATTCCTCTTGTTAAGCCACTCCTGAACCACAGACAACGTCAGAGGCGTCTTACCTGGGCTAAGGAGAAGAAGAACTGGACTGTTGCCCAATGGTCCAAAGTCCTCTTTTCAGATGAGAGCAAGTTTTGTATTTCATTTGGAAACCAAGGTCGGATGGAGAAGCTCGTAGCCCAAGTTGCATGAAGTCCAGTGTTAAGTTTCCACAGTCTGTGATGATTTGGGGTGCAATGTCATCTGCTGGTGTTGGTCCACTGTGTTTTTTGAAAACCAACGTCACTGCACCCTTTACCAAGAAATTTTGGAGCACTTCATGCTTCCTTCTGCTGACCAGCTTTTTAAAGATGCTGATTTCATTTTCCAGCAGGATTTGGCACCTGCCCACACTGACAAAAGTTGGTTAAATGACCATGGTGTTGGTGTGCTTGACTAGCCAGCAAACTCACCAGACCTGAACCCCATAGAGAATCTATGGGGTATTGTCAAGAGGAAAATGAGAAACAAGAGACCAAAAAATGCAGATGAGCTGAAGGCCACTGTCAAAGAAACCTGGGCTTCCATACCACCTCAGCAGTGCCACAAACTGATCACCTCCATGCCACGCCGAATTGAGGCAGTAATTAAAGCAAAATAAGCCCCTAAAAAGTATTGAGTACATATACAGTATATACAAATGAACATACTTTCCAGAAGGCCAACAATTCACTAAAAAAATTTTTTTTATTGGTCTTATGAAGTATTCTAATTTGTAGAGATAGTGAATTGGTGGGTTTTTGTTAAATGTGAGCCTAAATCATCACAATTAAAAGAACCAAAGACTTAAACTACTTCAGTCTGTGTGCACTGAATTTATTTAATACACGAGTTTCACAATTTGAGTTGAATTACTGAAATAAATGAACTTTTCCACGACATTCTAATTTATTGAGATGCACCTGTATGTCCTAAGTCATCCGCCCGGAATGGCTTGCTCGTATGACAGTCAGTGGAAGTGAGATAAAAATGTTTATAACATTTTAAATATGGAGATTTTTCTTACAAAAAGCCGGAGGCACATTTTGTTATGGATGCACGTGCTTTATTTGATTACTTTTGGACTGTTGAACAAAAACTCCCGCCTACTCCCATTCTAATGCTTGGAAGAGCCAGGATCATTTTTAATATAACTCAATTGGCTTCGTCTGAAATAAGAAAGTCATATAAAGTTTGACATATAAAGTCAAAGTCACACCTAGGATGCTTTGGGGGTGAGTAAAACATGGGCTAATTTTCATTTTTGGGTGAACTAACCCTTTAATGGTATGGGAAACTCCCGGGCTGCAGTTAGGAAACATGCTGTTTTGCTATACAGCTTGGGTAGTGAAGGCCAGCTGCCTAATACTGGAACTACATTTGAACATGCAATGAATGCATTGGAGGATCAATTTACACCAAAGGTGAATGTTGTGGTCACTCAACACCAGTTTTGCCAGCATTCTCAACGTGTTGACAAGACTATTCAGAGCTTAATTCTAAGGATTTTTACTACTGGCATGTTTGGGCCCATGGTTCCTTTTTTACTTGCCCCACCAAATTTTTCACTGACCCCACAATAAATAAATTCATACATAAATAAAATAAAATTAAATAGAATAGACTTCATTATTTTTTTCCATTGGTTTTGATCCATGTAACCCTAATAAATAAGGTCATGGTCTAGTCCACAGTAATTTTGTTTAAAAATGAACCTTTTTCTCTTCATTTTGGACTTCTGTCCACACTGAGAAGGAAGACTGAGCTTTTTGAAAACACTCTCCAAAGTGTACAAATTTGGGCCTTATTCATGAAACACAAGCAGAACGATTTTTTTGTGTGTGTGTAAATCATTTGTAAAGCCGTTCTGATGTAAATTTTGGATTCATGAAATTTTTTGCATTTTCAAAATGTTAGGTGAGATGAAAAAAGTTTACACCTCGCTGCCACATATAAATGGTGTGTGACACATTGAAATGTTCTGTGTTCTTTTAGGCAAACTGATGACAGGCAATCTTTGCATACTCTTATTGCTCAACCTCAGCTCAGCTTTTGATAAGTTATTTCTCATGCGCCTAAGTATTTGTATCTTAGGTAGGGTTGCCAACTTCAGAAAAGGAAAATAAAGGACAATCATGTAAAAATAAGGGACAGAATAAGGGACATATACAATGTTGGGTAAAGTTACTTTTAAAAGTAATGCATTACAATATTGTGTTATGCCCTTAAAACGTAACTAACATTAGTTACTTTTTATGGAAAGTAATGCATTACGTTACTTTTGAATGAATGAGGCATTTATACATTTTTACACCAAAAGTGAAATGAATATGCCTCATGCTGAAGGAAATGTAAATTTTTGTCTGTACAGTAGAGTGTGCAGGATGCAGGAGAAGAAAGTTCAACACTATACAGCATTAAAGAGGGGTGGGGGGTTAATGCTGTTTCATGCATGTTGAACTATTTATACTATTAAAGAGTTGGATTATCATGCTAAACATGGCCAAAGTTTCAAAAAACGATTTAGATGTATAACAGCATTTCTGTGCCAAATACACACTTCCAGGTTTCTTACAAGTTTCGGAAAGTTTGTTTTTTGATCGTTGCTCTTCATGATGTAATGAAGGGTGTAACTCCTTATATGGGCACTTCCCCTGGAAAAGCAAGCCTGCGCACGCATCGACCAGAGCGAGAGCAAGAGTGCGTCCCTCAATGCACTTCAGTCGGCAGCGCTCCATGGGACTTGCTCAGGAAGAATGTCTCCAAAGAAATGTGTTTTTGGTTGTAAGGGAAAGATAACTTTGTTCAGCTTCCCAAAAGAATCCAGCGTTACATAAACAGTGGATGCAGTTTGTTTTTCAGGGCAGCAATGGAGTTTCACAAGTGTGTTTGTTGACAAATGTTTTAAAAGCAAGGCACAGTTTGACGCTGGATTTGCACATCGTTTGATACTGAAAGACGGAGCGGTCCCATTTATAAAAGATCCTAGTCATGATTCAGAACTGCAGACAGTAAGTGAAACGGCATCAAATGTCCTTGTTTTGTTGGCAATCGACGATCAAGTGCTTGTCAATCTTTAGCTCCACCCATGGTGCGCCTCCAGGAGCTTGGCTGTTTTGGGAGAGAATCGTAAAGCTGTGTATTTTCTTTTACAAATATGATAAAACTAAAGACATTTTGGAGATACGAAGGATGCAATACTACTCTATAGGTACTCAAGATTAACATGAGATTGGGTGAAACTGTGTGTGTCATGTCACCTTTAACAAAAATGAAAAACAAATGTCATTTTTGCCTAGTATGGTTGAATAAAATGGATTGGTTAATAAACTGGGATTAAATACATAAAGGATATTATTGCAGGTTTGTATAATATGAGTTTGCATTTGACCATTTTTATTCATATTGATGAATACTGAATCTGTTTTTGTGCAGGTGAGATGAGTAAAAACATGTTTATATTTACTCCAGAACTACATCATGTTTACAAAGCCCTAACAGCACACATACGTCGGGCCGACATCGACCCGATGTACAAAATTCCATCGGCACGATGTCGCTCAGGGAGCGTTTGCTAATGGGGATTACGTCACCACGATGTCTGCCTTTGAATGGGAATGCTCTCTGGCCAATGCAGCGACAATGCAGCTGTAAATACCGGCTGCTCTGCATGGGCGCGGTTCACCGGCGTTTTGCTCATCATCACGGACCACCGCCGCAGGTTTATTATAAAGCAATACACACCACTCTCAATAACAGTTGCAAATTTATTAATATTTTCAATAAACATTAAATATGCAAATACATTTATCAAATGCTTTTATCAAAAGTGACTTACAAATGAGAAGCATTCAATTCACAATTATTTGTACTCTTTCAAAAATTAACCATGGTTTTACCACAGCATTTGCAGTGAAACCATAGTAAAAACAAAATCAACCATAGTTTTACTACAATAACCATGGTTTAACTATGGCTGTTGCAGTAAAACCATAGTAAGTACTAAAATAACCATTACTACAGCATTTGCAGTAAAACCTTAGTAAGTACAAAATTTACCATGATTTAAAAAACTATCCCCCGGTTTCACAGACAAGGCTTAAGCCTAGTCCCAGACTAAAATATCAGTCTGAGCTATTTCAACTGAAATAAACTTGCACTGACAGATCTTAATATATATCAGTGCCTTTATTTTGTCTAAAGATGCACACCAGTAATATTTTTTTCTAAGGCACATTTATAAAAATGACTTGAATATCCTAATTGAACTATGGCCTAATCCTGGCTTAGTCTAAGACCTGTCTGTGAAACCAGGCCTATGGCTACTATATCAAAACTATGGTATGAACCAAAAAAAAAAAAGTGGTTACTACACTATTGGTTTCTACAGTTCTACACCCCCAGTGTGACCGTGCTCTGAACACGTGTAATCTGTCCAACGGATGGGCGAGACGTCACAGGCGGGTGACGTAATTGGCCAGGCAGCATAAAAGCATGTCGGTGGAACCTTCGTCAGCTTTTGTCATTCAGCAACTGCTACTCTGTGTGTGTCTGTTACATATCTATGCTGTGAGCTTATTTGCTGTTGTCTGTTTTTCACAAACACTCAGAATAAGCTCCACGATGGCTATAAGTGCAAACTAATACTAGCACTTTGGCAAGAGCAGATCACATTACAGGCTGTGTGTTCCTCCCTGCAAACAAACTTTCTCTGCTGGGGATACACACAGTCTGTGTGTTGTCTGCTTGAGAGCAGTGGAAGCAGAGTCAGCTCTCCAGGGAGCTGACTGCCCATGTAAAAAAAAAAACAACAAAGGAGAAAGGAGCCTTCACCTGCGTTGTTCGTGGTGCCGGTCCCACTTTAGTGGAAACAAGGCGGAGCGCTGGCTGCGCTCGTGGGAATCAGAGATGGATCAGGTAGAGGGAACGAAGACGGGTTAGTCCCTATCTTCTTCCTTTTCCCATCAGATCCAACGCCCGCTCTCTGGGTTCGGAAGCCCGCCCTGCCGTTCTTCTCCCCCGGAGAGAGGGCTCGACGCTCCGCCTGCTTTCCTCCGAGGAGGTGGACGTGGAGGACGTCGATGAGCTTTGTTAAGCAGCAAGCATTGTTTCATAAGCATGTTATGAACGAGAGAACGGAGTTTGCGCTGTCAGCCCATAGGGAAATTAATGGGCTGATTGTGCTCCTCCCCGCCGTATGATCTCGCGGTTCTGGTCCCGTTGTTGCTGAGGCACGGTGGTGACTGAGATCGCGGGTCATTGCACATGGATCTGGCAGATGGGTCTCCTCAGATCTAGCGCTCTCGCTCAGGGCTGGAAGCCCGTGTTGCGGTTCTTCCCCCGTGGGTGAGAGCGTGCTGTTGCATTACGGTCATTCTCGGTTCATTATATGAAACTTTCGCATGTGATCTTGCGGTCCAGCTACTGCTGAGACACGGCGGCGATTTAGATTGCGGGAATCACACATGGATCTGGCGGACGGGTTGGAGACGGGCTCGCTATATCTCTCTCGGGGTTCGGAAGCCTGTGCTGCGGCCCTCCCCTCCCCTTTTTTGAGTAAGAGCCTGCTGCTGCAGCACGCGCTGCCCGAGGCAATGCATGCATTGAAACTTTCTCGGGTTTATAGATGAATCTTTCATATCAGACCATGTTACTTGTCTGGTTGTTTGGCTGCATTTAATTGTTGAGGAATTGAATACTGTATTTCATCTACAACCCCAAATCAGAAAAAGTTGGAACAGTATGGAAAACGCAAATAAAAAAAGAAAGTAGTGATTTCTAAATTTACTTTGACTTATATTTCATTGCAGACAATATGAACACAAAATATTTCATGTTTTGTCTGGTCAACTTCATGTCATTTGTAAATATACATCCTTTCCTGTCATTCAGACCTGCAACACATTCTAAAAAAAGTTGGGACAGGAGCAATCTAGGGCTAGTAATGAGGTAAATTGGTTAAATAATGATGTGATTTGAAACAGTTGATGTCGACAGGTGATTGTAATTATGATTTGGTACAAAAGCAGCATCCAAGAAAGGTCTAGTCCTTTAGGAGCAAAGATGGGCCGAGGATTGCCAGTTTGCCAACAAATACGTGATAAAATTATTGAAATGTTTAAAAACAATGTTCCTCAAGGAAAGATAGGAAGAGATTTGGATATTTCACCTTCAACATTGCATAACATAATTAAAAGATTCAAGGAATCTGGAGGAATTTCAGTGCGTAAAGGACAAGGGCGCAAGCCTAAGCTGAACAACCGTGATCTCCGATCCCTCAGGCGGCACTGCATCAAGAATCGTCATTCATCTATAAGCGATATCACCACATGGGCTCAGGACTACTTTGGCAAACCTTTGTCAAGTACCACAATACATAGTTACATCCACAAATGCCAGTTAAAACTGTACTGTGCCAAAAGGAAGCCCTATGTTAACAGTGTCCAGAAGCGCCGTCGACTTCTCTGGGCTCGGAGGCATCTGGGATGGACCATCACACAGTGAAAATGTGTACTGTGGTCAGATGAATCAGTATTTCAGGTATTTTTTGGGAGGAATGGACGCCGTGTGCTCCGGACCAAAGAAGAAAAGGATCATCCAGACTGTTACCAGCGACAAGTCCAAAAGCCAGGGTCTGTCATGGTATGGGGTTGTGTCAGTGCCCTTGGCAAAGGTAACTTGCACTTCTGTGATGGCACCATTAATGCTGAAAAGTACATAGAGATTTTGGAGCACAATATGCTGCCTTCAAGAAGACATCTTTTCCAGGGACATCCATGCATATTTCAACAAGACAATGCAAAACCACATTCTGCACACATTACAAAGTCCTGGCTGCGGAGGAAGAGGGTACGGGTACTTGACTGGCCTGCCTGCAGTCCCGACCTGTCTCCAATAGAGAATGTGTGGCGCATTTTGAAGCGCAAAATGCGACAACGAAGACCCTGTACTTTTGCCCACCTTAAGACTTGTTTGCAGGAAGAATGGGACAAAATTACACCTTAAACACTTCATCACTTGGTGTCTTCAGTCCCTAAACGTCTTTTAAGTGTTGTGAAAAGGAATGGCAACATTACAAAGTGGTAAATGCTTTACTGTCCCAACTTTTTTTGGAATGTGTTGCAGGTCTGAATGACAGGAAAGGATGTATATTTACAAATGACATGAAGTTGACCAGACAAAACATGAAATATTTTGTGTTCATGTTGTCTGCAATGAAATACAAGTCAAAGTAAATTTAGAAATCACTACTTTCTTTTTTTATTTGCGTTTTCCATACTGTCCCAACTTTTTCTGATTTGGGGTTGTAACTTGGGAAGGTTGATATATATATAGATACACAGGAAGTATAGGAGGACGATGTGTGACCTCTCTTCCTCCAAGGAGGTTGAAGTGGTCAGCAGAGGCTGCTGGGCAGAGCAGCCCCAACCATGTTCCGGCTCCTTATTTTAATGAGGGCCGGCCCTCTGGGGAAGATGTCCGTCTCTCCTCAGTGCCCTCAGGAGATCGGTCTGCCAACCCTGCCACGTATGGTGTTCCAGGGCGCAGCGATCTCCAGCGAGCACACATCTCAGTTTCTTCTGCCCGGAAACGTAGCGGAGCTGAGATGCTCACCACCCATTCGGGGGTCTCTAGAGCAGCTAGTTCGGCTTTCTCCTGCCGGTGTGCCGTTCCAGGATACCAAACTATCCGCTCTGATTACACCAGAGGCCAGTCTCCAGAGACTGGTTCCCTTAGTAGGCACCTGGCGGTGTGGGAGCCCCTGCCAAGCGTGTCTCATAGGGTCCTGCCTTGCAGGCTCTGGTTTTACCAGTCTAGTCTTCCTAAGAGATGACGCGGGTCTGAGGACCGTCGCTTCAATAGGAGACTTCGGCTGAGGCAGTCCTGGTGCCCATTGCCCAGGACTTATGAGGGCAGGCCCCGCTGGGGAAAAGCGGGGTACACCGCTGTATATGGTGCCCGTCTCTCCTCAGTTCCCTCAGGAGATCGGTCTGCCAACCCTGCCACGTAAGGTGTTCCAGTGCGCAGCAATCTCCAGCGAGCACACATCTCAGTTTCTTCCGCCCAGAAACGTAGCGTTGCTGAGATGCTCGCCACCCCTTCGGGGGTCTCTAGAGCAGCTAGTTCGGCTTTCTCCTGCCGGTGTGCCATTCCAGGATACCGGACTAGCCACTCTGATTACACCAGAGGCCAGTCTTGAGAGACTGGTTCCCTTAGGAGACTAGTTGGCAGAGTGGAAACTACTGCCAAGTGTGTCTCGGTGGGTCCTGCACACTGTAGAGAGAGGCTACAGAATCCAGTTTGGTTCTCCTCCGTCTCGATTCAACGGGGTGAATCCCACTCTGGTGGGCCCCAAGCAGGCTCTGGTAATGGAATGAGAGGTATATACTCTCTTAAGGAAGGGGGCCATCGAGATGGTTCCTCCTCACGAAAGAGAGTCCAGGTTCTACAGCTGGTACTTCATAGTTCCAAAGAAGGATGGAGGGTTGCGTCCCATTTTAGATCTGGGTCAGCTTGAACCGCTCAGTCAGCAGACTGAAGTTCAAGATGCTCAAACAGGTCGTGTCTCAGATCAAGTCCGAGGACTGGTTTGGCACGATCGATCTAAAAGACGTACACTTCCATATCTCCATCCTTCCCACTCACAGGGAGTTCCTGAGGTTTGCTTTCGGGGGCGAAGTTTACCAGTATCGGGTTCTTCCCTTCGGCCTAGCACTCTCACCCCGCACTTTTACAAAGTGTGTGGATGCTGCGTTAGCTCCGTTGCAGCTACAAGGCATCCGCATACTCAATTACATTGATGATTGGTTGATTCTCGCTCAATCAGAGCAGGTGGCGGCTCAACATCGAGATGTTGTTCTCGCTCACTTGAAAGTGTTGGGGAAAGTGTCCCTTTTTTTAATTTACTGCGTCTTACCCCTAGCGGACGTAATAGACTGAACGCCAAGAAGAGTGTGCTTTCTCCATTACAGAGAACCACTTATCTTGGTGTGGTGTGGGATTCGACCACGATGCAGGCACGTACGTCCCCTGCTCGGATTGAGTCGATCCTCACAGAAGTCAGGAGAGTGAAGGAAGGCCAGTCACTCACTGTCAAGCAGTTTCAGAGGCTGTTGGGTCTGATGGCAGCTGCGTCCAATGTAATACCTATTGGCCTGCTGTACATGAGACCCCTACAGTGGTGGCTCAAGACCAAGGGGTTCTCCCCAAGGGGAAACCCACTTCGCATGATCAAGGTCACGCGGCGGTGCCTACGTGCCTTAGACATGTGGAGACAACCTTGGTTTTTGTCTCAGGGAGCAGACATCTTGTCAATAAAAAGGGCAGGGGCCGAGGCCCGGGGAATGGATGCTTCACCCCGAGGTGGTGAAGCAGATCTGGAGAGTGTTTGGCCAGGCTCAGGTGGACCTCTTCGCTACTCAGGTAAGTACAATGTCAATGTCCCCTCTGGTACTCTCTAATTCATCTGGCTCTACTGAGGCTAGATGCCATGGTACAGACGTGGCTGACGCTTCGTCTGTATGTTGTTCCCCGATCGCTCTGCTCCCAGGAGTTCTGGCGAGAGTGCGCCGGGACGAGGTCAGTCTCCTCTCAAGACAAGGAAACTGTACGCCCTGAAGTGTAGCACTTCATGGTGCGGAGGTCGCCAGCTCGACCCAGCCAACTGCCCGAGTGGTACAGTTCTGGAATTTGTGCAGGTCTGTTCCTCCGCAGGGTTAACCCACTCCACCCTGAAGGCCTACGTGGCGGCTTTACTGCCCTACCACGCCCCTCTCGGTGGCCTTCTGTGGGTAGACACCCCCTAGTTACACGTTTCCTCCAGAGACTGAGGCCTCCGGCCAGACGGCTTATGCTATTTGGTGGATCAGGATGCTATTCCACAGCCTCGAGTCCTCTGCTCTCCCCTCTTGGGGATCAAGAATCACTTCTCAGAAGTTGGCCTTCGGGAAGGCCCCGCCCTCTTAGCCACTCTGTCTTTCTCTCGCCCTAGCTGTGCTCCATTCACACTAGGCAGGGATTTGTCAGTCTGGCGGCGTGGGTATCTCGTTCCCCGAAGCGTCTCAGGACGCAGCTCGAGTTTCTGAAGAGGAAAGTCTTAGCCCCAGTTCCTCGAGGGAACGAGACGCTGTGTCTCGAGGCCACACTTCCGGCATCCCTGCGAGCAGTTGCTTCGTTCCTAAAGCTGACGCCGGTTCCACCACACGTGCTTTTATGCAGCCTGGCCGATTATGTCACCTGCCTGTGATGTCTCGCCCATCCGTTGGACAGATTACACATGTGTTCAGAGTGTGGTCACGCTGGGGGCGTTCCCTGAAGCATCTCGTTCCCTCGAGGAACTGGGGTTACACATGTAACCTAATACGTTTTACGTATTAGGTGTGCTGTGGTGGAAGTGTGTAACTAGTGGGTGTCTACCCACTGACTGCCCACCAAGAGAGGTGTGGTAGGCCGAATTGCCGCCACGTGAACCTTCAAGGTGGAGTGGGTCAACCCTGCAGAGAGTCGGGCCTGCAGGAACTCCAGAACTGTACCAATCGGGCAGTTTGAAGTTCCCACTTCAAGGCGTACAGTTTCCTCGTTGAGGGAGCTCTGGATTGGAGGATGGTCTCAACAACCTCGGTTGAGGTTAGTATGGTCAAGATGGCGCCGAGGATGGCAGCCGTGTTGCGAGCTCCGAGAAGACTCTGCAGGTTTTCGTATGTTTTTTTTTTTTTTTTTTTTTTATGTTTTAGATGTTGTTAGTATAACTGTCTACGATAGAGACACGCTTTTAAACATCGGTTCTTTCGTCGTGCAACGCAAACCGGACTTTGAGTTCCTGAACGCCGGTGGATTGTTTACAGACACCGCATCAGAGCCCTTTGTCTGGAACGCACGACCACGACGAAAGAAACGTAGCCGGAAAAGAGGGAAGAGAGCTGGCGTTATCGTCAGACTGAGACGCCGTGCCTTTCGACCTCCTCTCCCAACCATTTTGCTGGCTAACGTTCAGTCACTGGATAACAAACTCTGTGAACTGCGTGCGCACATCTCATACCAACGAGAAACAAGGGAATGCTGCGTTATTTGCCTCACAGAAACCTGGATGTCTGTAATGGTTCCAGACTCAGCCATCGAGCTTACGGGCTTCTCCGTGCACCGCTCGGACAGAACGAAAGAGCTCACAGGGAAAAGCAGAGGTGGGGGCGTTTGTTTCTATATCAACAACTCGTGGTGTGATGAAAGGAATCTACACTCTATTAAATCCTTCTGCTCCCCTGATCTGGAATTTCATATGCTTCTGTGTCGACCATTCTGGCTACCGAGGGAATTTACAGCGATCATAATCATGGCTGTTTACATTCCCCCTCAAGCCAACACAGAGCAGGCACTCAGGGAACTGTACGGGAATATAAGCGAGCAGGAAACCGCGTACCCAGATGCAGCGTTTGTTATTACGGGAGACTTTAATAAAGCCAACTTCAGAACAATAAATCCAAAATACTTCCAACACATCACCATCAACACGCGTGGTGATCGTGTACTGGACCATTGCTACTCCCCCTTCCGGGACGCTTACAAATCCCTCCCCCGCCCACCTTTCGGCAAATCGGATCACTCCTCCGTTCTGCTTCTGCCTGCTTATAGGCAGAAACTGAAACGTGAAGCACCCGCCCTCAGGACAATTCAATGCTGGTCGGACCAATCGGACGCTATACTACAGGACTGTTTTGATCACGTGGACTGGGACATGTTCCGGGCAGCGTCTGATGACGACATAGAGGAGTACTCAGATTCTGTAACGTGTTTCATACGGACGTGTATAGAGGATGTAATTCCGACCAAAATAATACGCATCTACCCCAACCAAAAACCGTGGATTAACAGCGATGTTCGATCAGCCTTGTCAGCGCGGACATCTGCCTTTAAATCCGGAAACACTGACGATCGGAAACAAGCCAGTTACGATCTCAGGAGATCCATCAAAGCAGCCAAACGACAATATAAAAACAAAGTTGAAGAACAATTCAACAACAACAACCCAAGAATCATGTGGCAGGGCATCAACAACATCACAGGTTTTAAAGGGAATAAACCAGCTACTGTGAACATTGCAGCCTCTCTACCGGATGAGCTGAATACCTTTTATGCTCGTTTCGAGGCTCACAACACCGCCCACACAGAGTGCGCTGACACGGCTGCTGCAGAAGAGGTGAGTCCACTCTCCCTTTCTGTCGCGGATGTAACTCGATCCTTCAAACGGGTGAACATCCGCAAAGCTGTGGGCCCGGATGGCATCCCAGGCCGTGTGCTCAAAGCATGCGCTTACCAACTAGCCGGGGTTTTTACAGACATCTTCAATCTGTCCTCTCTCTGTCTGTGGTTCCCTCATGCTTCAAAAAATCCACCATTTTGCCCATACCAAAGAAAAATAAAATCACATGCTTGAACGACTGGAGGCCCGTTGCTCTGACACCCATCTTCAGCAAGTGTTTTGAGAAGCTCATCAGAGACCACATCTGCTCCACTGGACCCACTACAATTTGCATACCGCAGAAACCGTTCCACAGACGACGTTATTGCCTTCACCCTGCACAATGCTCTCTCCCACCTGGAAAATAAGAACACCTATGTAAGGATGCTGTTCGTGGATTATAGTTCAGCATTTAACACCATAGTGCCTGCCACACTGGTTGAGAAGCTCCAGACTCTGGGACTGAACAGATCTCTGTACAGCTGGATCCTGGACTTCCTGACAGGCAGAAGTCAGGTGGTCAGAATGGGCAACAACACTTCATCTCCGCTGACCCTCAACACTGGTGCTCCGCAGGGCTGCGTTCTCAGCCCACTCCTGTACTCCCTGTACACACACACATGACGCTACAGCTACACACAGCTCCAACGTCATCGTCAAATTTGCCTATGACACAACGGTGATAGGTCTGATCACCGACAACGATGAGGAGGTCTACAGAGAGGAGGTGAGTACCCTGACTAAATGGTGCCAGGAGAACCACCTCTCACTCAACATCGACAAGACCAAGGAGCTGGTGGTGGATTTCAGGAGACAGAGCAGAGAACACACACCCATCTCCATCGACAAGACACCTGTGGAGCGGGTAAACAGCTTTAAGTTCCTCGGCGTTCACATCACCGAGGATCTCACATGGTCCACTCACACAGACGCAGTGCTGAAGAAGGCACATCAGCGCCTCTTCTTCCTGAGACGGCTGAGGAAGTTTGGAATGAGCCCCAGCATCCTCAGATCCTTCTACACCTGCACTGTGGAGAGCATCCTGACCGGCTGCATCACCGCCTGGTTTGGAAACAGCACTGCTGGCAACTGCACAAGCTCTGCAAAGGGTTGTGCGAACTGCCCGCCACATTGTTGAGGTGACGTCCCTCCTCCAGGACACTACACCAGGCGTGTATAAGGAAAGCCAGGAGGATCATCAAGGACTCCAGCCATCCATCCCACAGACTGCTCTCTCTGCTGCCCTCAGGGAGACGTCTCCGCAACATCCGATCCCGCACTAGCCGACTGAGGGACAGCTTTTTCCCTCAGGCTATCAGGCTAATGAACAGTCAAAACTAATTCACCCTACATCACACTCCCACTCACACATCATGTTCCCTGGGTGACCCATGCCCCGCCATGCCTCACTTTACCGCCGTTCTACTGGACTACACGCACACACTGCAAACCATACAATGCACATCCACGACATTGCATATGTATAATCTGTTGCACCTTTGCACAACTATCTATTGCACAACTAATCTGTTGTAAATCTATAATATGTTGCACCTTAACATATTACTATGTATAGATGTGTACATACAGTGTATTGGTAACTAAGACTGTCTTTATAGTACACTGTGTATATTGAGTATGTGTATGTGTATTTTGCACATTGTCTTCTGTACAGTCTGTAAATATGTACTGTCTATATGTAAATTGTTTTGTTTTTTTGCACTGTTTGGAGCACGCTCTCAAGAATTTCACTCACCAAGGCACTTGTGCTGTGGTGATGTGACAATAAAAGTGATTTGATTTGATTTACTATAGTAAAACGTCTCGGTTACGTATGTAACCCTCTTTACCTGAAGGAGGGAATGGAGACATTACGTTATAGAAAAACTCTTCCTGATGGAGGCAGCGTAGCCGAATCGTCATCTCCAGAGCCTAGCTCTCCCTCCGATGCAGCGATCAACATCCTGTCATCCGCTGGGCGCTCCAAACGAGATGTTGGGCCCCGCCCTGTCCGAGGATCCAGCGAGCTCGTCCGGAAACACCAGAAGGTGCGATGAGCTGGAGGAATGAGAGGCCCGCGGAGACGCACTCAACGGGAAAGCTCTCACCGTGATCCTCAGATCACCCTGACCATGAGCCGAAGTAGCCCTCCGAGAGACGGAGGAACTAGAACGGGGCATGGCGAGGGGGATACCCCCTCGTTTGACGAGGAGGTATCTGGACCACAACATCGCGATGGTCATGTTCCCGCAATGAGAACATGACTCATCCACGAGCGCTGCTTCAGCGTGCTGATAGCCCAAGCACGAGACACAGTGATCGTGACCGTCAGATGAAGCCAGGAAACGACCACATCCAGAAACACACAAGCGGGAAGCCATCTTTAAAAAGACACCCGTCGCTCGTGGGGCTCTTTTAGATATTGCTCTTTTAGAAAGGGAAAGTGTTGAAGCGCCCAGGAGAGGTCGCAGCGCGACTGCAGAATGAGAGATGCAGCACGCTCAGATGAAGAAGCAGCAGCACTGGACAGCAACCTCCACTGACGTGCCGTCACACCAACACTGTCAAACGCTGTCTCGCAGACACTTGGAGATTCGCAGAAGGCTCGGCTCCGAAGTGAAAAGCTGATGTGCGTCTGCATGCACTCTCCTTTTATATCCCCGCTGTGGAGCGGGGTGTGCGTGGCAAAGCATGCACACCAACTGTCATTGGCTTGTTTTGTTGACACTCGAAGGTGATTGGGCTCTCGGGCGAGATCCCATTTACGTCAGTCACTATGACGTAACGTCGAACGTGACTGACTGAAAGGGAACCATGGTTAACTGTTGTATAAGTATAAGCACTTTTCACAATACTTATCATTTCAAAGTAGGTTTACAGAAAAAGCATGTTTTCAAGGTTTAACCTTGAAAAGTCTCAGTCACCACTGGCTGATTAAAGGTTATTTTTAAATTGCATACAATACCTTTAATCAGCCAGAGGTTGATACTAACTGGGTAACAAAGTAATGTCCATTTGACAGCAGCTCAAAGATAATACAAGTCATGTGGTCAGTACTGTCAGGATCTAAGGCTATCTTCGTGGCAAAAACTGAGTTACAATAATACAAGAGTTACATAAACACAATATAAAAACCGAGCAAATAATATTTATAGCAGTTAAAATGTTTTAAATTACATGATAAAAACTCTAAAATCTTTTTTGATTAGATCTTATTAAAGTCTCTAGCCATGTGCTCAGTTAAACACTATCCTTCAACATTATTAAAGGGTAAGTTAAACAATTTTCAATCCATTTTGTATTGTTATAATGTTGGTAATATACTGTATGTAAAAGAACAATGTTTATTCTTTCTCCGACATACTCAGTTTATTTGTCAACAAAACTGATGCAAAACACATCTTTTTTTTTCATTTTGATGCTGCAAAAAGTGTCTTTTTGTCATTTTGTCAAAACTCATCATTTCATTGCAGTGTTGCTTACAAATAAAAGAGGGCATATAGATACTCATATCTCAGAGAAAGTGTAAATATTATTCATTTACAAATATTATAGACATTGCAATAATACAAAGCGGATTGAAAATCATCAGACTTACCCTTATAGGTGATATAAGGGTAATATTTTTCAGTTTTGTATGTTGCCATCATCTGAAGTCTTTGTGAGTGTTGGTGTCATCTGAAGTCTTCACATGTGAGTTTGGATTCAATCTGGGGCTGGCGTAATCTCTAGTAATTTTGGGCTGGGCATCCTGAGATAGAAACAGGAAATCAAAAGGAGAAAGTTTAGCATAGCTGCTGTTCATATTATTTCACACAAAAGATTATTTATTTCATCACATATAACTGTGTGAAAGGTTATCAGATGTGCTGTGTGAATACTTGGCTAAAAATATGTATCTTAATCTAATTTAAACTAAAAGAGTTTGTCATGAAACATTATGAGGAAGGCTATTTCAAAGTAAAATAACAAAAAGCTCTACTTCCTTTAGTGGACTTTGATACATCCTGGGAGTCCACAATTTTGTGTCCTCATTACAGGGGCTGCTGCTGCCCCTATTTTTGCTTATTTTGCTATATGTATCTGGTTTAATCACAAGAAGGTGTAATATGCTCACATCCAAAAACTT
Organism: Aspiorhynchus laticeps; assembly: GCA_023376895.1. NCBI lineage: Eukaryota > Metazoa > Chordata > Actinopteri > Cypriniformes > Cyprinidae > Aspiorhynchus > Aspiorhynchus laticeps. The sequence goes on along the minus strand of CM041794.1, from coordinate 66,063,647 downwards.
TAGGCAGGTGCTCAATCACATGAAACCCTTCACATATCAATAAACAGAAATCGGCACACTGCTACTAATGCTCTCAAAAATCAGCTTATTGTTAAAGTGTTTCATGTGATCCCTTATTAAATGTATTATTTGTCCTCATTATTTGGGGAACAGGAAGTCTCTTTAGAATGGACTACACATGCCACAGTATAATTTAAGTGGGTGGAACATAATAACTGTAATATACACTACCATTCAAAAGTTTGGGATTAGTAAGATTTATTTGAAAGAAGTCTCTTCTGCTCACCAAGGCTGCATTTATTTGATCAAAATGAAGTAAAAACAGTAATATTGTGAAATATTTTTACAATTTAACACAACAGTTTTCTATGGGAATATATGGTGAAATGTAATTTACTTCTGTGATCAAAGCAGAACATTTATTACTCCAGTCTTCGGTGTCACATGATGCTTCAAGACATCGCAAGATGACATTCAAGACAAGACATCTCAAGATAGCGCCGTACACGGCAGCCATGATGCTTCGCTATCCAGTTGTTTTAGTGTTTTTGTTAGTTTTTCCTGTTTTTTGTTTCTCAAACACGATCAGTTTTACCAAAGAAGAACTGCTGAACATTCGGCAGAACACACCACAAAATCTCCTACCAGTTTTCGATTATTCGGATGTTTTGCTGGACATAGTAGTCGGCGGAGCGGCGGCGCTGATCAAACGCAGGACGCGCAGACGGGGGAAGCGAGCCGGCACGCTAGTGAAGCTCAGACAGCGCAAATTTCGAATGCCGTTGCCTAGCATCCATCTGGCGAATCTCCGCTCTCTACCCAACAAAACAGACAAACTCCTTCTGCTCTCGCGGACAAATAAGGATTTTTCAAACTCTGCTGCTCTGTGTTTCATGGAAACCTGGCTGAATGACGCCATTCCTGACAGCACGCTTCATCTGCCGAGCTTTCAGCTGTTTAGAGCGGATCGCGACACAAAATCAACGGTGAAATCGTGCGATGACGGGGCTCTCTGACCACTGCCTGGTTCATCTTATGCCAACCTACAGGCAAAAACTTAAATCTGCTTAACCTGTAGTAAAGACTGTAAAGAGATGGTTTAGAGATGGACAGAGCGGGTTTTACAAGCCTGTCTCGACCTTACTGATTGGAGTGTTTTTGAAGCTGCTTCCACCAATCTGGACGAGCTCACAGAGACTGTAACTTCTTATATCAGTTACTGTGATGATACATGCATTCCCACCAGGACTTATGTAACATTCAACAATGATAGGCCATGGTTTACAGCAAAACTCAGACACCTTCGTCAAGCCAAAGAGGACACCTACAGAAATGGGGACAGAGTTATGTACAATCAGGCCAGGAACACACTGAATAAGGAGATTAGAGTGGCTAAAAGGACCTACACTAAAAAGCTGGAAGATCAGTTCACTTCCAATGACTCCGCTTCAGTGTGGAAAGGCCTGAAAGCCGTCACCAAGTACAGGACACCATTCCCCAGCACTGAGGTGAATCAACAACTTGCTGAAGACCTGAATGAGTTTTATTGTAGATTTGAAACCCCCCACACCCGTCCTGACCATCTCTCTACACAACTGTTAATACCTACAGCAACCCCCTCTCCCCCACTCCTGTACTTCAGATCAGTGAAGAAGATGTGCGCCAGGTCTTCAGGAAGAACAAGAGAAGGAAGGCACCAGGCCCAGATGGTGTGACACCAGCCTGTCTGAAAACCTGTGCTGACCAGCTGGCCCCCATCTTCACACAGATCTTCAATAGATCTCTGGAGTTGTGTGAAGTCCCTTCCTGCTTCAAACGCACCACCATCATCCCTGTTCCAAAGAAACCCAAGATAACAGGACTTAATGACTACAGACCTGTGGCACTAACGTCTGTCGTCATGAAGTCATTTGAAAAGCTGTTTCTGGCTTATCTGAAGGACATCACTGGACCCTTACTGGACCCCTTGCAGTTTGCTTACCGAGCAAACAGGTCCGTGGATGATGCAGTCAACATGGGACTGCATTACATCCTGCAACACCTGGATAAATCAGGGACTTTATGCAGACAGCATGCAGGATCCTGTTTGTGGACTTTAGTTCGGCCTTCAACACCATCATCCCTACACTCCTCCAGACCAAACTAACCCAGCTCTCTGTCCCTAGCTCTATCTATCAGTGGATCACCAGCTTTCTGACAGATAGGCAGCAACAAGTGAGACTGGGGAAATTCATGTCAAACAGCTGCTCCAACAACACTGGTGCCCCTCAGGGATGTTTCCTCTACTCACTGCTCTTTTCCCTGTACACCAATGACTGCACCTCTAGAGACCCCTCTGTCAAGCACCTGAAGTTTTCAGACGACACCACACACATCGGCCTCATCCAGGATGGTGACAAGTCTGCCTACAGACAGGAGGTTAAAGAGCTGGCTGTCTGGTGCAGTCTAAACAACCTCAACACGCTCAAAACTGGAGATGATCGTGGACTTCAGGAGAAACCCCCCCTGCACTCTCCCCACTCACCATAATGAACAGCACTGCGACTGCAGTGGAGACATTCAAGTTCCTGGGATCCATCATCTCTCAGGACCTTTCTTACGTATTTTTACGTTCTCTTTTTACACGCATAACGTCTGCACTATTTATTTACGACAAAAGAACACTTTTGGACATTGGACACCGCTGCACTAACCTGCTTCAGGACACTTTTTCTACGGATCCAGCGTGGCCAGTGGAGATACTTCGGAACGCCGATATTAACAAAGGCCGCCCGAATAATCCCAGGAGGCGAAAGAAACACAGTGGGCGACGTGCTAGAATTCGTGACAGACTGAGAAACAGGGCTCACAGCCCTCCTCTCCCCAGTATTCTGCTCGCAAATGTCCAATCCTTGGAAAATAAGATGGACGATCTTAGAGCCAGGAAAAGTTTCCAACGGGACATTAGGGACTGTAACATCCTTTGTTTGTCTGAAACATGGCTCACTCCCTCGGTCCCGGACACCGCTGTAACACCGTCTGATAACTTTTCTGTTTTACGGATGGACAGAACAGCCGAGGCTGGAAAAATCAAGGGTGGTGGAGTGTGTTTCATGATTAACAAGAAATGGTGCGACCCCAGGAATATCTCCATTCTGTCGCGTTCCTGCTCGCCTCATCTGGAACATCTCTCCATTATCTGCCGCCCATTCTATTTACCCCGCGAGTTCTCGGCGGTCATCGCTACTGCCGTTTACATTCCACCTCAGGCAGACACCGGCTTGGCTTTGTCCAAACTCCACGAGGAGCTAAGCGGATACATCAACAAACACCCTGACGCTGCCTCTATCGTCGCAGAGGACTTTAACAAAGCCAACCTCAGGAAGGTCATGCCGAACTTCCATCAGCATGTTTCCTGTCCAACTAGAGGACCGAATACACTTTATCATTGCTACACTCAGTTTAAGAATGCCTATAAATCTCGTTCCCTGTCGGCTTTTGGTAAATCGCCAAAGGACAAACAAAGGATCGTTCAGGAATCCCCGGGGAAGAGGGAAGTGACGCGCTGGTCCTCCCACTCTGAAGCTATGCTACAGGCGTCTCTTGATGACGTCGACTGGGACATGTTCCGGCCAACCGACCAAGCCACTGAAACGGTAACAATAAGGACATTCTCTAATCAGAAACCGTGGGTGGACAGAACAATCCGGGCTGCGGTTAACCAACACACTGCCGCATACAACGCCGGTCTTTTGACAGGAAACATGAGCGATTACAAAGCATCATGTTATGCTCTCCGACGGGCAGTTAGAGCTGCTAAACTCCGATACAGAGAGAGAATTGAGTCACATTTTCAGCTCAATGACTCTCGACGCATGTGGCAGGGACTGAAGACCATCTGTTCCTCTGGAAATAACCCCTCCGCTGAGGTGAGAGCAGATCCATTGCTGGCCGAAGAGCTAAACACCTTCTACGGCCGCTTCGAATGCAACGGCAGCGCGACTCTGCCGATCAGCGCGTCAGGAAGCAGCAGACAGAGCAGCGATGTTGATCATGTTATTACCGTGTCGGAGGACGAGGTACGGAGAGAATTAAGGAGAGTAAACATCAGGAAAGCCGCCGGACCTGATGGGATTACTGGCCGCGTTCTAAGATCATGCGCCGATCAGCTTGCTGGTTTGTTTACTTCCATCTTTAATGAGTCCCTTGCTACCTCTGTGATTCCCACCTCATTTAAGAAATCTGTCATCATCCCTGTGCCTAAGAACAGTAAACCCTCTTGCCTGAATTACTATCATCCAGTTGCCCTCACATCAACAGTCATGAAGGTTTTTGAGAGACTTTTAAAGAAACACATATGCTCCTCCATCCCTGCTACCTTGGACCCTCTTCAACTTGCCTATCGCCCAAATAGGTCTACTGATGATGCCATCTCTTAGGTACTGCACTCCTCCCTCACACACATTGACAGCAAAAATGGCAACTATGTCAGACTGCTATTCATTGACTATAGCTCAGCTTTCAATACTATAGTCCCCACCAAGCTAGCTGTCAAACTCTCAGACCTTGGCCTAAACACTGCACTCTGTGACTGGATCCAAGAATTCCTCACCGGCAGACCACAAGTGGTGAAAATGGGCCAGTTCACCTCCAACTCCATCACCCTGAACGTAGGAGCCCCACAGGGCTGCGTTCTGAGTCCCCTGCTCTACTCTCTCTACACACACGACTGTGTGTCCTCTCACAGCTCCACTTCTATTGTCAAATTTGCTGATGATACTGTGGTTCTGGGCCTCATTTCCAACAATGATGAGACCGCATACTTGGGTGAGGTAGAGAGACTAACATCATGGTGCCAGGACAACTGTCTCTCTCTGAACGTGAGCAAAACTAAAGAGCTGATTGTAGACTTCAGGAAGAGACAGCAGTGGCTCTACACTCCTCTTATGATCAGCGGGACCCCCTGTGGAGAGGGTGAGCAGCTTCAAGTACCTCGGTGTAAACATCTCTGAGGACCTGACTTGGACTGCACACATTCAAACACAGGTCAAGAAAGCCAGGCAAAGACTGTACCATCTGCGACAGCTGAGGAAATTCAGGGTCTCACCAGCAATCCTGAAAACGTTCTATTCAGGGACCATAGAAAGTGTATTGACTCAGTGCTTCTCAGTGTGGTATAGTAACGGCACAAATCAGGACTGCAAAGCTCTGCAGAGAGTCGTGCGCTTAGCTGAGCGCATCTCTGGGTCTGCCCTCCCCTCTCTGCAGGACATCTACCTCAAACGCTGCAAAAACAGAGCTGCAAAAATAATCAAGGACTCAAATCACCCCGGTAACCTTCTTTTCACTCTGCTGCTGTTATCTTGCAAGCGCTTCAGGAGCATGATGGCAAAAACTGAGAGACTGAGGAGGAGCTTCTACCCTCAGGCCATCAGGCTCCTAAACTCATAACATCTACAGGACTCAATTTAATAAACTGTAAAAAACACCCAATCATTCTACATCATCCACATTGCTGATTAGTGTACAATGTTTTATCATAATAATTTATTCTATTTAGTGTCCATTTCATTCATTTAAAATTTAATATTGGGGGCATCCAAGTTATTTGAGATATTTGATTTTTTTTTTAAGAAGTAACACAATAGTTACTTTCCTTGGTAATTAGTTACTTTTATAATGATGTAACTCAGTTACTAACTCAGTTACTATTTGTGAGAAGTAACTAGTAACTATAACTAATTACTTTTTAAAGTAACGTGCCCAACACTGCTTGTAGTATATTTAATAATAACTATACATCGAATTTTATATTTTAATTGCACTTAATGTATCTTAATACATTAAGCCATATTAAGTGTTTGTTTTTCTGCGGGAGGAAACCGCTTAAATGAGAAACTTTGCGCATTGCGTTCATATTCTGCTGTTCTGTAGCCACGGATTTGCAGGTCTTTTCTTTTTCTCCTACAGATGACTTGCAGGACCCTGTTTGTTATTGTACTAAATGAGTTTTAATCGTTTAACCACCACAGCGTCTTGTCTCCATTGGCAACACACACGATTCGTGTCGAATGCAAGTGACGTCTCAGGTAGCGGAGAGTGCAAGCGGCGACTGCAAGTGACATTGTAATTTAGTTTCTTTTTTCTCGTCTTCACCACCTGGATACTGTTGTAACATGTTGAGAGATTCAAACAAAAAATAATCAATAGAACAAAATGAAAAATAAAAAAAGACTGCAAGTGACGTCACTCGCAGAAGCGCAAGTGTCTGAGAGTGCAAGTACTGAGAGTGCAAGTGCAAGTCTGCAGCCAGACCCTATTGGAGAACAATCTACAGAGTTGGCCTACCTAGTCTGAAAACTACTGAGATGCTATCACACTTTTTCGAAGCCACTAAACCATTTCTATAAAATAAATATTCAATAGAAACATGTCAATTATAAGTAAGTAACGTGTCAGGAACGTTTGTATGTAATATTTGTGTGATTTTAGGGACTAAACTTACCTAAAAACAGTGAAAACCGCAGCAAAAGACTGAGTTTACTGCTTGCCATTTGTTGTGTTGATGCCCCATTTCCATGGCAACTCTGCTCCCCGCTCGTGCAGAGCTCAACGCACACACAACATTTACACAAATAAACATCTAGAATTAAAACATTACGTTAATAACTTAGTCTAATTCAATTTTTATTCAATAATGAATTTAAAACTCAGCAACAGCAACAATAGCTTACCGTAGAGATGGATTCGTTCTGGCAGTCTGTAAAAGAGTGAAAAACACGGCGAAAAAGCAGTTAGGACTTCTCTTTAACATTTCCCCTCAGAGAAATTGTTGGAAACACATTAATGTGTTAACGTTCATTTTAAAAATCGCTACCGTGACCATTAGCTAAACAAGTTTGTTGGAAATGAGCCACAGTCTCTTCGCCTGTGCTGTATGTAGCACACAGAGTGCCTTACTAGTACCTTTTAAGTGTCACAGAATTAACAACGTAGTATTTTTTTTTTTTCTAATTTAGCTGAAGTGAAATCTTACCTGAAAGCCACAGATGTCGCTGGGATGAGTTTCTTCTCTCTGTTGGTTGCTAAGAGACTAATAACTGGGCTCGCGCTAACAGATAAACGCGGCATCGGCCTGCGGTCGTGAACAGACTCAGGGCCGATGATTGTTGAGCTGAGAAAACAGAGCACTGACCAAATTATATCGGCTTACGCCTGGCCGATGTTTTTTAGGGCCTGTTTACACCTGGTCACTTCATGCGTTTTCTCCGATTGGATATCTATCTGATTTGTTAAAACATTTCCATTTACACTTGGCCACATAAATGTGTCTTCGCAAAACGGATATAAATCCGTTCTTCAATTCCCGCGCTATATATGCAAATTTAACAGAGTTCATGTTAATGAAAGCAATAGATATGCACTGCATCGGAGACCGCAACAGGAGAGAGCACTGCATCAGCACTTGAAAGACAGGTTAGTCTCACTACTTTTAATTAAGATGATTGTGTGTTGGGCATCTGCGTCTTACTTTCAGTTTCATTCGCGGCACTTTGCGCATCGGCTGAAGAGATACTCAGCTACTCATCCACGGTGACGCTTGTTGCATTAGCGCTGTTATATCTGACTATAACGTACCATATAGCCTCAGTAGCGGCTATTGGCCTTAAATTTAGGTGAGGCAGATTATTTTGTAAACTTTATATTCTAATCTCTGAACACAAAATTTTGGCATAGATGTGCTTGCGTTATCCTGTGGGTGGCGCGCTAATGTTGATTGACAGGCTCGAAGTAATGTTACATACATAAAATGCTGTATAATAATTGCCTTAATATAGAATTTATCACCTCCAAATGTTGATTTAGAATGTTACAAGTTGTGGAGCAATTCGGGTGAGGAAAGAAGATCATATGTCTATTCTCAGAATAAACAAAACAAACACAACAGAACCATATAAAGGCTATTCATGTGAGCACATTTAAAGTAAAGGATTTAACGTATAGCCTTCTTTGTTAATTTGATCCACTACTCCACATAGAAAAAAAAAACAGACATGCCAACTAGTTACTGACTTGATGCAAACACATAGCTGAAGCGGATTGACATCATCTTGGTGGAGCAAGATTCACATAAGGTAACGTGAATATAAGCGGGGCAGTCTCAAATCAGCCCCAATGGCTCTCAATTAGAGCGTGCTGCAGTTCCCATTTTCACCACAGATTTACGTTGCAAAATTGTGGGGCACTGTTGAGCTCGGGAGGGCTCAGGCACCGTCTGCCCCACTTAGGGTGAATCCCATTTCTCTGTCTTACCCCTTCCCCTTAGATTTGCGCGTTCACGTGAGAGTAAGGGCTGTCCCAATTCTGGTTTTGATCGAGGTAGGGCTAAGGGCAAGGGGTAGATACTCCTTAAAACCAAGCATTTTCGCGAGCTTACTTGAAACCAAGGGGTACCCAGAACACACTGCACAACCGGCAGCAATGTCGGCCAGATCATCCACAGAGTCCCATTTTCCGCTTAAATAATTGATTTAAAAACTACGACAGTCTTGTTTTGTGCTCTACACAGCCCTGTACATATATATTTGCAACCATGTTCTTAATTGAAACGTTTTAAAAAATTGCTAGTTTGCTACGCTTTACATCGCTGAATTGCACAACAATCGCAAAAACATCACTAATAAAACCCAGGCGATCGACATACACACACTTGCAGACGGCATCTTGGAAGTTTGTGATCACTTGTCGCCTCTGGTGACGTAGCAGCCAGCTAGCGATGATGTACGATGACGTAACCGTAACCAAGTGGTGTCTCATTTCATAGGGGTATGTTTTCACCCCTAGCGCTTACCACTCGGTTTTGAGGGACAAGGGCTAGGGGTAAGACGAAGGGGTAGGGGAAGGGGAAGGGGTAAGACAGAGAAATGGGATTCACCCTTAGTATCATGTATACATGCCATGCGTGGGATTTTAATATATACTGCTTACTTTATGACTTAAAATAGTATAGAAAATCCGAAAAATATTTGTTGCAGAATGCTGAACACATTTACAATTTATTGATTCAGTTTATATAGAGGTCTATGTTTCGGATGAATATTTTGCACACCGCGCCTGTATAGCCTATAAAACGCTCTCACACGTTTATTATTTAAATATTTTGGGAGGAGTAACATTAGCATATGTGGTTTCAACAACCAGATGCATTTACATGTGTCCCGTTTTGTCTGGAATGTGGCCCAGACCACCTCCTGAAGTGTTTTGAGCGATCGGATTTATATCCGTCTTGAATGCTTTTCGGAGGGCATTTACACCTGGGCCCGTATTCATAAAGATTCTCAGAATCCTCTCAGAGAGCTCCTAATTTAGCTTAAAAATTTCTAGCTAGGAGTCTTAGCTTAAAAGTGATTCAGGACCAATCTGAGACCAAATCTGAGTGAGGATAAGACAAAAACTTTTATCTCAGTGAGGAGGCGGGGCTGACCCTGTTGCTAGCTATGACACAGTCTTTTGAAGACTGTGATTGGTTGGTTGTCCAAGAAGGAAGTAAGAGCGCATTTAAGAGTAGGGTTTATTATAAGCCTTCACTTTGAAATTACAAGCGTAATTTTTCCTGTTTTACCGTACTCTCTCTCTCGCGCGCACACACACACACATTATATTCTTTATTTTTTATTTACCATGCTGTCATACTTAACGTATTTTATAGGAAATGAACAGCGACACAATATGGTTCTGAAAGTGCTGTAACAGCTGCTGAATAGTTGCATCTTTCCAGTTGCCAAATATGTTAATGTAGTTAATGTAGTGATTACGTCCATTTCTGGCGCTATGGCATTTCTGCACAGTGTCAGGGATGTTAACATGTCTTTAATAAGATCTGTCACAAACATGATCCCTGCACGATCTAATGTGTAGCATCTTATTAACTCACTGTCATGCATTGTGTGCAACACATTTCTTCTCCCTGTTTCATCAATTTTCTCCTGCTAAAGAAACTCTTAAGCCTCTTAAAAGTCCTCGTCCGTACTCCTAACAATTTCGGACCTTAAGACCTCTTTTAAGGGTTAAGGGTATGCTTTCTGAATTACTTTTTTCTTTACTAGGATATTTTCTTTAAATTTAAGAGGAAACACCCACATTTCTAAGAATTTTTTTACTAGGAGCAACTCTTAGCACTAAGATTTTTCATGAATACGGGCCCTGGGCTTCAAAACTAAAAAAAAAAAAAAAGTTTATCAGTTCACTCTGAGCAGAATTGATATTTTAACGTTTCTGTTCCTGCGTTCCTCTGTATTATTACCATTCCGAAACTGGTTCGAGTAGAAAAAATAACGGTTAATACCGTTATTTTTTTTTTTATTGTCTTTGCCTATAATAATAATAATAAGCCTAATAGTAAAAATAATAATAATAAAGTACAGAGTTTTCTTTACTTAAAAAGAAAAAAAAAACAGGAAGAGATTGTATCTTAACCCGCTGCGCTTAGTCACAGCCATTACAACATCTTTTCTAGATTTGCCTAAATGTAGGCTACTAAACAAAAGAAAAAAGAAAAAATCTATGAATGCTTTAAAGACATTAAAGTATTTTTTAATGATATTTAAAAATGTTTGCTGCATTGTTAAAAAAACGCTACTTGTATAAAATTGCGTTTTGAGGGAAAAAAAAGTTGCATCGCATTTTGGCTATTACATTCAGAAATGATGTAAGGCAAGGCAAGGCAAGTTTATTTATATAGCTCATTTCAAACACAGTGGTAATTCAAAGTGCTTTACATAAAAGAAAGTGAAATAGTCATTCACAGCAATAAAAACAAGGAATTAAAAATAGTAAAAACAAGGAATTTTAAAAAGTTATAGAAATTGATTTAAAATGAAATTTAAAACAGTTAAATAGAATATGATTATACATAAAATACAGTGCAGTCAGTTCGGACGTAGCACAGTGTTCATTCAACAAATGCACAGCTAAACAGGTGAGTTTTCAGTCTGGTTTTAAATGTGCCTAATGTTTTAGCACATCTGATCTCTTCTGGAAGCTGGTTCCAGCTGCGGGCTGCATAATAGCTAAAAGCGGACTCCCCTTGTTTTGTGTGAACCCTTGGTATTTCTAACTGACTCGATCCTAATGATCTGAGTGGTCTGTTAGGTTTATATTCAGTGAGCATATCTGCAATGTATTTAGGTCCTAGGCCATTGAGTGACTTATAAACGAGTAAAAGTACTTTAAAATCAATCCTAAATGTGACTGGAAGCCAGTGTAAGGACCTGAGGACTGGTGTGATATGCTCAGATTTTCTGGTTCTAGTCAGAATCCTGGCAGCAGAGTTCTAGATGAGCTGCAGCTGTCTAATGGTCTTCTTTGGAAGGCCGGTGAGGAGACCATTACAATAATCCACCCTGCTGGTGATAAAGGCATGAACAAGTTTCTCCCAGTCATGACTGGAAACAAAACATCTAATTCTTGCAATGTTTTTGAGATGATAGTATGCTGATTTAGTTACTGCTTTGACATGACTACTGAAGCTAAGGTCCGTCTCCAGAATCACCCCAAGATTTCTGACTTGATTTTTAGTTGTTTGAGCCCTAGAGTCAAGGTATGCATTCACCTTGAGAACTTCATCTTTGTTTCCAAATGCAATGACTTCAGTTTTCTCCTTGTTTAGCTGAAGAAAGTTTTGGCACATCCAACTGTTAATTTAATCAATGCATTGGCAGAGGGAGTCAATGGGGCTATAGTCATTTGGAGATAAGGCTAGGTAGATCTGGGTATCATCAGCATAGCTGTGATAGGCAATTTGGTTTTTCCTCATTATCTGACTTAGTGGGAGCATATACAGGCTAAACAAGAGCGGTGCAAGAATTGAGCCTTGTAGGACTCCGCATGTCATGTACGTCCACTTAGACTTATGCTCTCCTATACTCACATAATAACCTCTCCCTTCTAAGTATGACCTGAACCATTTGAGTGCCATCCCAGAAAGCCCGACCCAGTTTTCCAGTCTCTCTAGAAGTATGTTATGATCGACAGTGTCAAACGCAGCACTAAGATCTAGCAGTACCAGCACTGATATTTTGCCAGAATCAGAATTAAAGCGAATATCATTTATTATCTTAATGAGTGCTGTATCTGCGCTGTGATGCACACGGAAACCAGATTGAAAATTATCCAGGTATTCATTTGAGTTTAAGTAGTTGTTCAGCTGATTAAAAACTATCTTTTCAATAATCTTACCTATGAAAGGAAGATTTGATATTGGTCTATAGTTGCTCAACATGGTGCTATCAAGATTGCGCTTTTTCAGAAGGGGCTTAACAACTGCAGTTTTCAGGGAGTTTGGAAAAGTCCCAGAAAGAAGTGAGGTGTTCACCACTTCCAAGAGATCTACTTCCAAACTGTTAAGCACACTTTTGAAAAAAGATGTAGGAAGTGTGTCGAGATAGCAGGTTGACGATTTAAGATGCTGTACTATTTCTTCCAAAATTTTGCTATCAATTGTTTCAAAAACAGACATAGTCACTTCTTTTTGAGATTGCGGTCGAATCTGTGTGACCCCTGTATTACAGGAAGATGTGCCAATCTCCTTTCTGATATTACTGATCTTCTCTGAAAAGAAGGAAGCAAACTCATTGCATTTGCTGTCGGAGAGCATTTCACTAGGAATCTGACTTGGGGGGTTTGTCAGTCTCTCAACAGTAGCAAAAAGAGTACGAGTGTTGTTTAAGTTACTGTTTATAAGGTTTGAGAAGAAGGTCTGTCTAGCTGTGGCTAGTTCCACATTGAAAGCATGAAGGCTGTCTTTATAGATGCTATAGTGAATTTTAAGCTTCGTCTTCCGCCACATCCGCTCAGCTTTTCTGCATTGCCTTTTCATATTCTGAACTGCTGTTGATTTTCTCCAAACTGATCTCTGTCTGCCTGTCTTCTTGCTGACCTTTATCGGAGCTATATCATCAATAACATTCTTAACTTTTGAGTTAAATGAATCCAGGAGAAGATCAACAGAGTCTGCAGAAATGCGTGGTGTTGAAGATATAGCCTCCATAAATAGCACACTAGTGTTCTCATTAATGCATCTCTTTCTAACAGAGACAGATCTAGATTCAGTGGTGACAGAGATCAGTATATCAAAGAAAATACAGAAGTGATCAGACAGTGCTACATCCTTAATAACAATGGATGAAATGTTTAGACCTCTACTGATGAGTAAATCTAGAGTGTGTCCACGATTGTGTGTTGGTCCATGCACATGCTGAATCAGGTCAAAAGTGTTTAAAACAGTTATAATTTCTTTTGTAGTTTTAAATTCAGCATTATCTATATGAATGTTAAAATCCCCTGCAATAGCAAAACAGTCAAACTCTGAGGAAATCATTGATAACAGTTCTGTGAACTCTTCAACAAAGGCTGGAGAGTATTTTGGAGGCCTGTAAATGATGATAAACAGAATGCGTGGGGCACCTTTCAGCACAATACCTAGATATTCAAAAGACAAGTACTGACCAAATGACACTTGCTTGCATTGATAAACATCTTTAAAGAGAGCAGCTACACCTCCACCTCTCCTAACAGTCCTGCAGACACTTATAAAATTAAAGTTAGGAGGGGCTGTTTCATTTAGGACCGTTGCACTGCAGCTGTCTTCAAGCCATGTTTCATTTAGAAACATAAAATCCAGGTTGTTTGTGGTTATTAAATCATTAATCACAAATGATTTATTTTTTAGTGAGCGAATGTTTAAAAATGCTAACTTGATGGAATTACATTTTGTCTCTACAGCAATCTTAGACTGATGCATTACAGGCCGCAGATTAGATGGGTCAGCCGTACGGCTTGAGAAGGCCTTAGACTTTCTATCACATGATAAAACAGAAATAGAGAAGGCTACTGGCATACTGGGTTCCCGCTTGTTTTGTAAACATTTGTGAATGTTGCTGTTAATAAAGCGGGGACCCGACACATATCACTGAGAGCTGTTATCATTTGTTTTTGGTTCACCTACAGCCGATGGAGGAGGGTTTGGGGCCTGGATTTTAGCCTACATTTTAGATGTAGGCTAAAATGCCGGTAAATCAAAATGTTTACAAACATTATAAACACAGTTACTAGTTTCTTTCCACAACAAATCCTCTAAACTTAAGGTTATAGCCTATAGGCTATAAAAGCGCCAATCCAAAAACAAATTAATTTAAAGGGTACATATAATGCTACATGCACTTTTACAAGTTCTTTGAACTGAAATGTGTGTTGGCAGTGTGTATACACAACCACCCTATAATGATAAAATCCACTGTAGCAAATTAGCTTAAAAGGGAATTGTATATAAATAATTACAATTAATTATGATTAATTCCAATTATTTATATCGGCTGACAGTAATAACTGTAGCAGAATTAAATTGCCATCAACTGATCTGTCCGTCCAGCGAACATTCAGCATAAGTTCATATCAACTCTAAGAAAGGATATTTCCTTGGCCACAGAAAATACCTTCCTATTAATGCATTAGAGCAGGGGTTCCCAACCTTTTTTACTCTGGGGCCCCCCTCCTTCTCCGGTCAATTTTGCAAGGCCCCCCTATGCCTGACATTTCCTCTTATACTGTACTTCTGCAGCAGAGAGAAAAGTGTTTATTTTTAAACTTTTTTTATTAACCAAAACATTTGTTTTGCCTTATTATTATTCTACTGCATGTCATAAAAAAAAAAAAAAAAACTCAAAATTCAAACAAACTTTAATTTAAAGCTATACTTCATAACTTAAAAGGAAACCCTCTGCTCAATTCTAACTTTTTAAAATAATATAAATGCTATAAACCTATATAAAATAATATAAACCTGCCAAACAGGACAACAGGGAGATGCCAAAAGACCACTCACTACACCTGTCCCATTGAACTGGACTGACTGAAAATATAGCCTACTGTTTGTATCCATTAAAAAAAAAAACATACAAATTAAAAATACAGCAAAAATTTTTTTAAATCTGTTGAAACACATCGATCTGAAGACGGGATCAGAGAACAGTTCCTCCATCAGAGCGCGTCTGATGCTCTCATTTCTATAACAAGCCTCACAAGATTCTCTTTTATGGGTGAGCATCCATTATAAAACACGCACAGGATATTAATTTAGACAACTATGCAAATATTGAAATTTCATACAAAGGGATCAGAGACCCGAGAGCACGCAGTTTGTGAATCATATAATGCGTGCCTAATGTACTCTGATACACAGGAGTGTCATAGGCTACATAAGGCACGCGCAAGTTAGTTATTATTACTCGTCTTTACCTTTACATTAGCGCGACAGTTTGCTTCATACAGCCCAGATATGTAGTTTGCCTGCAGCGGTTGGAAGTTTTGAGCCGATGTTCAGTCTGTATTTAACAGTGCGATGAGACTTGCTGCGCCGAGTCCGAAGCAATCAACCACAGAGCAGGAGAGAGGCCGTGCTTTGATCATTTTAATTTAACACATTAATAATGAAATTAAACAATTATAGGATAATATTTAAATTAATTTTAAGCCATCTCGCGGCCCCCTTGGAGGATCACTGAGGCCCCCCTAGTGGGCCGCGACCCCCCCGGTGCATTAGAGCATGTAGCGAGGGTCAAAATCGTAAAGAGACATTTAATTTGCAAGGCAGAAGCAGAAACTCATGTAATTTGTGCACACAACTTTTATTAACTAAACGCTAACACACATAACTAATCTAAACAAACAAACAAATAAACATACACTCATGTGTACATACAAAGATGAGCTAAAGTGGGTGAATGAAGCCATTAGAGAAACCAGAGAATGCAGTTATGGAAAGAGTCAGTTAACCACCTGATTAAAACCATCAGCGCCATTTATAACGGTGTCTCTAACTTATACATTTAGTTAAATGTATGATACTCATATTGCCTTGGTCGATGCAGTCTCGGATGAAAGTTCTGATGGTTTGAAGGTTTGGTGGTGTTGGAGTTCTTCCGGGTCTGAAGGGTGATGAACTCCAAAAGATGTTATTCTGACTCGGTGACATTTGGGAGTTTCTTCCCAGGTAGAAAGTGAAACAGAGCTAAGAAAGAGATCTGCTGCGATCCGAGGATCCTTAGGCCTGGCACAAAGCTTTAAGGTCCAGGAGAATTCTCATCTTCTCAGAATCTAAAAGATCCGCAGACTACTGGGCGTCACTGAAGTGTGAGCTTTATCTGCTATAGAGGTCACACCTCTGGGTGACTCTTTGTCTCCAGGCATGGTAATTTGCATAGGTAATTCGCTTGGGTTAATGCAGAAACTACTAAAGATTCTTAGGACACTAATATGTTGCATAGGTATCAACATGTAATATTCACTCTCAATTAGATCATCCGAAGATGAATTGATAGAGACCAAACATGTTACAGTTAAAGTGATATTAACTAGTAATCTATCATAAGCATGCACAAAACAGTGTACAATACACAATAACATATACAAGAACAGTAATAATATACACAATGATCTGAAGATATGCGTGTTCATTCAAAGAAAGGTTTTTCTATGAATTAATTAGAGAAGAGTCCATTTTTATCCTTAAGGAAATGCTCTACCCCATTCCTTTGAGCAATAAAACTAGTGTTATCAGATCGGTTGCCATGGAACCGGGGGCCTGGAGGCATCCACAGACATAGGGGCACCCAGTATGTGTATTGGGTGAGGGGTCTGTGATTATTTGTTAATCTAATAACTAATTGATTTGTTAAATCAAATGAAAAATTGTGTGTCTGATTGGTCCAAATGCTACACCACCCAGTGTTTTTTTTTAATCTACTAAAATCTTTACCCCTTTCTCAAATCGAGCCGATCTCTGTGTGACGTCACACGGAGAAGGCCGCTCCCACGATAGTTTGATTGACAGTAGCATTTCAGCACAGACTGCACTGGTGTCTTACCTCAGACAGCTCACGCCGAGTGAGCTGTCATCAGTTGTTTCACTGCCGGAGCAGATGTAGACAAGATTGTCTCCTAAGTGATTGAGACCTTCTGTTGTTGGATGTAATAATGAACATAGCAGTCGTCATTTACTCCCGACATCTGAGCAGCTGAAGATGCAGAGGATTACGTTTGGTTCTGAAGGGAATGCGCCCTTGATATACTTAAATGCATCTATGTTCACGCAAATCATTCGTGATCCAGCTTCACCTACAGAAGAAGTGAGTACAAGGTTTTTTAAATGAATCTTTGCAAATCGCCTTTCCTAATAATGTGCTAATTAGCAAGTTTCATGATGAATGCTGCTAAAGTAAACAGTCCCTCAGAGAGCGGCTTGGAAGAGATGGGCGGGGTCAGCAGAGCTCATTAACATTTAAAAGAGAATGACACAATACGGCTTGCTCTGACAAGAGCTGATATTGACAGGGTAAAAAAGGTGTTTTTTACACTACCAATGAAAAATTTTAACCAAACTATGTTACAGACTTTTCATTAAGACCCTAAAGAATAATATCAACTTGTGGAAAATGGGCATTATATGACCCCTTTAAGGTGAAACTGATGCCTACCAGTGTTGCCAACTGCTTTCAATTGAAAGTGTAAATGTCACTAGATGACATAATTGCAAATTCACTGATCTATATAAAGATGAATAGATCAGTGGGCAAGATAAAAACTTAGATAAGGTTTGTCCAAGAAGTTGCTATATTTGTCCCTAAACTTTAGAAAAAAGTCTCAAAAGGGGTGGGGAAGTCGCTAAATCTAGCTACAAAATTACTAAATCCTGCAGGTCTCTCTCTGTTATGGCTCCTAAATTATGGAAATTATTGCCTCTCCATTATTCCCATAGCAATGATTGACATTGATACAATGTTGAGTTTTGATCCAAACATCATTTTGATTGATTGACATTTTAAATGTTTAATGCATGTTGAATCAGCATTGAAATGTTGATGTACATTGACAGCACTCATGGGTCAAGCCACAAGATCCTGCAGACATGTATCTTTGTAGAACACTAGTGGCTGTTTCTCAATCAGTGGGGTGTGTCAAACCATGAAGCATTTTCATTTGCTTTACCCAAGCTTGGTTTAGGGGTGGGCCTTCATGATTTTAGCAAGTGTAAAATGGTTGAAAATACCAATTGTAGTTTAAAAATGCACACTGACTGGTAAATGCCCATTTTGGTTCTGAATGTAGACTTCTCTATTTGGTGCATCCTTATTAAAGAGAAAACACAGGTGCATCCTATACAGAAGTCTTGTTTGTTGAACCACCTGACATACATTACTTTTTTGGGATTTCAAACAATGGTGCATCTATCTTGTTTATTATTTCCTTTGTTTTGCATGTTTGCCATTTGCATTTGATTTACTGTTACTGAATCTAATAAGATATATTAATTAAAAAAGTTATTAACGTATTTGAATAAACCTTACATTTTTCTAAATTCTTAAAAAGTGCACAAATCTTGCTTTAGTAATATTTATTTAATGAATAAAATTCCAACAACATTTAACAGATTTCTTGAAGTGAAAGTGACATGAATGTCAGCAAGAATATCATACTTTATACATAGCCCATGTATTGCATCTATTACTCAATGCTTGCAGAGCACCTTGCCTTCTTTCCTTTTGTATGAATGAAGGCAGATGAGGACGGACAATTAAAAAATAAAATGAGAATATAATTTATTATATTGTATGTTTTTAATGAAAAAATATGGTCTTTCTATGCTTCCAAGTTTAAAAAAATTGACTCCTTGGGTGGAGAGAGGGGATCGGGATCGCTAAAGGACCGTGAGAAGGGAATCGAACTCGGTTCACCATGAGCACAGTTGCACTGTATGTCGACGCACTAACCAGAAGGCTGTCGGTGCTGACATAATAAATTGCAGTGAATTTGCAGTGACCAGTAAGTGACTAGTAATTCACACTTTTTTTTTTACTGTGCAACATAAACTGTAACTGACTGTTGTAACCTTGTCCGACAGCTCATCAGAATTACCGGCCCGAGCCCGTCTCCCCCCCCCTTCTCCCAAAACAGCTTATACTATTGTTTCAGCTATTAAAAATAGTTCAGTTTTGTATGTAATGGCAAAGTGATTATATTTTGTTTTGTTTTTTTATTCATTTTAAAAAAAACTTTGGAGAATTTTTTGTTCGTTAAATATAAGTTTTTGTTTTTTAAAGTAACGACCAAGCAGCAGACAGTGAGCTGATCATAGCCTATTTTTGATCAATTTGGCCTTCTCAAATCACCACGACTTGCCTAAAATAAAATCTATAGATATAAAACAGTTCAAGCATATAACAATGTTTAAACGTTAAACCTAGATAAATGTGCGCTGTATCCAATAGTTTGTGCTGAGAGTGAAAGCTAATGCGCATTTAACAGGACATGGAGGCGCCAGTGCAATCACTTGCAATTTTTTCAGTGGATACACTGTAATTTTTGCTCATAAAGGTAAGAGTAATATATCATTCGGAACTGTAAAGGTCTACTTTTAGTTGTGTGCACTCAGCCTATCAACAAAACGTTGTTCTTTTATAAAATAAAGAAAACAAACATGATGCGCTTTCTGCCGTCTCGTCTTGAACAAGAGTGCTTCACAAAAATGAATGAAAACTCAGCGAATACATGCCTCACAGACATAATACATATATCTATAGAAAGCTTTAAATGACTACTTAACGAAATAAAACAAATTGAAAACAAAAACTCTTTCATTATAATCATAATCATAATCTGTAAAGATGCACTTCTCTCTAAAGGCGTGTCTAATGAGGAGATGGCGATCGTCAACTTCATCCTTGCGACACGGACTCAGAAAACACTAGTTTATTAGTAAATAATTTAAATATCTCCTTACTATCCCCCCCCCCCCCCCCCGACACATTCATGGTAATTAATTTTGCCGGTGCTTTGCAAGCTGTCCAAGCTTTAGCCTATTGCGTGCATTTGAATGCAAAACTCTTCAGCTGTGCTGAAGGCACGCTCTCTGCTGCTGGCAGGACACTAAACACCGTCGAGCGGTCTAACATCACTGTATGATTGGCAATGGTGCCTCACATGATAAAAGTTAGCCATTACACTTTTCCAATGATAAGTAATACAGACCCTCTCATCTCTCAATAATAAGACAATCTCTGGTTGAAGTCGATAGGATCATCACCTGACCTGGGACTTAATGCTGTCCTTTGCCTTATCTCCTGATCCCTCATTACGGCTTACTCAGGTAATCATTCATATTCCTGAATCAGGAATGTAACTGATCCCCTTTCAACTGATTTCCTGTTCCAACTGAAACACAATCACAACAAACTACAACCTGTGTTTATAATAAAGTGACTGACATGACTCTTTTGTGATATTTACATAGAATAAAGTCTACACATTAGGTGAATCTGCAGTTTTAAAGAAATTTTCATAGGAAAAAAATCAACATCATAGTGTAACGCTGATTCACTGACATTACAATTGATTATTTTAATAACATTAACATCCACACATGCGGTGTGCGTGTTGTATTTTCATGGTTATTTAAAAAATATATATATTTTTTTATGTTCCTTAACTATGAAATGAACAAAATGTGTATTCAATGTTTATTTTTCTCTTTTTTTCTATGGATAATTTATGAATGATTGTGGATGCAAATCTGCCTGTACTGGAAACAAATTAGCATGAAGCAATATCTGCCCAGATTTCAAACATGAATTGAACCAAAGTGTCAAACAGTTTTTTTATTATTATTATTTGCTCATTTTTTTCTTCTCTTAATCCCTATTTTCAAGTTGTTTTTTTCTCATGGACATTATAGAATAAATCTTCCCTTGTGAACTGAGTTTTCCTTGGACTGTTTTTGTGATTAATATTGTATTTTTTTTCTGGCTATCCTAGGTTAATTTAAATTTTGACAGGATTAATCCTGTCTGGCATGCGAAAATTTATTGATTTATTTTTCAAATTTCTTTATTAAGTTTTCCTGCATGGACCATCAAATCAACAGATAACAAAACTGATTTTATGAAATTATCATTTCATGCTACTATACCCCAGTAAACACCTCCCTCAATCAATTAACTTCCCATGAAAAAAGAAAACAATCTTAAAATTCTAACAAAGAAAAGAAAAGTGTGTGTGTGGGGGGGTGTCTTCAGGTTAAGTGTCTAGAGAGTTGGCCAGCAAATTATCTAAACAGGGAAGCCACACCTTGTCAAAAGTCCTTAAAGAACCAGTGAGTGACAATCTAATGTTTTCCAAGCAAACAGTTCTTTCAGCCATATATCAAAAGAAGAGGGTGAAACATGTTTCCACATCAAAAGGATGAGACGTCTTGCTACTAGATCCCAAAAATGGCCAAAAGTGGATTTGTATCAAGATCTATGGCAAAGGCATCTTTCAAAGTTTTAAATATCTTGGTCTAATAATCAAGTAGTTTAGGGCATTCCCAAAACATATGAATAAGATTAGCTGGTGATTGCTTGCACCTATTACATGCATCGCTGACAGAGGGGTATATTTAAAAAAAGTTAGCATTAGTATAGTAAACCCTATGTAGAATCTTAAATTGTATTAGCCCATGTTTTGCAGATATAGATGATGTGTGAGTGAGCTCAAGAATACTTTCCAAGTGTTCATCAGACAACTAAAATCCTAAGTCCCTCTCCCAGGGCCATCCTCCCTATTTCTGGAGTTTGAAACTGGTTAATTGACTGGGACACTGCCTCCCACACTATCCACTATGATTTATATGTACTGTCTTCATCACTGATTCAACCCAGTGTAATGCCTGAGTCTTCATCCTGTATGAACATTGAATTGTTGTCAGTAATCCCGCCCAGCCTTCCTCTCCTACTGCCACTGCATAGCTAGGGATGGGTACCGAAACTCGGTATTTAATTGGTCTCGGGGCTAAATTATGAAAGACCGGAGTATCGATAAGCTCTGACGTTATCGGTTCTGCTGTCGGTACTGGAGAAATTATGAAAACACACATTTATTGTTGCTACATATACACATTATCTTGCAAATTCTATCTTACCAGAGTTGCCAGCTGTTTTTATGTGCAATAATATTCAAACATTTGTCTATGATGCATCTTTGCTATTCGTAATTCAGAAGCGAGATCGCGCTCACGGGGAGGAGCTTCAGCACGCGCAACATGAAAGCCCTGTTTAATTATGATGAGATAACTAACTATTAAAACATATGCACTTTATGCATGTGGCTGTTATATTAAGCTAAGTTTATTTATTTATTTTTGATTTTGGCTTCTAAGGATTATAGCCGCGTTTCTTCTAGCACAACTTCCATCCCTTTACAGCGGCGCGCATTCGTTCCTCCCTAACCAACACTTAACGCCAGAAGCAGCTCAATCGGTGATTGTTGTAAAATGCCGTCTTTACTGTTGCTAAATTGCAGGACATGTTTGATAATAAAACGTTGAAAGCACAATCCGCACAAGAGACGCTGCTCCCCAGGCTGAAATGTGTGTGTGTGTGTGTGTGTGTGTGTGTGCGTGCCTGAGCAGCGGAGGAGCGCGCTCCAAAACGGACAGACAAATTAGTTTGAGCTTCGGGCGCGTCCAAACGATCAAATACACACAAAAATATGTCACAATGGCCAGCTATGAGAGTATTCACTTAAACAGTTTGTCTTAAGTGGACCAGAACTGTTCGGAGAAAATCCGATGTGTGTCAATATATTGCCTTAAAGTGACAGACTGGCGCTTCAATGTTAATCAAAGAAAAAAAAAGCAAAGAGAAAATCCCCCACAGCTCTTAATCTGAATAACGTTATAGCTTTAATAAGCATTAATCTATCAATAATTAAAGCACTGTTTATTTCATTTAATTTGTATATTTGTTTTATTGCATTTGTCAGTTTGTTTTTACTTTGTTTCTTTGTTAATATATATATATATATATATACATACATACATACATACAGTATATATATATATATATACAGTATAACAAAAAGTACCGATAAGAATACCGTTAAAGTACCGAACCGATAAGCAGTATCGATAAGAGTAGTAATACCGTTAAAACCTTAACGATACCCATCCCTATGCATAGCTCAGCCAGTCCTTTAGCTCCACCTCAGCTGGATTTCTGCAGCCCTTCATCTTCCCCTGTGATGCCTTGTGGTGTTGTAAAGCCTCAGGTCTTACAGTCACCAGCCTTATGTAAGTGAGAGGATCCTTCGGCTCAGCCTCCGGCCTCTGATCCCTTTGCTCCACATTGGCCTGTTGACAAGTCGGCTTTACCTTGGCTTCTCTGTCCCATGGCTCCACTGGGTTCCCTCGGTCCTCTGGCTCAACATTGGGCAGTTGTCACCCTGCCTGCGCCATGGACTTACAAGCCTTCCACTGTGCTCCTTCTTCCCCTGGCTCCGCCCTAGTCCTCGGGTACTCTAGTTCCACCTTGGGCACTCGTCACCACGGCTCCGCCTTGGTTGCCAGTGCCAGCTGTGTCATTTGGTCCCATTAGTGCTCTGTCTGAGCTTTGGGATCCCCTAACTCTCCGTTGGTCATCCCCGGATGTCATCGGCCATTCCTGATGCACTCTGGGTCTTCACTATCTTCACTCTTCTGTTCATCTCCCTTATGGACCCTCCCAACATCTGCTCATCCTTGGGTTGCTCTGCCTGCTATCACTAGCCCTTCACCTTTCCTTCTATCCAGCCCTTTACCAACTCCTCGTCCTTCTCCGAAGCACCCACCCTCCCACCCTCGTATCTTTTGTCACAGCATGATGTTGCGTCTTCTGGGAGGGTACGTTATGTCACAGACTTTTAGTTATCTTGCTCTTAGTTTCATTTACATGGACTTAGATTGTTTTCGTTAGTTCCCGTTGTCCTTTGTTTAGTTATTTAATGAGCACACGTGTTTATAATTTTTCCCTCATTTGTTATTTGGTATTTAGTTGCAGTGTGTATTTGCCTATATTATTATATTTTCTTTCTGAGTGTATTATTAAAGACTTCTAACCTTTTATTCCTCGTCATCATCTGTCTGCAACATCCTAGTGTGACAATGGGATAAATATATATATTTTTTTTTTGCATAGTATAGATGTGTATCTTTGCAGTGTTTCATGTGCACTAACTCCAAAAAAAAGGCTATTCATTTAAAATTATTTCACAGCATAACAGAACAAGTGTGCAGTCACATCAGTCGGAACACCACAACACACCATTCACTGAAATCACAAATTTTCACACATTTTATTGAAATCTGTCAGATATTTCTATAAATATAATGCACCAATGCAACATTTAAACAATTTTGTGCTACTGTAAGGAAACATTCACAACTGAAAATGCCAATACTCTGTTACACATTTGAATTTAAATTATAATATAAAAGTTGACTGTGGACATACAGTATTTGGAGTCCTTTCAAATCCATATTTGTGTTATTAATGTATTAACAAAATCACCTAAAAACTTAAATTACCTAAATCTTCACCTTTTAAAATGTAATTTTACTTGAACATAAAAACTGATAATGTAAACTTAGCTCACCTGGAATCTGTAACAGCTGCTGGACTGAACTCAACTGTTATCTGCTGACAGAAAAAGGCTTTTCAGACTTGTTTTTAAAATTATTTGTAAAACAGTGCAGTAATATTTGCACATAAACAACAAATATATTTATATATGTCTGAAAAAGGAGTATTATAAACTCTTAAATAATTTGGTAACACTTTATTTCGATAGTCCACTTTAGACATTCTACTAACAGTAAGTAACTTTGCAACTACATGTCAACTAGCAGTCATTAGAGTATTAGTAGACTGTCTGTTTCATATCTTCTAACACTTTATTTTGATGGGTCCAAAACATGTAACATCCTGACTATGAGAAACTTTGCAAGTATATGTCAACTTATTCTACTAACCCTAAACCTAACCTAACAGTGTACTCTGAGAGTTAGTAGACATGTAGTTGCAAATTAATGAGAATTAGTTTACATGTAGTTACAAAGTTACTCATAGTTAGTAGAATTTCTAAAGTGGACTATCAAAATAAAGTGTAACCAATAATTTCAAGAAAAAAGAAAGAAAGAAAGAAAGAAACAGAAGTATAAATATTTGTACACACCTGGAATATGTGAAGAGTTTCTGTCCAAATTATGACCAGCTGAAATACTCCTCTATTTATTTTAGAATTAAGCCCCTCCCAACCAAATCCAATTGGTGAGTATGCAACACATCTTCATACCGTATGTGTTTTCAAAAATGTGCATTTAGATTTAATCATTTAGCAGACAATTTTATCCGAAGCGACTTACAAAAGAGGAAAACAAGTGATTCATCTTAAGGAGGCAATAATGTGAAATGCTAATACAAAGTTTCAAACAAAGTGTTATGTTAGAACATGGGGGATATAAAAATAGTGGAAGCATAGTAAATTTGCATAAAACCAGGATGCAGCTCACTGAAGTAATCAGCTTTCAGTAGCATTTAAAAACTGAGTTCTTCATGGTCACTGTAAGTAATAAAAATAATATATTTAAAAAAAAAAATTAATATATTTTAAAATAAATAATGCTCTCATTTTGTCAATACTATATGTTTTTGTGTCTATGCAAATAAGTAAATATACATGTGGTAGAACAAATAAATGCAAATATTCATGATCAATTATTTATCACATTTTTTAAATAAATCAAATAGGTTTAGGGTTAAGGGATGCAATACACAGTTTGTACAGTATAAAAAAAAATCTATGCAAAGCCCCCATAAAACAAGGAAACCCAAAGCACTTAATAAAGCAGCAGAGCAAACACACCTTTTGAGGTGGAAGTTAGAGGAACAAACTTAATAAAAATATTATACCTTGACGAGCGTGTCTGCCGAAACCGTAATAAAATATGTGCTTAAATCAGTGTGCAGTTATAATTTATTTTTATTAAAGTATTTAATGATTTTTATTTTATTTTCAATGACCTAAAGTGAGAACTATTTACTTCTAATAACTAATTAACATTTCCTTTACTACTAGTTTTAAATCCTGTACATCATTTATATCATTAATAATTTGTTAACAAAGCATGAGAACATTATCTTACTATCGTATGAGCTAATTAATGTGTTAGTCAATGTAGAAATTAACATTAAGATTAAATAATGTTGTAGATGTATTGTTCATAAGATTAACAAATAGAATGTTATAGTAAAGTGTTACCGTCAAAAGTCCTTTTTTAGGTGTATTTATGTGGAAAAAAAAAATCCCTATATGCATACAAAGTACTCATTGTAAATTGGACTGATTCCTATCAATCACGTGACATTAAAAATGAAACTAAACGACAGCTGAAATTATGCAAACATTATGCAGACAACACTAGACAATGAAGTAAAGAAACTGAGAACATCATATACACAGAGAACTAATTACAAACAAGGAACAGCTATGTGTAATCAAACAAAACAATAATGATGGCCACAAAAGAAAATGGAAAGCAAACACAAGAGAATGATGAAAATTTAAATGTCCTTGAAAACAAAACAGAACACACCACATATTGTGACAGCTGCAGCCTATCCCAACATGTCTGGCCGAAGGCAGGGAAACACACACCTGCATAACATTTACATTTATTCAATTTGCAGACACTTTTATTCAAAGCTACTTACAAATGAGGAATACAGCAGGTGACTCATTGTAAAGAGGCAAATAAACTCAAGGAGTAGCCACAATAGAATGTTTCAGACATTGCTTAGAGTAGCATAAGATGGAATAGGGAGTGATTAAGGGAAAGTGAAAGCATAGCAAATTAGTCCTTTTTAGCAGCGAATATTAATCTGAGCAACAAAAACAGAAACAAGGTATTAATGAAGTTTAACTTTATTGTCCATTCTGCTTGTCACAGAGCAGAAATTTGTCTTTGACACTGGTGACAAATACAGCCACATTAATACTTAAAAAGACAGCACACATTAACACAAATTTGTTCCAAAGTATTTTTATTGAATTTATTGTCAAAAATGAGACATATAATATAGTTAGACATCTTTTTCATTTTTAAATAACATCCCTACCCACAACAATTCCACCTGTTGCACAATTATACATTTAAGCTTTCTAACATGAAAAAAAGTACTACTCCTCTGAGATAACTGGACAAGTCTTCTTTATCTGACCTAAAACAGGTTGCCAAGTAATATAAAACATGTTGGTACAACCTCTTATAGTGTGCCGTATTTTTTCTAAGGCCATATAGGCCCGGTTTCACAGAGTAAGCCAGGATTAGGCCATAGTTCAATTAGGATATTTAAATCATTTTTACAAACATGCTTAGAAAAAAACATTACTGGTGTGCATCTTGACAAAAAGGCACTGATATATTTTATGATCAGTCAGTGCAAGTTTATTTCAGCTGAAACAGCTCAGACTTACATTTTAGTCTAGGACTAGGCTTAAGCCTTGTCTGTGAAACCGGGGGATAATGTAGTAGGCAGAAAAGCTAGTTCACGCATTCATGACCTCTAGACTGGACTATTGTAATGCACTGCTAGGTGGTTGTCCTGCATCTTCAATAAACAAGCTACAGGTAGTCCAAAATGCAGCGGCTAGAGTCCTTACCAGGTCAAGAAAATATGATCATATTACCCCAATTTTACAGTCTCTGCACTGGCTACCTATTAAGTACCGTATCAGTTACAAAATATTATTACTTACCTATAAGGCCCTAAATGGTTTAGCTCCTGCGTACCTAACTAGTCTTCTATCTTGCTACAATCCATCACGCTCCCTAAGGTCGCAAAACTCTGGACTCTTGGTTGTACCTAGAATAACAAAGTCCACTAAAGGAGGTAGAGCTTTTTCATATTTGGCTCCCAAACTCTGGAATAGCCTTCCTGATAACGTTCGGGGTTCAGACACACTCTCTCTGTTTAAATCTAGATTAAAGACACATCTCTTTAGCCAAGCATTCACATAATGCATCTCATAATCTTGTACTGCAGTTATATCTGATCAAAACGCACATTATTATTCTTTAGCTTGGGTTGAACAAATATTTTTTGCTTGAATGGAACAACAGCTACGCTAATTATGTCTCTTTGTTTCTCTGTTTCTGCCACGGGATTAACATCCCGTGGTAACTAGGAATTACACAAGCTTCAGTCTGGATCCAGCCCTTAAATGATCTGAGATGACCAAACACCTGAGAAGAGATGATGCCGACCCCTCGGAGGACCTCAGAGGATGCCAACCTCTGATCCCCCAACAACATGCAGAATTAACAAATTTTGCCATAAATTAATATATTAAGTTTCTACAATGTATAAATATATTGTAGAAACTTAATTTCCTGTAAAGCGCTTTGCAACGACTGTATCGTAAAAAGCGCTATACAAATAAACTTGAATTGAATTGTTATGGGCTCCAATAAAGGTGCCCATAAATCTATCCCTCTGCCTCCCCTGGGTTCTGCCGATCACAACTGCATGCATCTTGCCTTCAGAAGGGGAAAGTGGATACCAGGCAAGTGAAGGTCTGGTCTTGTTGAAAAAAAAAAAGCTAGCATTCAGACAAAATAACCTTCAGGAATTACACAGTATTCAAAAGGGGATAAAACGTGAAATCAAAAGGGCTAAATGGGATTATAAACTTAGAGTGGAACACAAACTGAGTAATAATCTTCTAGGCTCAGCATGGGACAGTATTAAAACAATGGTGGGTCTAAATGACAAAATAAAGAAAAAGGTGGCATTGGAATGCTTCACCTCAGACATATCCCTGGCCCAAGAACTAAATCAATTTTATTCAAGATTCGACAAACATGATTTAGCAATGAAATTGTTGGCCAAAAATAGTCTTTATTGTCCCAGCCCCAATCAGCTGTATGTTTCTCTGCACAAAGTGTTGTGAACACCTTTAAAGGTCCCATGACATGCTGCTTTTTGGATGCTTTTATATAGGCCTAAGTGGTCCCTAGTACTGTATCTGAAGTCTCTTTCCCGAAATTCAGCCTTGGTGCAGAATTTCAGCCACTACGAGCCAGTCCCACAATGAGCTTTCCTTAGGACGTGACATTTCTGTGTCTGTAGCTTTAAATGCTAATGAGGAGGAGAGAGGCGGGGCAAGGTGGAGGGTGGGTGTCTGGCCTTAACCAGCTTGCGGCCACGGTACCATGCGCTAATGCTGACAGTGTCTACATCGCAATGGCTCGTAGACACGCAGTCGTTCTGAGTTCAGTTGCAACTCAGCGGCTACAGCAGGAAGTCTCCGAATGGTTAGTTTAAATTTTGCTATTTTAAATTTAAATTAAGTTTTGCTATCGTTCTAAAGCTGTATTAGCATCTTTATCAGTAATCTTTGTAGTTTAGAGAAGACTGTACTCTGGATATTTTTTAATGACAAAGTTGCCCATGTCCACATAAATTGAAGTCATGTTACACATAACCCATGATTTACTCCTGAAGATTTACCTCTATTCAACACCTGCTTGTCCACCCTGTCATAAATATATATAAATTATCAGCTATAGACACTAACCAGTGCCACTATATTAGTCAGACCTCTGCCATTATTACATCTACCTTTTTGGATAGGTGCCGTTGTGGAAAATGTGCTACCATGCCCACAGAAGCTGAGAATATTTGCTGCTTGGAGATACCTCAGGTAGCATTCTCACCACTAAATTGGAAACTACTTTGTCTCTTCATTTGACAACTAATTGTGCCTAAAATTGACACTTACCATTTGTAATTCTAATTAGGTTACTAGAAGACTACGGGAGGTTGACGAACAGCTCACATGTATGGTTGACCATCCTGGATTGTATCCTGTCTGCCTCAATGTCTACTCTCTGCAGAATGCCGGCCAAATATACAGAGCTGGCTATGGTCCTCTACGTTTGAGAGGAATACACCAGTAAGTTGTGCTTTGTTACAGAAGTTAATAAAATAAGAAATAAAGTCTTGTCTTGAGTCTTGACTGTTTATTCCACCAACAAACCTTGTGTCTAATTTTCATTCAATAGTGTAGACAGTGTCAAGATTTATTTACATCAGAGAGAAAAAAAAACTTGAAAAATGTTACAAAACAAGCATTGAAGATGATCCATAGGAGCATAGGAATATTTGTTTAGATAATAACACAAACCAATGTTAAATCTCTGCAAGACTAAATATCAGAATCAATTGTTCAGTCGCTACAGGTATCTCTCCTATCATTCATTTGTGAGCTGGTGCTGGGGCCTCCTGGGACGCAGAATCCGGGTCATTATTCCAGCTTGTGTGGTCCTGCGCATCCGCTCAGAGTTTCCTGATGAGGAAGGCCACTACGTCTGGTTTAAATTCCCCCCAGTTTGAACCTTGACACAAAGCTGGCAATGACCTCCTCCTTGTCCGGCTTCTCATACTGCGCTGATAAGTCCTCTGGGACAGGGATGGCCAACAGCGCATCGTTGTATGGCGTAGGGTTGACAAAGACTTTCTCAAAAATTAGGTCCATCATGTCAGCAACATAACCTGTATCATAAAAAAGCACAAATATATATATATTTTTTTAATTGGTTGGGTTTTGTTTTTACTGTGTTTTTGTATTTAATTGATTCTTCATCAAGATAAATACATTTTTGAATTCCAGAATATGTGTTGTTTGAATTGATTTGAACCCTTACCAAAGGTCGGCTGTGTCATTTGAGGTTTAACTCTGCACTCTCCCTTCCTAGCCTTTGGAAATTAGATTTTGAAGAGAGGTACACCTTCCTCCGTTTTGGCTTGTGGTCGGTCCGCATTTTCATTATAATGCATAGCAGCCAGGTAGAGTCTGGAAGTACAAGACAAAACGTGTTAATATTGACAGATATTTTAGGCTACAATTCCCAAAAGTACTGAGTAAACAAACTTTTTTACCTGCACAGCATTCCAATAAAGGGAAAGACAACATTCTTTGGGGCAAAACGAAGGATGACGGCATGGAAAACCTCCAACGATGAAGTTTGGTGGTGGGGGCTCAGTTTTGCAACATCCTTCAGCATTCTTTTGTTTGTCAGCAACTTCTCCAACTTGCTGAAAGCTAGAGTATCTGCAGACAATAAGAAAATATCATATTAGAAAACAATACAGTACAGAATATTACTACGATGATCTCTGGTCAATTTCTGAAAGTGACTAAATAACTGTGTAGTGGTCTGTTTACTGTTTTGACATTTAGCCTGTATACTGATTAAATACCTGCTTGGAGCCATTTACTCTTGTCAGTTGTCTTGCGGATCGCATGCTCGCACTTGGGGTAAAGAGGATCCTCATGTGCATGGACATCTCGAACATGGTTCAGGATCGCGGTCCACTTTGCAATTCTCTCTGACTCGGAGGTTGAGCCAGCTGCAGTCCAGTATATGTGGTTGTTGATGCTTTTCATCCACTTCTTGAGTTTCTCACAGTCTTTCTGCTTACTGATTGCTTCCAGTTTCTTTGAAATTCCTTACAATGAAAGCAAAATACATTCCACTTAGTTAAGATACTCATAAAATGAGTGATTACTCTATTGTAGCATTTCATAATCAATTTCAAAGCATTTGTTACCATTTACTCATAGTGTCACAATTTTAAAGTAAGGACAAGTCTTTTCAACAAATGGGATATTTACGCAAGCTTAAAAAAAATCTAACATCAGGTCCTTCTCTCCAAAAAGATAACACTAACAACTCAAGGAAAGGAAAAGGCTGGAGCAAAACTGATAGATTTTGTATGGTATAATGGACTATGGACGTCAATCAGCTCCATATTGGCACTGACAATATACCTTTTGCCATGTGCCAGACATCGTAGTAATGGGTTATGTTTCTCTCCCTGAGGAACTTCTGTACTTGTGGATGACGGTCAGTGACAATGCAATCAAGGTTGACGCCACGCGACTCCATTAATGCTAGACTCCTTGTCAGGCCCTCTTTTTCCATGTGGCAGCTACCACCAACCTCGTTGCTCTGTTAACACAGAAAAACAATATATTTACAGAAAATGCATTATAGACTTTGCTTTTAAAATTATAACCACTAACCCCTTTACAAAATCAATTTTGACAACTCACCTGAACCAACTGAATGTCCACAACGGTGTTAGTATGGAGATCCATCATTGCATAACTGCCATACTTTGCAGAGTGGCCTGTTTTTGTTCAAATAGTTACATTAGTAATCAATATTCAATACATGGTATTATGTCTAGCATTTTATTCAGGTCACTCCTTTTAACTTCAAACAATATCTAACACCTGTATAAACTACACTATTTCAGTAAATTATCAATACCTGGAGAGTCAGCTCTCATGTCACCACCAAGTATCACTTTTTCCTCCTGACTTAGCCACTGCAGATTCACATCCTGTGTGACTTTCCAGTGGTGAATAACTGCTGGTTCAATGAAAGGCATGGCGTGGAAATGTTTCATACCTAAACAACTGTAGCTTCATTGCCTTGAAGACCTGTTGGTGTGGGGGGATAAATAATACATGTAATTTGATCTAAATTTAAGTACTTCACAGTCAAAGTAACTACAGTTGCACATCATTTACCTTTTCGATTTGTATGAAAGATGCACCACTCAGGTACACGGCAGCAGAAAGGTGCAGATTTCCAGATGGCACGCTCCCAAGGATAGGTTGGCTATTCCAGTGTCTTGTAAATGTGCAATGTGGGCACAGCTGCTTCACAGACAGGAATGTCCCCAGCCTTTGGGTCCTCACATCACATGCCTGCGTGCAGACTGGACATACATTAAACAACTCCATGATGCAGTTCTCGTACACTGGGAGTGGATGACTCTTCTCTATATCAAACCACAAAGAAAGGAAAATTAATTTTGAGTTGAGCTTTCATCTGGACTGTAATTTAAACCATCACCCTGTTTGCAGCTGGTTTAATAATATTTATGCACATAAACAATCCTAAAAGTAATGCTATAAACAACAACAGTCCCACTGAGACTAGTCCTTTATGTTAGAATGCGAGCTACACATATATCTTCACACTCAGTAACTTACAAATTAAGTGTAGAGTCTAACGATGCTGTGATGGAGTCAGCAGGATCATAAGTGGAATCCTGTCCCTTTGAAGCTTCCACTAAAGAGCTGTCCTCCAATGTATTGTCCTCCAGCTGTTCATCGAGGTCTAGACGAGGTCTTTTGGGTGGTCTCTTTAAAGGTGTCGATGACAGGCACAAAGGGTCTGCATTGGATGTCCCAACCCCGAAATCTTTGCAGGAGACATTTGCCTGGACACCTGTGGCAAAAAATAACTTTACTAAGGAAAGTCTAATGAAACAACACAATGAAAGCAAAGAGAAATGCCAGAATACTTACTAACTACATCAAAAGTAAATGTACTGAAGGTGGCAGGTACATACCTTCACTTCTAAAGTGGGGCCGCAGAGTCTTTAAGGATAGCTGTGTGCATACAGTATGTGTTTCCAGGTGGTCTGTCTGGCAGGCAACATGCCTTGAGAGAGGCAGCTGAACGCAAGCACTTGATGTGCTGGCCTGTGTAGAGACAATAAGGTCAAATTAGTACTCAATTTATTACTTTGTATATATTCCAGGTGCAAGTTGTAATAAGATAGAAGATAAGCATGTTTACTGAATAACATTAATACTTAAAATTATATCTATGAAATGATAAAATTATATTACATAATTTATTTGTTTACATATTTTATATTTAATATATCTTAAAAGTTTTTACAATCTTATTACAATTACATCAAGCTCTGCAATCTGGAAATGTGAATATCGTGTGCGCCATAACACCAACAGCAGAACGGTTATCCAAACAACAAAGAAATATACAACACTTGCGTTACAGTGTGTGTATTTACACGCACATACTTGATGCTATCTACCTTTACATTAGCGACAGTAACTGGGCTGTTAGCTGCAGAGCTAATGTTACAGCCACATTCTAAGGATAACAAGCTAGCTAACCATATACAGTAAAGCAACAAAATTATATAATATTAGTTGACTTACTTGTGCAAGGTTTGTAGCTGAGCCAAGGACAGTTGGTACTGATCCAGACTTTATTTTCAGACGTTCAGCAAGGCCAGCTCTGTATTGGCCCAAGTTGAGGAAACAGTCGTCGGTGAAATGTTTGGCGCAGACATACAAAACTTTGGGAAGTTGTGTCGGCGCATTACCAGAGAAAATAAAATTAACCCACTGTTTCTTCATAGGCTCGGATGAAGGAACTAAAAAAATACTTCGGTGTTCATTTGTGCATCCAAACACTGAACAACTGCCATGCTTCGCTCGTTTGCAAGCCATAATATCAAGGAAAAAAAACTATTGCGCTCGCCTCGCACGGTCATAGCTCATTTTCTCATGGGCGGACCAAATCCTCTGGGATTAAATCAAAGCTGAGAAAGGGGAGGTAACCTTTCCCCGTATGACGACATTAAGGGAAGATTCCAGATTGGGCCATCTGAGCTTTCATTTTCTCAAAGGTGAAGCAGGATACCCAGGGCTCGGTTTACACCTATCGCCATTGGGGGACCATAGGCAGGCTAGGGGAACTCATATTAATGTTAAAAAACCTCATAAAGTGAAATTTTCATGCCATGGGACCTTTAATTCCTGTGCGATACCTGGTCCCTAATGAACAAATAATTGAAAGTATGGGATTTCCGGAATAATCAAATATCTAAATTAACATACTATCGATATCTGTGATCTATTTTTAATTAAGAATATTGCTTAAGTTTAACGATCACTTGAAATTGGAGTCAGATTAAGCACGGAGATAGACTAAAATTGAAATTAAATCCAGATAAATTCAGAGGTGCAAGTAAAAGACCGAACATGCATTAAACCTTCGACCAGGCTGCTGGATTCCGCTGTTTGGACTAGCGGGTGGATCCTTACATCTTTAATTGCTAATGTGACCTTTTTACACCACAGACTGAACAAAATTATGCATTGCTTGGTAATTGGTCAACAAAGTATTGATAGTTGTGTAAATATTGTCATACTAACAGTTGTCTGAATTTTTGGTTGACTGTAATCCATTACATACCTTTCAAAGTTATCTAACATTATCAAGATTAATTTGTTCTGACACAGTTTAACTCTGAGTTCTTGACGTATTTTATTACCATTTTCTAAACTATAGCAAATAAACTGTGATAATGTGAGAAATGCTGAAGGTGTCTGAATAAATTTTGGTTTGACTGTATATTTAATTTTTACAGTGAAGACTATGTAGTGCTATTTTACATTTGATTATTCGGTTTCTGTACCTGAACACCTACAAACTTGAAAAAAACGTAAACATTGTGTAAATAACACATATAAATAAATAGAACGAACATACAAGTTAAACAATTTCAAACAGGGCCGCTGGTACAACCTGCACTGGGGCCCTGGGTAAAACGCCCCCAAGCACTTTGCTTAATACATTTACAGCAAAATCAGAGTAAGTTTTAGCTTAAAATTTTAAATAATATAATCAATAATTATGAATTACGAATTATAATAGCCTATTTGAAAAATATTGTTAGCTGATGCTAACTGGCTAGCTAACTAGATAATTGATGCTATCTTGAGGTAATTTGTAAATATAAAGTCCAAATATTTTGATTCAACCAAGTAGGTAGAATACATTTGATGGAAAAACAAAGAATTTGACTGATTCCTTGTTTTACGACAGAACAGAGTAACTACAGTAATTGCCAATTACCCCCTGGGGGCGTTTTACCCCACAGAC